>PVIW01001385.1:241140-305763 GCA_004026585.1 Noctilio leporinus | reverse complement strand
GGTAGTATGGACATTTTAATGATGTTAATTCTTCCCATCCACGAACATGGTATATGCTTCCATTTATTTGTGTCTTCCTTGATTTCTTTCTTCATTGTTCTGTAGTTTTCTGAGTACAGGTCTTTGACCTCCTTAGTTAAGTTGATTCCTAGGTACTTTATTTTTCTTGTTGCTATGGTAAATGGGATTTGTTTTTTGGTTGGCCAATATTTTGTTGAGAATCTTAGCATCTATGTTCATCAGAGATAGTGGCCTATAGTTTTCTTTCTTAGTTGTGTCTTGACCTGGTTTTGGGATTAGAATAATATTGGCCACATAGAAAGAGTTTGGGAGTCTTCCCTCTTCCTTTATCTTTTGGTATAGGTTGAGAAGGACAGGAGTTAGTTCTTCTTTAAATGTTTTGTAGAATCCACCTGTAAATCCGTCTGGTCCAGGACTCTTGTGGTTTGGGAGTTTTTGGATTACTTCTTCAATTTCACTCGTTGTAATTGGCCTATTCAGGCTTTCTGCTTCTTCTGGACTCAGTTTTGGGAGATTTTACATTCCCAGAAATGTGTCCATTTCACCCGGGTTGTCATATTTCTTGTCATATAGTTGTTTGTAGTAATTTCTTACAATCTTTTGTATTTCTGAAGTATCAGTTGTGATTTCTCCTTTGTCGTTTTTGATTCTGTTTATTTGGATCCTCTCTTTCTCTTGATGAGTCTGGATAAAGGTTTGTCAATTTTGTTTATTTTTTCAAAGCACCAGCTCCTGGACTTGTTGATTCTTCAAAATGTAGTTTGAGAATCTGAGTTTAGTTTTGCTCTGATCTTGATGATTTCCTTCCTTCTACTTGCTCTAGACTTTGCTTGTTGTTGCTCCTCTAGTTCTTGCAGCTTTATGGTTAGGTTGTTTGTATAAACTTCTTGTGACCTTTTTAGGTAGGCCTGTATTGCTATAAATTTCCATCTGAGGACTGCCTTTGCTGTGTCCCATAGGTTTTGGGCTGTTGTGTATTCATTGTCATTTGTTTCCAGAAACTTTTTTTATTTCATCTTTGATCTCATTGTTAACCCATTCATTACTTAAAAGCATGTTATTTAGTCCCCATGAGTTAGAGTGTTTTTGGTTTTTTCCCTTGAGATTGGTTTCTAGTTTCAAGCCATTGTGATCTGAGAAGATGCTTGATATGATTTCAATTTTCCTGTATTTGTGGAGGCTTGTCTTGTGACCTACCATGTGGTCTATCTTGGAGAATGTTCCATGTGCATTTGAAAAGAATGTGTATTTTGCTCCTTTGGGGTAAAAGGTTCTGTATATATCAGCTAGGTCCATTTCCTCTGGGGGGTTGTTCAATGCCACAACATCTTTAGTGACTTTTTGTTTGGAAGATCTGTCCATTGTTGATAGTTGGGTATTAAAATCCCCTACTATTAGTGTGTTGCTGTCTATATCCTTCTTGAAGTCCTCCAAGAGTTTCCTTATAAATTTTGGAGTTCCTACGTTGGGTGCATATATGTTTACCAGTTATTTCTTCTTGATGGAATGTTCCCTTAATTATTATGAAATGTCCTTCTTTATCTCTTTTCATGGCCTTCATGGTAAAATCTATTTTGTCTGAAATCAGTATTGCTACTCCAGCTTTTTCATGTCCATTTGCTTGGTATATATTTTCCCATCCCTTCACTTTCAACCTGTGTTGATCTTTTGTTCTGAGGTGGGTCTCTTGAAGACAGCATTTATGTGGGTTATGTTTTCTTATCCATTTGGCAATCCTATGTCTTTTGATTGGTGCATTTCATCCGTTTACATTTAAAGATATTACTGATACTTATTTATTGCCACTTTGTACCTCTCTTCTTCATTTTTTTCTTTTTTTTTTTTTTTTAAAGCAGACCCTTTAGCATTTCTTGCAATGCTGGTTTGGTAGAGATGTATTCTTTAAGTTTTCTTTTGTTTGGGAAACTCCTTATTTCTCCTTCCATTTTGAATGAGAGCCTTGCTGGGTGGAGTATTCTTGGTTGCAGGCCTTTGTTTCCCATTACTTGGGATATTTTTTGCCATTCCCTTCTGGTTTGTATTGTTTCTGTTGAATAATCATTTCATAGCCTTATCAGAGTCCCCTTATATGTTATTTGCTGTTTCTCTCTTGATGCTTTTAGGATTCTCTCTTTGTCTCTCAAATTTGCCATTTTAATTATAATGTGTCTTGGAGTTGGCCTGTTTGGGTTGATCTTCATTGGGACTCTCTGTGCTTCCTGAACTTGAGTAGTGTTTTCACTTATCATGTTAGGGAAATTTTCTACCATTATTTTATGAACAGGTTTTCCATTCCTTGTTCCTCTTCTCTTTCTGGTATCCCTATGATACGGATATTATTGCGTTTCATGTTATCCTGCAGCTCTCTTAAAACCTCTTCATTCTTGTTCAGCCTTTTTTCATTCTTTTGTACTCTCTTGGAATATTTTTCTACGTTGTCCTCCAATTCGCTGATCTGGTCCTCTGCTTCCTCTAGCCTACCGTTGATTCCTTCTACTGTATTCTTCAATTCAGAAATTGTATTCTTCATTTCCTCCTGGGTCTTACTGATAGTTTCTAAGTCCTTTTTGATGCTGGTGTGACTCTCAGTAAGTTCCTGGTAACTTCCCTGGTGTTGTTTATGGTTTTCTTTGAGTTGGCTGAGCTCATTGAGCTTCTCTATCATCATTCTTTTGAATTCTATATCTGATAGTTTGTTTGCCTCTGTTTCATTTAGTAACCTTTCTGGGGATTCTTCCTTTCCTTTTGGTGATGGTCCTTTTTTTCCCCATTTTGGGTGTCTGTTGTTGCTTATTTCTTGGATTAATCTGCTTTGCTTCCCTGCCTTTGTGGAGCACCCTTCTGTGTTAGGAGACTTCTGGAGTTCAGTGTTGCAGTCTCCTAGATTTTCTCCACTTGTTGCTCTTGGGGTGGTGTTTATGTCATTAACTTGGGCCGTCTGGTTGTATTTTTGATTGATTGTGTATGTTGCTCCTTTCCTTCCAGTTGGCTGACTGAGAGACACTCCTTCTATCCTTTCTCATACACTGTTTTTGAGTTGCTCCTAAAATAGAACCACCAGTCCAGGCAAAATAACCAGACCTTCAGAGATATCTTTCTCCTTTAATCCTCCTTTCGACTGCCTATGAACGTAACTATATACCCATACCCTTCAAGGTAACCCCTGCTTTTAATCACACCTTCAGCTGCCACTGAGCCAGTCTTAATAGGGATGTAGATATATTAAGACTGTTGTATGAGGGGAAAAATGATTAAGTTGATTAAAATACAGATAATTTTGAAGGGCGCTGAGGAGTAGCAAAGATAGCAGGGATATGAGAGAGAAAACCAACTTATCTATTCTATAGAAATGAGGGGAGAATCAGAAAGCCTCAAGTGCGAGTGAACTGTATAAGCCTATGTATATAGTTGCTGCATCTACCTCCCTGTTTACCCTTAATGAGCCCTGATTGATCCAGGTGGAGCCAGGACCTGTGTGCTTTTAGCAGAAAAAGAAAAAATGTGTGGTCCCTAGTAGCACACCCAAAAAGAAAGAAAGAAAAAAACAAAGGGTTTAGGTGGCTGGGGAGGGGAGGAATACTTAGATTAAGTAGTGGGAATGATTTGTGGCAGAAGAGTGAGTAGACTTTTAAACAACAGTAGCAGGAGGGTCTTAGGTATTTAGGTGGATTGAGATAGGGGAGGAGTAAAAATATGTGAATTGGGATACACTATGATATAAACAGTATTTACTTAAAATGCATTAATTGTGAGGGTTGGAAATAACTTTTGAAAAGGATATGTTAGGGATTAATAGTTCATGTAGCTCTTGGTGTAATTGAGGTGCTTGAGATTAGCAGTGATCCATTTCCTGAGTCTGCCTCTTTTTCTTGGTCAAGTCTCTGCAGTCTACAGTAGAGCTGTGTAGTCTTGGAGTGGCAGGGCCTATGGCTGTCACAGTCAGGGCTGATTCTGAGTGTCAGCCCCCATGTAGGCTGGACCTCCAGTAGCCTAGCTACTGGATTTCTGCACTGCCAGAGTTTTGGGGCCCTCCCTTCTCTCACTGGTTCTGTGTGAAGACCAGCAGGGTGCTTCTGTGATGTCTATGGCTGCTCCTCCCCCTCCAGCTCCTCCCCCTCCAGCTCCCCTCCAGCTCCAGGTTCCTGCCTGCAATGGGCACCTGGCTCCAATGGGGGAGGGGGGGGGTGGGGAGAGTTGGCCTGAAACCTCACTGGCTCCTGTGATGGCTGACCCTACCCCCGCAGATCCCAGAGGAGGTAGCCCCTGTCTGCTAATAGCACCTAGGTTCCCCGGGAGAAGGCTAACCCTCCAAGCAGTCCAGCTCTTTGAGGAGTTTTTCACCGCCACCTCTGTGATGCATGCCTGGCTCCCCAGAAGGTTTTCAAAGCAGCCTGCCAGCTAATGCTACTCCTCTCTGTCTTTATCAACTGTAATGGGTGCGCCAGTTGCCCCAGCAGCAAGTTTCTGGTGCACAATTTGGAGTTTCTGTGGGAGCCTGGGGGCTGATGTAGGTGTGCAGGGCTGGGCCCTCCCCCTTGCTGGGGCTCCAAGCCGCCCTCTCCTCGGTGGCACAGCGGCTCAGTTTTCGGCCCTCTTGCCACTCTGGCTGGTGCACTTCCTCGCTCCCCCACTCCCACGCTCCCCTGCTCCCCAAAGGTCTCTCCTCCTCCACCTCTGGCCCAGTGAGGAGCTTCCTCTCTCTGTTGCCAGAGCGAGGTTCTCACACAGTCCCTTCTCTGCAGGAGTGCGATTCCTCATTTCCAGTGTTTGCCCTCACTGTCCACACTTCACTGCTCAAATTTCTAGGCTCCAGTAAGCCAGGAGCTGTCTTCAGTTAGAGACGCCCCTCTGGGCAGAGCTGCCCCAGCCTGGAGCCAACCTCGGCCCCCCAGTGGGTTTGGAACTGTGTCACCTGCTCTCCTGTAGGTCTCTGCAGCCTCTGGGCTATGCTCCCGAGTCCAGATGCTGACTGCTCCAATTCTTAGGGACCTGCAGGCATCTGGTGCTCCCTATCCTGTCCTCCAGCTGCTCTGGCACTAGAGAATGCCGTCAGTACTGCTCTCTACTCTGTCACCATCTTTTAGAGCCTTATTCTTTCAATAAATACTTTTTTGAAACATAAATAAAAAACCCTCTCATTCCTTGATACTCACCATTGGACCTAGGAACCCCACCCTAGACCTGCTGAAGTAGAATTTCCACACTGCAATACAGAAGAAAAGATGAAATACTGCCATTTGTGACAACATGGATGGATCTTGAGAACACTTGCTAAGCAAAGCCAGAGGGAAAAAGTCAAGAACTGTATGATTTCACTCATACGTGGGATATAAAACAGAAAGCAATAAATGAACAAACAAGACAAACAGAAATGCAGAGGTGGACAACAGTGTAGCAGTTTGTGGAGAGAAAGACGGGTAGAAGGAGCTAGGTAAAGGGGTTCAAATACACAGGATGGAAGGGGACTTGACTTGGGTGATGAATACATAATGCAATAAGCAGACCGTGGATTATAGAACTGTACACGTGAAACCAATGTCACCCCAATAAGTTTAATAATAGATATTTTGTAAAAAATGATCTCCATGTGACATGGTCAGGTTTGGGTTGAATGAGGAAGTAATTTTTTTTTTCTTAAAAGAAGTCATTGCATGTATTAATCTTGGAACTGGCACTGCATAGTCTCCTGTGGAGAAAATCGAATTCGCTTTGATGGTGACAAGGCTCCTTCTGACAAAGCCTGTGAAGTCTCTCAGCAATATAACACTGGTCTTTAAAGTCCCATTTGCAGCTCTCTCCTTCGAGAAGACATCTAGAACTTTCTTGCTGAGAGGTCCAGCTTAAAAAGTGTACCTAGGCAAGAGAGGAAAAGCTGCCATTTCAAAGATGGATAAAATGCTTTCAGCTCCTTTTAAATTAGAAATTCCACAGCCTCTCTAGTCCATCCTATGGATTATGTTTTTCCCTGATCTGGAAATATAGCAAGTTATATTGCCTGATGGAAAAACATCCCCAGGATATGTAGTGTTTTCTTACCCTCTTGTCCTGCTTTCTCCCCCAGGGCAGCATTCAGCCCAGGCTGCGACGGAAGAATGAGAAACAACTTTTTAGCTCAAGAACTTGCCTCTGTATGCCTTCCAGGAGTCTGGCATATTAGGGTACAGCCTCAGTTTCACAGCCAAGAAAGTGTAGGTGAAAGAGCAACATCTTTTGACATAGTGTTTCTTCTGGTATAAAAACCCCACCCATTTTAGACTGACTTAAGAGTTGGTGATATCTTCTTGTTTAGCAATAGTGATGTATATATTGATAATAACAATGAGGTAAAGAAGTTGGACCTCTGTAGTGACTGTTACTTTCTGAATGCATACCTATCCGACACCGTGGCTGAACACCTCTGTGTATGCCTCTCCAAAAGGTCACTTGAGACCTTGATTAGCATTGAGGACAAATTTGCACACCACAAAATTCACCCAATTTCAGTATACAGTTGGGTGAGTTTTTGTAAATTTGTACCACTATAGAATACTTCCACCATCCCCAAAAGTTCCCACATGCCCAATCTTTAGTCAATCCCCACATATTCATAACCAGACCTAGGCAACAACAGCTCCGTGTTATGTCTTCACAGTTTTCTCTTTTCTGGAAATTTCAAGAAAACATGTATAGTCTTGCGTGTATACTTTCACTTAGCATTGTGTTTTTGAAATCCATTCTTCTTGTTGTACATATCTGTAATGTGTTATATTATATTCATATACCACATTTTGTTAATCCATTCCACAACATATGGGACATTCAGATAGTTTAAAGTTTTAAACTTTTATAAATAATGTGTAAGTATTTGTGTAGACATACATCTTCTTTTTCTTGGGCAGATTTCTTGCAGCAGGGTAATGTTTATATCATAACTCTATATTTTAAGATTTTTAGTAGGCTGTAAAATTAGTATTTTTCTTCAAATTTGGAAAGAGTACCGGCCATTATTTATTCAAATAAATTTTCCACTTGTTTCTCTCTCTCCTCGTTCCGGAATTTTCACATGCATACCTTGGTTGCTTAATGATGCCTTATGGGTCTCCAAGGATTTGTTCATTTTTCTTTATTCTTTTTTCCTTTACTTTATTCAGACTGGATAAATTCTATTAATCTACCTTCAGGTATTCTTATTTTTAAGTAACAAACTATAGAAATGATCCCTGAATGTATAGCCATCTTCTTTTTAATTCTGCCATTTCATTCTGTAGACCACCCTTACCAAATTTTTCATTTCAGTTATTGCATTTTCCAACTCCAGAATTTCCATTTGGTTCTTTTTTAAAGTGATTTCTTTTTATTTAGATCATTTATTAGATGAGTTAATGTTCTCATACTTTAATTTTTCAACATGCTTTCCATTGGTCCTTTGACTTTATGTATAGTAGCAACTTTAAAGTCTCTGTCTTTTGAAACCAATGTCTGGGATGCCTCAGAGAGTTTATGGTGACTTATTTTTTCTCCTGTGTATGGACCACACTTTCCTACTTCCTTGTGTGTTTCATAAATGTTTTGGTGATAACTGTACATTTTAGAAAGTATTTTATAGCAAATCTGGAATATGATACTCCTGACATGGTTTCTGTTGTTATCGATGCCTGTTTTTGTTTAGTTATGTACCAAGACTGACATTATAGTGCTCGAGCAGCACAACTTAGGGGTCAGCCAATGACTGGTTATAGAAACCTGGAGCCAGTTAAGACTTCAACCTTTGCCAACAGATCTGTGTGAGCTGAGAAATGTGCTAAAAATCCAAATACTTTATAAGTCTGCTGGGCCTTTTCATAGCGACTCTGCATGTGTGCAAGGCATCATGCTTAGCCAGAGACATGTAACACACTAGGGACCTATCTCATGTCTCCTCGGTACATGCAGCCTTAATCATGTTCACAACTGCAAAGGCTTCCAGGGGTACATGGGAGCTTACCATTGTCCACTATGGCTCGTTCATTCCCAGATTTCCCTGTTTAGTTTCTGGCCAGCCTGTCTCTCCATTGCTTTCCTCATGCAGGACTACATCATTAGACCAACTACTACATTGGTCTTCCTTACTCATTTGCTACTATGTCCAACAATTCCCAGGGAAATTTTCTTTCCCATGCCACACTCCAATTTAAGCCAACTCCTCTGATACCAAAGCTTCTGATTTGCACATGTTACCCTGCCCTAGAATTCCTGTGCCAATGGAGCTGAAGGAGGTGGGGGGAATGAGAGCGCCCTCAGGCTACATTGCCACCATCTTCCATTGTTCTGATGAAAGGGTCAGTTATTTATCCTTGATATTGTCAAATTGTTGTATGCCTTTGATTAATTTCCAGACTCCTAAGGTGGTTGTTTTGAATATTCTGTCTTTTACCATTGGAAGCTAGGAGTTGCCAAACTCCTTACTCTGCTATTTCTCAGACTATTTTTGTTAATTTACCTTTAATTCTTTTTTTTTTCTTCTCTATTCCTTGGCTTGGACAATTTCTATTGCATTATCCTTGAGGTTCACTGACTGTCTTTTCTGATATCTGAAATATGTTGGTTTCATCCAATAAATTTGTTTTTTTAATTGTTGTATTATCATTTTCAAACCCAAAAATACCATTTGGTTACTTTCTATATTTTCAATTTTTCTATTAAGATTCATCATTTGTTACATCATTGCCATTATATTTTCCTATAATTCATACTACATGAATTTCTGAACATATGTATAAGCATTGAAGTCTTTGACCACTAAAACCTATGTTTAATTCTTATATTCAGTTTTTATCACTTACACTCCCTTTGTATGACTCATACATTTTTTGTATGTTTTATGATTTTTTTGAAAACTGAACATTTTAAATATATTTTTGAAACGATGGATTCCTTTTGATTGTAGGAGCTGTGGATTTATTATTCTATAAATAATATTATCATTTAGTTGCCTAGACTTAAACTGCAAAGAGAATTTCTCCCAAGTAGTATCCTCTTTGTATTCTTATTTTTATTATGATTTCTTGGGGGTTGCCCCTACATCTATATAGTTTAGTGATCACCTAATGATCTGGGAAAGATTTGTGCTCAAGCATCTTAAGCTGATAATACTTCTATCCTCTACCAATCAATTTGTGTCTGTATTGGGGAAAGCATTCAAAGTCACAGCTAATTTTCCAATATCCCTTGGTAATCTCTCTTCATTGGACTCTGTCAGGTCTTTTCTGAACATGGAGCTTCCCAGGCAGCCAGAGGTGAGCAAAGGGTTACCCCAGCCATTTTATGTCTCTCTCATTTCCAGAGACTCCCTTTGAGTGCATGCATTTTAAGCAAATTCAATTCTAGGGGGTATTCTGCTTTTTAAATCCAGTATGTCCCACAAACATAGATAGTAACATTGGAAGTTGGTAGTTCTTGAATCCAATGAACTCACAAATATTCTCTGTTTTAGTTATGAAGTTGTGTTAAAATTGAGTAGTGTCTTGAGAAGGGCCTTCTATTTCAGAATATTCATTATAGAAACAAATGAAGCACTTTTCAAATCTATCCTAAATTCTTGATGAATGTAAGTTTATGTGGTGCTTGTAGCATTAACAAATGCTTTAAAAGCACCTGCCTTTTATGCCTTTGTACCTGAAGGATAAAAGCATGCTGAAAGATGGAGGCAGAAAAGAGCAGTGCTTAGGAAACTAAGCTCCTGGACATCTGGATGTGAGGGTGCAATTTCTGTGTAAAGGACTATTGGCTTTTATTTTGGAAATACAGTATATACATGTTGCATCACATTTTAAGGGGTTTTAGGCAGGAGCTATAAATCTAAGTTTCTAGGTTTCACAAACATAATAACTTTCCAATAATATACAAGTAAAGCAAATAAATCTTTACAAAACAAAAATTTAAATCTCCTTGGGGCATTGAGAAAAACAAGCAGTTGTCTTTATTTTTACAGAATGTGGAGCTATTTTGATGTTACATTTCTAGCACAGTGTGTTGTAACAGCTGGGGGCATATACTCATTAATTTAAAAGTAGAAATACTGAAAGCCCTGTGAGACACAAGAATATCCATTGTTAATATTCTTTGATTAGATCACATGTCCCAGATATTATCTGGCCCATCTATTTAAGAAAATAAAAATAGTCTCCAACTGCCCATAGAATCAGATTCCTGTCCAGAGATCACCTTTCCTTCAAAGCAGTGATTAGTGCTCTCTCCCTTCTGGATTGGTTAGAAAATATGTTATTCATTCCTTGGGTCTTCTGTCTCTTTGTAAACTGAAGAACTGCACAGCAAAGGAGGAACCTGTTGCCATAGCTCCGTCAGTGCTCTCTCTGTGGACAGCCACTTACAGGATGGAGAGAAAGGAAGGGGGAAAACCTCAAACAGGAATACCAACCAAATAGTTTTTCACTCCTCTGCACTTCATTCTTTCATTAGATTTGACCTCCGAACCTAAACCAAAACCAAAATTACTGCAATAGTACTGTCTCACAGACTTCCCCAGGATCGATGCAAATTCAAGATCATCCTTTTCTTGGCTGGAGGCCTTCAAAAGCAGCACTTTGAATACAGTTCTCAATTCATCTGTCTGTTCAACCCTCTTATTAGAATAGAAAAACAAGAGGTAGCATTTCTTCCAATAATAACTATCCAACAATATCCCCAGTCTCCCAGGTTGGCCACCTAAACTCAAGTGAGCATTCAGTCAAAGATATTTTTTCTATACCGATAGCTCCATTTCCAGTAACCTTCTCACTGAAAACTGCAGGGATGCTCAAAGATGCTGCTCTCTGAAATGCCTGCACTGCCTCCACTGAGCTTTTATCAATCTCAAGGGCAGAGGTTCTCACTAGGAGTTGAGTTTCACTAACCATCATTTTGTAAACAAAAGAAAAGAAGCCAAGAGCTAAGGAAATATACAGATAACCCTACTGAAAATCACGTATCAGCTTAGTCCACTTCTGTTTCTTCATTGAAGCCTAATTTTCCCTCTGAACCAGAGAAAGCTAAGGATGGCTCTTTCTTAGACCATTCTGTCATACAAATCTATGTCAGGCTTTTAAGTATAGGTAGGTGACAAAGGCTGACTCCGCCAGCAGGTAAGGAATTTAAAGAGAAGAGGATAGTGAGAGGGAAAACCTAAGAGACACAACAATTGCCTACAGCTGTAAAAAGTCTTGGTTTCTTTCCAACAAAGGTGTTCTTAAAGGAATTGGGTTCAGACAGGCATAAATTTAAATGATAGTTAAGTCAATTATCACATGAGTTTCTTGGTTAATTTCTTTAACGTTTTTGAACCTCGGTTTATAACTCTGTAAAAATGAGGACATGGCTTGTACCATTCCTCTTTGTTCCCCCAGAAGCTGAATGAAATCTGAAAATATTTGTCCATAATATGTTTGAAGAGAAGAATAAATAAGGAAAGAACCAAGCACTCTGCTTCGGGTTAACAAACTTGGATGTTGGTATGCTTTCTTCAAGTCTCTTCCAGACATTTCCAAGCAAACAGATTTCCTGCAAATTCGGTGCTGAAGATCCTTAACACTCAAGTGGAGAGTGTTTGGAGATTCTCATTTTAAAAAGTAAATGGGAGACTTGAGAGGAAGCAAGATGATGAAACAGGAAGCCCTAGATCTTTCCCCCCTAGAGACATCAATTTAACAAGACAAAACAACAAATACCTAATGAGAAATCCAGAAACCAATTAAAATGTTCTTGCACTCCAGGCGAGGAAGAAGCCAACCGCATCAGAACCCAGTAGGTAACTTGTGACACTGTCCATTCTGCCCCTGGCAGGGCCCTTGTAAGGGTAAATAAATAGCAAAACACAGAAGGTTGTGGTGTTGGGAGGTAGATGAGTAAATCCCTTTTAAATAAGTATAGAGTTTTTAAGCATAAAAAGTAATTATGAATCATTAACAGATATTCAATATAAAATGAAGCAATATATCATCAATTACATAACACACAAAAATTAACGCAAAATGAATTAACGATAAATACAAGACCTAAAACTATTAAAATCCTGTTAAAAAATAGTGGGAAAACTCATGACAACATCGGATCTGGTAATGAGTTTTTGGATATTAAGCCAAAAACACAAGCAAAATTTGACAGGGATGAAGAAATGCAAATTGGTAGTTACAAAATAGTCATGGGGATGTAAAGCACAGTATAGAAAATATAGTTTATAATATTATAACCATGTACGGTGCCAGGTGGGTACTGGAAATATTGTGGGAATGCTCTATAAAGTATATAATTGTCTAACCAATATCCCATACACTTAAAACTAATACAAAGTAATATTGAATGTAAACTTTAATTGAAAAATAAAATTAATAGCACTGTTGCTCATTGGTTTGCAGAAAAAAAAAAAATTAGACAGATGTAACTCTACCAAATGTAGAAACTTCACATTGAAAGAAACAATGAACAGAGTAAAAAGGTAACTTATGCAATGGAAGAAAATAATTGCAAATCATATATCTGCTAAGAGCTTAATATACATAATATGTAAGATAATCCTACAACTCAACAAAAAAAATTAATAACCTTATTAGAAAATGGGCAAAGAATCTGAATACACATTTCTCTGAAGAAGAATTACATGTTACCAATAAGCACATGAAAAGATGCTCAACATCACTAATAATTAGGGAAACGTCAATCAAACCACAGTGAGATATCACTTCCCACCCACCAGAAGAGCCAACACCAAAGAACAGAAATTAAGTGTTGGTGAGGATGTGGTGAAGGTGGAAACCATGAACACTACTGAATACTCCATAATATGGAGGTTCCTGAGAAAATTAAAAACAATTACCATATGATCCAGTCGTTAATTCCATTTCTACAACCAAAGAATCCAAAGCAGGGTCTTGAAGAGATCTTTGCATATTCATGTTCATGACAGCATAAGAGGGTGAAGTAGCCCAATTATCCACTGACAGATGAATGGATTTAAAAAAATGTAGAATATACATACTCTTGAATATTATGCAACCTTAAAAAGAAACGAAATGGGTGGGTGGGGAGGGGGACAGAGGGGAGCAAAAAGGGGATGGATGTAATACAACAACAATAAAATTTTTTTTCTTTTAATTTTATTGTTGTTGTATTACATCCATCCCTTTTTTTGCTCCCCTCTGTCCCCGTCAACAACAATAAAATTTTTTAAAAAAACCGAAATCCTGTAAGGCTGAAACATGGATGAATCTCAAGGACATTTATGCAAAATGAAGTAAGTCAGGCCCAAAAAGGCAAATACTGTATGATTCCTCTTAGGCAATATGTAAAATAGTAAAAATCATAGAAACAAAAAGTATCAATTCCCAGCCAGGGCACATAATGAGGTAGCAAGCCAGGTCTCCAGCCAGATCTGCAGCTGGAGGCAGGTGAAAGGCAAGCATATATTGATGTCTCTCCCTCTAAAAATAGTAAATACAATCTTTAAAAATAGTAAAATAAAAAAAATTAAAAGGTGGTTACCAAGAGCTAAGGGAAGGCAGAGGAGAAGTAGTGGTTAATGAATATAGAGTGTCAGTGTTGTAAAATTAAAAAGTTCTAGAGATCTGCTACATAATAATGTAAACATACTTAACACTACTGAACTACACACTTAAAAATGTTAACAGTGGAAAAGTTAATGTTATGTGTTTTTTACAGTAAGAAAACTTTTTAAATTGAAAAACCTATAGTTTCATTTGAACTGGTTTAGTAGGCTGTTTTTCCTTGGGTAATATTTTTGGAAAATAAATTTTTTGGTTCAATAAAAAAAATGTATTTAGATTCAATTTTCAGCTCAGCAACATAAGCCAACCCAATTAAGATTCTATTCCTAATTAGGGCCAGCCTGACTTGGATGGCAGATAGTTGGTCTAATTTAAGCCAGCCTGTAGCTATTCTGTGGGTTTATTCTGCACTTCAAACACAATGGGGCTAAAAACACTATTGACCACAGTCCTAATTTTCTAAAAATGTCAGGGACATTTTATACTTTTTCTCTGAAGTGTTAAAATACCAGGCCTACCATTAACCAGATTGTGATAACAGACACAATAAAGCCAACTTCAAAGTTAACATTCAAGAATCTGTCTCCAAAGGTCATGCTGAGCTGCAGAAGATCCTAACGACCCTCTTCATTCAGGGCTACTGATTTCTACAAAAGATGTCCCTGGCCCAGTTTTGCAACTTCTACTTCTCCATGATAGTAAACAATTCTGCGTTGATTCCCTTCCTGAGAATCATTTAATACAAACACAAGCCTCATTAAAAATAAAAAAGAAAGAAAGAAAGAAAAATGAAAAAATCCCTCCCTGCTCCTTCTTACCAAGAGATATTTCATGGTTCACCTAGCATGGTCTCCCTCACTGCGGTAAGTCAATAAGCCTACTTTGTTGAAAAAAGGGTTTGCCCCCGGTGGTCTTTAGCAATTGGAATTTTTCATATCCCTTGCAGGAACAGAATGTTTCCAACATATCCAAAACCAGCAGGCTTAGGTAGAAGGGTGTGTTCTTCTCCCACTGTGAGGATAAAATCTGAGATTTTTACAGAGCTATTCCCATCCCCTGGCCTGGCTCACCATCCACCCACCAGCCCACGAGAACTGAACAATTGCTGGCAGCTGGGAAAGATGCCCTCTGCCTATGCACTGGAAGCTCCTTTCTCAAACTCCACCCAGTGTTTTCCAACCTCCCCCTGAAAACAGTGAACTGTCCTTAAGGTCCTTTATATCTAATACTTCCTTCCCAAAGTGTGGCATTTGATACACTCCCCCCCTCCCCCTCTTCTCAGCTCAGGTCAAGACAGATTTAATCATTTAAGGTCTTGCTGAAATGTCATCTCTTCTGAGGCATCTTCTTTGATCTCTCTAAGTAGCCTCTTCACAGACAATCTCTAACCCAACATCTTTTTATTTCTTAGCACTTGCCACATAAGAAACATCAAGCACTTAGCACTTTATATATTTGATGCATTATTATATCAAATTCTTACCTTCATTTTCATAGTTTAGAGTCTCATGGGTTTTTTAACTTTACAGTCATGTCATAAACATGGCTCTTTTCCACAATATTTATTGTAAATATGTCATTTCTTGTTCACATGGTATTAGCTGCTGCTCCAAAGGAAGATCAAAATAAGAGTCACGATAGACTCTTGACTCCAGTTTTTCTTTCTTTCGGTGTGGGAGAGGTTTAAATATAAGATCAAAGTATTTTATTTCTGTAAGAAACTTTGGGGCTTATAAAAACAGTTTCTCCTTATCTTGCAGAAATAAAACTAAGGGCTGAGGTGTGGAGGCAATTTGAAAAGGCCCCCATTTACTGGTAACTGAACGCCAGCTAATACTTGATTGGAAGAGGGTGACAGAGTATATTTTGATTTTTTTTAAAGTTTAGCATTTCACCTCCTGAATTGATGAATATCTTTAAAATATATAACGGGTACAGAGTTTAAACAAGTATAAATTGGAGAACCACAAATAATCCATGCACCCTAATAAATGGACAGTACTTTTGAAATTCTCACTGTGACATTCCTTGATCACAACCTTCTCTTATTTTATCTTGTGGAAGAAAGGACAAGGAATTATTCTGAATTTTCTTTTCATCATTTCCCTGTTTTTATTTGTAGTTTTATTACTTACGTCTTCATGAATTTACATGAATGATTTCATATTGTGTGCATATTATTAAGAACTTATTTTTTCCACTGGTTGTGAGCTTCATCAGTTTCATGTTAACTCATATTGCTACATTAATTTTCATGGCTGTATAATATGCAAGTGTCTAACAATGTCATACTTTATCCATTTTTCCTACCTTGACAAGCTAAACTTGGCTATTTAAGCTGATCGCTGAAATGACCTGAGTCAACATAACTATGTGCTCCAGGTCAACCTTCTGCAGAAAAATAAGACCACAACCTAAGAAGTCAAATCAAGTCACTATTATCTTTAGGAAATTCTTGCAGTTCACTTTATCAAGGCAAATAGTTTGCACACTTGGGAAACAAGTCTTTAATAAGGACAAGAGTTTTTTCATCTTGACACATGGTAAGCTTATCAGAACAACAGCATTAAAAGAAAAAAAAAAACCTCCATTAACTCAAAAGATGACAGGAAAAAGGGAGAGAAAGAGGGAAGAACAGATGGGCCAAATAAAAAAACAACTAGCAAGAAGGCGGATGTAAATCCAACTGTATCAATAATAGCATTAAGTGTAAATTCTCTAGACACTGCAAGTAAAGGAGCTTGTCAAACAGGATAAAACGTAAGAACTCTTTCTTATCTATAAAATAGCAACTCTGAATATAAAGAACAGACAGTTTATCAATAAAAGGATGGAAGAATATAGCGTGAAAACACCAATCAAAGCAAGCCAGGTAAATTAAGATGAGACAAAATTCTCTGGTTCCCTTCCTGTGTCGGGCTTAGTGTAAGAAAGAGGAAGATTGTGCGGGCGACGAGCAGGGCAAGAATTGCCACGTGCACTTCCTCTGAGATGGAGGAGGTCACAGCGACTTCGGGTTACAGGACCCAGAACGTCCCGCGGAGACGGAATGCTGTCCTGGACTTCGACTGCGGGTCCTTCCTGCAGCCCCGTCGCGACCGGCCATCACCGCAGATGGCTTCCTGTGTACGTGTGGGGCCACCCTGAAGTACATTCGCACGTGAAGCAGGAGGCTGCCAGCAGGTCATGGCCGATGAGATGCAACAGGGTGCTAGGGCCCGAGAGCTCCAAGCGCTCCCGCGGCCCCGGCACAGGACCAGGCGCTGGGCTCCCGGGACCAGGAGGCCGCCACCACCGAAGCCGCCCCTCGGACCCTTCCTGCCCCAGTCTGCCTCCGAGAACGGCCAGGGACGCTCGACCTGCCGCAAGAACTAGGACAAAGTGCTGTTCGGCTTCTGCACGCTGCCACTGACCCCTGCGGCCAAGGCCACCACGCCGTAGGGGCCCTGACACACCGTGTCCCGCCCACGTCGGAGAAGCCGCTGCGCACGAGGGACAGGACGTGCTCGCGCTTCACGTCGCTCGCCTGGGCCGTGGCCGCGTGGGGTTCCGCTGCGCCGGTGAGCACTACGCATGCGCCTTGATGGCGCCAACCCGAGCCACCCCTCGCTCGCGCCCTGGTGGCTTTGAGCAGGTGGAGACGCTGGTTCAGAAGCACTTGGAGGACACGGGGAACACAGACGAGCTAATGGCCCGCCGCGTGATTGTGCTGCAATCTGCGGAGTGCTCAGGAGCCCAAATCAACGGGCATGGATGCAGGTTAGAAAAAGTTATGGAACCACAATGCCTGAGTACAAATCCTGGCCCACTGGTAACGAGCTAAGTGACCTCAACCTATTCCTGCCTTACTTTCTTCATCTTGAAAATGGGCGAGGTGGTGTGGGTATTAATAGCCTCTTCTTCAAAGGGCTGTTGCGAATATTAGTGGGTAAATGTGTGAAGTAATTAGTACTGATTCTAGTTTTTAATAGTAAATGGACTTAATATTTTACCTTTTAAAATAGTGTTTGCTATTTTTTAGGAAGTGGTATTTAAGTAGATTCCTTCTAATCCTGCTCTTTCAAGCTATTCACAATAGCTCTTTAGTTTATCGAGTAGTTTTTCAACATCTATTGATATCCTTTAGTTTGTTGTTTTAATGAACTAAGTTATCAAGTTTCTATTTCTGAAGTCCTTATTCTACTGAAATTAATCCTATTTGTTTATATCATAACTTTATAAATGGATAGCTGTATTTAGACTTCTAGTAGTTTATTTTAAATTCTTGCTTCTATATTTGTAGTTGGATTCCATTTCTTTTTCTTGTGGTCTATATGATATTTTATACAGTGAATTAAGGGTCTTGCATCTTTTTCTGTGGACTGGAATTATTTAAATAACATAGATATTACATGATGTATGAATTTAGATGAAACTCAGCAGTAAAACCATGAGCCTGCCACTGTTCAAATGTTCTAGATCATTTTAGGTTAAATAGGATATTTTATGTTTTGATAACAAGTTACCTGTTTCTCTCAGATATTCCAAATTTATTATCTTGAGTATCAAGATAAAGTATTTATCTTGCTTTACTATAAATCTTTCATCTTTTCTGCAATCCAGGATTATATCTCTGGGGGGAGGGGAAAGGAAGAGGCAAGGAAGGGGAGCAGTTTAGACAAGAACCTAGTATAAAGGAACCATGGACATGGACAACAGGCGGGATTGACTTTGGGGGGAATGGGTGGGTGGGGAGGGGGACAGAGGGGAGCAAAAAGGGGATGGATATGATACAACAACAATAAAATTAAATTTAAAAAATATATCTCATTAACATCATTTATTCATTTTCTCTTATTTTACCCTTTCTTTCACAATGAAATTTACCAGGAATTTCCCCTTATTTTACTATGCTTTAAAAAAATGTATTTTATATCATCTACCATAGAACATGTACTATATTACAAACAGTCAAGGAACAGTGTCTTAAGACTAAAGTTCTTTTCTCTGTCATGTGAAAGAGGTCCAGAGGTATGTGAGCACTCTGGCATTATCAGGTCCCCAGACTTAGACTTCACGCTCTGATTCCCACTGACTGGCTTCCATTCTTGTCACTCTTCAGTTGAGGAGAACTGTTGGAGATCTAATGATCAGTCATGTTCCTGGTCAGCAGCAGGTAGGAAAGAAAGATAAAAAGATTGTTTCACAATAATTCAGCCCCTTTTATTTACCTTCCCAGAAGTCCTGACCATACTTCTGTTTACGTAACATCTGCCAAAACTTAGTCATAGAGTCACAACGTAAGGCCAGGTGTGCTAGGAATGCAGCCTAGATAGATTACCATGTGAAGAAAAAAATAAAAATAAAAATATCAAAGCTCCATTAGTAAATGCAAGGCTGAATTGGAGATTCGCTTGAATTAGAAATGTCTGCGACATTTTCGAGGACCCTCTCAAACATTTGTTTTTCTTTCTACTTTAAATTTTCATCGTGTTCACCTGAATTATTTTTTCTTGCTAATTTCTGTAGGTTTATATTGATCCTCATTTTTTCTGTTCTGAAGTTAAATAGTTTGTGTAATTTTTGTCTCTCTAAAAAGTAACAGTATAATACTTGGGGATGTAAATTTAGAATCCTGCATTCCATTGCTTTATTTGCTAGATACTGACAGAACTTACCTTTGAATGAGGAGATCATCCTAATTTTTCACCAAGCCAGCCATATAAGCCAAACAAGTGGGTAATATTTCAGCTAAAAATTTCAACAGCCTGCTAGAGACTTGAGTGTAGGCAAGTGTGAAACTATAGAAATCCTGGGAGACTCAGACACAAGAGTTTTCACCAACTACAGGTTATTCTTCATAGATCTCACTGGGTACTAGAAGAAAGGTGGAAGACAGCATGATACAGAGGGCACAAATCCTTACCTATGTCTTCCTTCCCTGTGGAACAGAAGGTAATCACAGCAACAACAAACTGCATACCTAGCTCTACTACTGTTAAGGTTTTCTCATTGTCTCTGGTGTTTGGCATTTTAAACATAATGTACCTGAATATAATGTTCTCTGTAGCTCTTTGGCTGGGTGTCAGTTGAAATTCTTGGTCGATGAAGTAATGTCTGTTATCAGATTCAGAAAAGTGTTGGCTCTTATTTCTTCAAATAAAATTTCTGCACATGTTTTCTCCTCACTCTCTGGACTTCCAATGGCACATACATTAGACTTTTTGACAATGTCCCACATTTCCTTTCTGCTCATTTCTGAGTTTTCTGTTGTTTTTCTTTACTCTGCATGCTTCAGGTACATTGGCCTTTGCTTTGAGAGTTCTTCAGATTTACTCATTGTGTTTCATTGTGTTCATTCTGTAGCTAACCCCATTTAATGGGTTCCTTATTTCAAATCCTATATTTTATTTTTACTAGCAAATTCATATGATTCTTTTTTATAGATCATGTTTCCTTGACTGAAGTAATCAGTTTTACCTTAATTTGTTCTGTCTTGCATTTCATATAGTAACCACTTTTTGAAGCTCTTGCCTGGCAACTCTAGGGCTATTCTATTGACTATTTTATCTATTATTGAATACTTTTCTTCTTGTTATGTATAGTAACTTTTTTACTGTATGCTGGACATTGTGAATGAGACTCTATATTATGTTATTTTCCTCTAAAGAGTGTCGACTTTTGTCCTAGATGGCATTTAAAATACCAACACCACCAGATTACTTTTTCTCTCAGTGAGACCCACTTTTAGGTTTTGTTAAGTTGGGGGTTACTGCCATTTTGTCCTAATACATGTGTCTTTACCCATGTGGCATTGACTTTATGGGAGCTCAGCCAAATGTCCTGATTATTCATGTATTTTTAAAATAACATTTAAAAATAGAACATTCACCCTGGGTGGTGTGATTCAGTGGATTGAGCACCCACCTGCAAACACAGTTGCCAGTCTGGCTCCCAGTCAGGGCACGTGCTTGGGTTCCAGACCAGGTCCCCCGTCAGGGGTGGATCTCTCAAACATAGATGTTTCCCTCCCCGTCTCTTGCCATCTCTTCTCCCCTCTCTAAAAATAAGTAAATCTTTCTTTAAAAAATAGAATAGTTTTTATTTCTGGCCTCTATAAATGGTTACATTTTCTGCTCATTGTTATAGTGAATTTGAAGCAAAAATGATTGGTGGGTGGTAAGGGAGGCACATTTCCTAAGGTGCTTTCCACCAGTTGTGCTTTCTGTGTAGTTCTGAGAACAATGCCCAAATACAGATTTTCTTCTCTACCACGCAGCCATAAAAAAAAAAAAAGATCAGTTTTAGAAAACCTCAGGATTAAAGGGAAAATTTTTATTACTAAATTGAACCTTAACAAGAATGAATGTCAAAGTCAGCAGTTGAATTAAAAATAGCAGTTGCACAAGAATAAAATAAAGAACAATTTGACTTTAATGAGCATCTCCTGTGAGAAGAAAGCTCAACCTGGGTCCCAACATGAAGGTTAGGAGGGTGTAGGTAACTGAAGGTGGTGGTGTCTGAAGAGACTAAGATCCAGTCATTTCCTACCTCCATGACTGAAGATACGTGCCACTGGTCCTCCCCGCAGGACAGGTGCTGGCACATCTTCGTTACTTCCCCTAGGCCTGAACATAAGAGAGGAGCGTGAGAAGGCGAAACCGGGCCCCGAGTAGTATGGCAACATGTAAAGACGAAGACTAGTCAGCCGGAAGCATGGACTTAGAGCTCCAGCTTAGGAAAATTTTAATGTTGATTTCCTCTTTCCTTCTTTATTTTGATATTTCTGAAAAGTGCAGATTGAAATTTTGCTCTGAATTTTGTTTCACTGAGGAATCAGAATGTTCAATAAAATACAATAAATAATGTTTTAATAATATTTTTAAAATGTAGAACAAGATAAAGGAAAGTACTAGTGGTCTATTTAGAGCTAAAATTCATTTTGCCCTACAGGTCTTACAAGTTTGGATGATTATTATTGTTGAAATTTAAGTTAGCCAGCAGTTCGTTAATGTGGGAAATAACACGAAAGAGAATGATGCTGATGTTTAACTTACTAGCAACTATATACTTGATTTGGGTAAGCACATATCTCGCATCTTAATCATCTTGGACATCATTCGATGAATGGGAGGTATGAGACATGCACCTCGTGTGTGCTAAATGACATAAGGTTGAAATCTGTCAGCATCTTTTGCCAGATTGTGTGTGTGTGTGTGGGATCAGAATCTGATTTGGCCTGTGTCATTCAAAAGTTCTAAACTATGGCAGGCAACCCATGTGAACATTGATCATATGTACCGTTGAGCACAGAAGAAGCTAAACGTTTAATGCATGAAATAAAGAAAATATTTGTGGTTTTTGGCAGTGTCATCCTCAGTTAGCATTAATTGACCACCAACCACATTCCATATAGTGGGCTGTGAGGCTAATGAGAACAAGGACCAGGAAATGCTACGTAGTATGCAGCAGGTAAAATGTTGCATAATGAATGTTGAATCAATAGCAACTTGCTTACCTTTTCCTGTACATTATCTTACTTCATCTCCAAACTTTCCTGATAAGGTATTTTTTCAATCTGTAGATGGTGAAATCAAATCTTGAAGCATGTAATGGACTTACTTGACCCATGTCCCAAAACTTTGGGTGTTCACGCAGTGCTCTTCCTGCCTGCGCTATGCCCGTTCTTTCCTGTGGCTCTGCAGAATGCAGTCTTGTGGCCCGGAAAGGGGACAGGAGCTGGAGTTGCAAGTGGGGGTGGGGGAGCAGTGGAGAGCAATAGGGGAAAAATTGGGACAACTGTAATACAACAACAGTTTTTTTAGAAGATGCTAATCACACTATAAGATCTATGTGAAACAACTTATTAATTATAAAGTACAGTGTTTAAGTAAAAAAAAAAGTAGGCATATTCACCTCCTCCCTGAGAGGTGAAGTGAGGGTTTTGAAGTGTGTTGGAGTCCAGAGTCCAGGAGTAGAGGGGACAACAGAAACATGGGAAATCATGGCAGTTGGAAGTGGAGGACATGCCTCTCAGGGAAGATGTGGAGGTGAAAAGGGGACTCCTGGAAGAAGCTTGGATGTGGAAGGTGGAGAATGTGATACTGTGACTTACAATAGGAACTATGCATTTGTTCTTTAACCTTTTCCTGGCTCACAGCTTCTAAAACTCCTGGAATTTTCCTGAGATAAAAGCTATAAAGGTGTCTTTTATTATGTTAATGAGGTGATACTGCAAAGCCCTTAGGCAACCAAAAGAAGGGTGCTGGTTGGCAGGGGATCCAACCTTTTGGTTAGGAGGTTGGAAGGTCCCGTAGCCCACCCTAACCCCTGGGGAGAGGACTGGCGCTAGAGGAACCGTCACCAATGGCCAGCAATGGCATGAGCATGTAATGAAGCCTTCCTAAAAACCCGAAAGGGCAGGGTTCAGAGAGCTTCTGGGTTGGTAAGCATGGGAAGTGCTGGGAGAGTGGCACCATGGGGAGGGCATGACAGCACCCCTCTCCCCATACCTGGCCAATGCATCCCTTCCATCTGGCTATGCCTGAATTGTGTCCTTTTATAATAACCAGAGATCTAGTGAATAAGATGTTTCTCTCCAGTTCCCTGAGTCTCTCTAGCAAATGAATGGAACCAGAGGATAGGATCATGGGAACTCTGATTTAGTGGCAGTTGGTCAAAAGTACAGGTAATAGCCTAGGCTTGCAACCGGCATCTGAAATTGGACGGGATGGGGGGACAGTTTTGAAGGGCTGAACTCTTAACCTGTGGAATCTGATGTTATCTCTAGGTACACAGTGTCCAAATTGAGTTGAATTGTAGAACATCCAATGGTTCTAAAACTTGCTGGTTGATGTGGAGAAACTGCACACACACACATTGGGATTGGTACCAGAAGTTAAATTGTTTCAGGTGCCTGAGTGAAGGGACTAGATGCAGACAGGACTTGAGGCTATGGGGCTGTGTGAAAGTTATCAAGCCAAAGTTGTGAGTGGAAAATGCAGCTCTTTAAGAAAGATACACAGTCGCTTCAATTTTATATCCGGTCACTGGTGGATCAGATCCCAAATCTAGCCCAAGTCAGCCTTTTTTTTTTTCTTAAAAATAATGGAATGTGGTGCCTTGTCAGGGTCTGTATTCTTCATGCTGCCATTATTCCCTGTGTACCCTTGGACCACCCGTGTAGCCCCTCCACCTCCCACATCGCCCAGTAACGCACACACAGGCAGTTCCAGCAACATGAATCCCCAAATCCTCCATTCCAAGAGGAACAAAAATTAGACAGCAGCATAATTTTTATTGGCTTGTTGGTGGATTTCTTTGGACTCACCCTTGTTTTTTGGGCTCACCCTTGTCTTTTTAGCAACTTCTTTCAACCTGACTTATAATTATGCCACTATGGTACCTGCTAGAATCAGTCTTCTAAATCCAAACACGTTCACCTTTATCCAAATGTAATTTATCTAAAATGCCATGTTGGTGTGAGCATTATATATTACTGAATAGGCTTTTATTTTCTTCTTAAATAATGGAACACCCTAATGGAAGCTATTCCCTCTAAATAAATTTTAATGAGCACTTATTTGTCCAAATTGTTCTTTATCTGAATGGCAGGAATTGAATATGAACTTGAATTATCAGAGGCTTTTTGTCATAATGGGCTTTGGGAATAAATCATACAAAGACGACTTACTTTCCTATATCATCCTAAGCTGCAAGTGCCGAAGTCACAACTTCCTTCTAAATGCAGGTAAATATCACATTGGAAATCACATCGAGGTGTAAGGTATTACTGGAAAGTGAACCAAACAAGTAAGAAGCCTAATTGCTGTAGAAGGGTATGTATCCAAGATTTCACTACTACAAATGAAAATTCATGTGTCTGCTACAATTTTAACTCCTTGCATTAAACTGCTTTTCTGAGGGGAAAAAAGCAACTGGTAAATAGTACACTGGGTCCTGGCAGGCCACAGAGCTTAGGCCTCTATGTGTTCACCAAGATGCAGAACTTGGAAAAGTGCCTTCCGGAGAAGAGCTCCAGGCTCACTCAGCAAGACTTATGAGTCAACAGTGACAGGAAGCCAAGTTTGAGTGTGCTCCCTCAGACCCCAGGATGCAGGCCATTCATTGTTCCTCTAGACCTTCTTTCCACCTGAAATACTGCCAAAGGGAGCCATTACCGTTTCTGAGTTGTTTTCCACAACAGAAATGACACAGAGAGGGGTCATTTAGCTCAGTTTTAAGAATTTGTCTTGCATACCTACTAGAAGACTAGAAGCTTCTGGTTATTAAAAAACAACAACAAAAGAGAGTTTCCGTTTTTTAAGGAGCTCTGCTCTGGAATGAAAAGCTCAACAGCTAAGTCAAAGACACTTCAGTGAGTATCAGTCAGATTCCTCTTTTTCAACCAAAATAGCTCAGCTCAATGAACACCTCCAGTCAGGCAGAAGGGCACCAGGGTTACTTGTGCAGTGGTGGGAAAGCACAGGTACCAGATAGCTACACCACACACCGGCCGAATGACCTTGGCAAGGTCAGTGAATACTCTGCTTCCTTACCAGCAAAATGGGCAGAGAATACCCATCTTATAAAGCTGTTTCAAGATGCACACAGATATACTAGACATTCAAAGATGTTCACTTGACCTTCTCTTCCCTAAGCAATCGCTAGTCACCTCTGCCCTCTGTCCCATCATAGGACCCCTACCTCTTTCACTTTCCTAGCTGTTTTGTCCAGAACCAGCGCTGTTCACAAAGATGATCAAATGACTAGAATATGGGATCTCAAAAGATTTGGGAACTGGAATTATTTAATCCATGTAGAAAGAAGGTGAAAAAAATATTAAATGTGATTAAGATTATTTTATAATAGTACCATGCTTTCTCATAATTTAGGTATCCTATTGATTATTCCTAATTAATAATTTAAAAGCATAAAATAACAGAACATTGAAAGGTTACAAAGCACTCATATTTATTTTGTAATTTGATTCTCAGAACAATCTGGTGTTAATCAGCAGGACAAGAAGTTTTACTACAAATTTTAAAGCTGAAGAAATGGAGGCTCTGAGGATTTATATGGCTTGACCCAGTCACATAGAGAATTGTTGGGAAAGTACACTCAGATAAACCTTTGCTTCCAAATCCTATCTCCTTGCAGCATATCTTACTGCCTAAGTGTCTACAAAACAAATTGATTCCATATAAGCATGCCCACTCAGCAGCTCAACTTGAACATCAAATAGGTAACTCAAACTAGGTTCAAAACTTTATTCATGAACTCTCACCACACACCTTTGACTCAAAGGTTCCTGCCTTCATGCAGATAATGCCAGTGTAGCTGGTGTTCACACCAGAAGTCTTGGGGTTACTCCAACACCCCACTTTACCCACCCACTGATCTGTCATTCATCGCCCCCCCCCCTTAAATGACTCTTTTTTTTTTAACATTCTCCTATAAGGATACTTTTTAATTGCCTTCAGAGAAAAAAAAGGACAGGGAGGAGATCAAGATGAGAAATACTGGCTGGTTGCCTCCTATATGCGCACCAACCAGGTATCAAACCCATAATCTAGGTACATGCCCTGATGGGGAACTGGACCCACAAACTTTCAGAGGACAGGACAACAATGCTCCAACCAGCTAAGCCACACCAGCCATGGCTCTTAAATGACATCTGAGTCTGACCCCGCCATCCTAGACAAGCCATCATCATCCCATCCCTCCTGATGCCAAGGCCTCCCGGCATTCATTCTCTCCTGCAACCTGATTCCCTAGGCAACCACCAAAGTCACCTTTTCATGCATGGGTGTAGCATTAAAAGGGTTCCTTAGTGAAACCTTCCTTCCTTGGTCTTCTCCGAACCCAGTCAAATCTTTGAAGGTTTAGGCACGGCCTGCTGCTCAGAGCCCATCGGTTCTCGCTCTACCGACCTCACAACACGGAAGTGTCTCAGCCCCACGCAGCCAAATCTCCCCCACTCTGGACGCTTCCAAAGACACTCTCCGGATGGTGTGTCCTTGCTGCTCACTGTACCCACTCCGCTCCTGCTGCCCCTCGAGAATCTTTCTGAAGACTCTTCCTGGTGCCCTTTTTTCTGCTCTTTTGCTCCATGTGGTGGGCAGAATAATGGCCCACTTGCAGGTGCCTGCACCCTAGTCCCTGAGACCCATGAATATGTGACCTTGCATGACAAAAGCGACTTTGCAGATGTGACTGAATTAAGGATCCTGCAATGGGAAGGTTATTCTGGATTATCTGGTGGTGTCAATGAAATCTCAGGATCCTTATCAAGCCAAGGAGAAGGTGGGAGAGTCAGAGAAGATGTGCCGAGGGGGGCAGAGGTGGGGGTGGGAATGTGGCTGGCGGGGAGCCACGCACCAGGGAACAGGGCAACGCTGGAAAGGGCAAGATTCTCCCTTAGGGCCCCCAGGAGGAACACAGCCCAGCCAGAAGACCCTGAGACCACACTTCTGACCCTTGTTTTTTTTTTAAGCCTTCAAGTGTATTATAAATTGTTACCCCAGTGATAGGCAATAAATCTTCAACTCCCAGGTGTTTTTCGGCTCCCTTGTCTTGTGTATACATGACATTATGTGTTTCTCTTAACTGCACAGCAGATCTCTTGCAAATAGTTATTTGGAATGTTTTACTTAAATGTTCATTCTCTTGACCAGAGTATGGCACTCTTCTCATAACCTGCTTAGACCACCACTGAATCCCCAGCTTCTACCATGGGACTTGGCCCAAGAAGGCATTTGTTGATTCAAAGAAGAGGGTCACAGAGTATTGTTGTGGCAGGGGAAGCACTGTGTATTAGTAAAATAATGAAAACAGGCTATTTTCAAAGAAAGTGGCCAATTCCAGGTGGCATGTGTTGACCAGGGACAGGGCTGTCTCCCAGTGCTAGCCCACCGCCTCTCCATCTGGCACCAGGCAAAGGCCACTGTGCAGGGTGGACACAGCCTTGCCAGAGAGCTCCTGAGTTTGTGTGCCAAGGGACCAAGTGTTCAGGGGCCTCTGAGGGACCTGGTACCTGGGTTCCTCCACTCTGAGAGGGTGCCTTCCTCCAGGCACAGGGAAACCTGGGGCCAGGCGTGGTTGCATCTGCTCTGAATGCAGAGTACAGGAAACAGGCAGGGTGTCTCCCTGTGGGAAAACAGCAATATTTTTAGTGCTTGCCATTTTCTCGTATTTTACACCCCAATAATACACATGCATGCTTGCTTTAGGATGCACCAGGCAAGACCTCCCTATGAGGAACACTGTAGTGCAGTGCTCAAGATGACCCATTCCTAGGTTACAGTCATATGACTTCCAGTATTGGCTCTTTCATCTCTAGTGAAGGGATTGAAATCAAATTCCTAAGTCATATCTGCAAAGTGAGTCTATAATGCTCCTGTCATTGTTCCGGTGTGCTGAGGATTAAACAACACGCACCTTAGGTGCCTGACACACACCTCATGAATGAAAGGAGTTGGTATTATTCTGTCCGGAGAGAGAGAAGGATGACCCATGTAACTGGGCACTTTTACAAGCTGTGTGACTTTCTCAGGAATGTTCACAATCGCCACCATGTTGGATCTGCTCCACGCCCCTTGAGGTAGATGGCACCCTCCCAACCTTGCAGGTGAGGCATCTGCTTCATGGAGGTGATGATATTTACCCAGAACCACACAGCGTGTAAATGGCAGAATGTTTGATCATTCTAGAGCCAGAGTGGCCTCGCTGACAGGGGGCTTGGCTGGGCTTTTATTGAGAGAACAATCAATCCCTCCGCAGGATGGCTGCTGGAGAGAATCCTGATGTGAGCACAAAGTTTCTGGGAGAAAGAAATTGGCAGAGCTCACTGTCAACAATCAGAAGGTGATCAACAGGAGAAAAGTACACTGAAGAAGCATTGTTTTAAAATATCTTCTTTGAAACAGAGTTGATTTCCCTAGACAAAGAGGGAAATTCCTATAATTATCTATGCATGCACCTCTGCCATCTTCTATATTTGTAGACTACATTTTTTAGGTAAAGAAAAAAGACAGAGACACCATTATTCCCATGTTAGGGAGCTGAAAAATTTCTCTCCCATTGCTTCTCTGTTACAGTCATCAGCACATGTTACGATGAATTTTGGGAGTAGGTTAACAAATGTATCTATAAAAAAAAATGGGCAAGAGATGTTTACTGCTTCTTGGTGCTTGTTCATGTGAAAATATAATCAAGAGCATCCTGATTCTTTGCTCTAGCAAGGAGTAGGAACATGAACTGACAGGGACAGGTATGCATGGATGGCATTGCCCACTGAACTAATACAACTGGGACAACCAATTTCTCTTTCCAAGGCCTGTCTAGGTTCTATAGCATCAAGGAGAGGACAGCTAGGTCTCCCCGTCTGTTTGCCTAGATTTTCATGGGACTGTTGGGGTGAAAATGAGGGGGAGAGGTGGAGGGAAAGATGGCAGGGCCCTAGATTTCACGTAACCATTACTTCCCACTGCAAATCAGGCTAAGGGCACGCCTGCATTCACATGTGTTGAACTCATTGTTTCCTTCAAACACCCCTCGAAAGCTCCAAAATGGTAAATATCCTTTTTCCAAACCCACAGAAACCCTTAGACACATTCCCAGCTATATTTGCAACTGTCTAGCAGGCAAAAGCAAGCTTTTGTACATTTTGAAGAACTCACCTATTAGGTACTCTTTCCTGAGGACCTCAGCAAAGTCAGTGGAAGTAAAAATGGCTGGTTTCTGCCTTCTCAGCTTGATCACAAGGTCAGCATGAGAGGACCTCTGTGAAGCAACCCTGGGGTTCTAGGAGAATGACCAGAAACCAGAATTTACCCACAGGACTCAGTAAAGCAAAGAGGGACATGGTGTAAAGTGGGGACTCCTCACTCCTGAGATATCCCTTCCAAATTTTTATCTATCGTGGATGTGGGACCAGCCCATCCTGCTTCTCTGCCTCTCCTACCAGTCTGAATGGATGTGTTTCTTTAATTCTGTAGTTGTCAGACTTCCATTCAACTCAATTTCTGGTGGCTGTGAGTGATGGTGATTCTACATTTTACTTGTAATTTTGATGTGGTTGTGAAAGGAGGTGAACTGTCTTTACCTATGCTGCCATCTTGTTCAGGAGTTCCTGGTGTTGGTTCAAAATACGTGAATATATGTTTGTTTTAATGAGACTATACTATACTGTGTGTTTTATAACCTACTTATTTTTACCCTTTGCTCTACTCAGGGCTGACTTATAGGTCAGGCAGGGTGGCCCTGGGAAGAACACCCTGGGGGCTGACCTTGGCCTGCAGCAAGGAAACCCCAGGACTTGTACGCCCAGTGGGCAGCTGAAGACAACATCAGAGCATGATGTTTTCTTTTATTTATGAAAAAAGAAGATCAAAATTAGGAACAATGAAATGGCAAAAAATACATATCTATCAACAATGGAATCTAAGGAACTAACTAAGCAAATAAGAACAGAGACATCCCTGGCTGGTGGCTCAGTGGGTTGGCTCCAGCCTACAAACCCAAAGGTCATTGGTTTGATTCCCAGCCAGGGCACATAAGCAGGTTGCAAGCCAGGTCTCCAGCCAGGTCTGTAGCTGGAGGCAAGTGAAAGGTAACCATACATTGAAGCTTCTCTTCCTTTCTTCCTTCCTGCCCTTCTCTCTTAGAGTGATGAATAAAAATCTTTATTAAAAAAAAAGATTTTATTAATTAAAAAAAAAAAGAATAGAGTCAAAATCATGGACACAGAAAACATTTTGATGGTTGCCAGGTAGGAGGTAGATGTGGGGGAATGGGTAAAGGGGTAAGGGGATTAAGAGGTATAAATAAGCAGTTACAGAATAGTCATGGGGGTGTAAAATACAGCATAGGGAAATGGAGTAACCAAAGAACCCATATGCATGACCATGGACATGAATAGAGGTGAGGGGGTTGCCTGAGGGATTGGGGGGTGGTGGGCAGATGGGAGCAAAGGGGAAAAAATTTCAACACCTGTAATAGCAGAATCAATTTAAAAATGTTTAAAACAACATCTTTTTTTAAAGAAACAACACCAGAAAGAAATACATGAATTTTCAAAATTTTGAACTTTTTTTCTCTCCGGACTTCTAGAATACAAATGACTTCTATTTATTTGTGTTTGTGATGCAGACCTATTTTCCCCCAGATTTTCTCCATTAAGCATATACTATGGTCATAATAAAGGGGGAAAAGCTGCTGTTTAAAAAAAATTACAAATGATCCACACCAGCCTCTGAGATGGAGCCAAATGAATCCAATAAAAACTGAGGCATTGTCCCAGCCCCCCTGTGCCCTACAGAATGGCCTTACTGTAACCAAAAGAATGACGCTTTACAAGGTGCACACCATCAGACGCTTAGTCGTGAGGCCACAGAATGTTGAAGGACATGGTGTAAGCGACTGCCCCCCACAAGCAGACTGCCTCCTATGCCGCTCATCTAGCTTCTTGCCGCCCGGAGCGGGCGGCTCTGCTTGAACCACCTCCATCCTCCCCTGGAGGCTCATGGGGCAGCGAGGCTGCACACCAGGCCTGGTGGCAAAGGAATGTGACCTTGGAGAAATTGGCCTAACCTCACTCCAACAAGAGTCACACTGTGGACCAGGCAAATGAAGTTCCCAGGTTGGAATTTGCCTTTGGGCAAGTTGCTTAGTGTCACCTAGCCTTACCTTCCTCCTCTACTAGGAGTCCTTAGCATTGTTGAAATTTTGCAGAACCCTGATTCCTCCCCAGAACAGGAACTGGAAAAAAGTTACAACTGTGAATCAGAAACACAAACACACCATCTTAGCTCGGTAAACACAGAACGGAAATAGAGTGGGCTTCCCTTTGTTTTTGCTTAAAATAAAAGACAACCAGAACACCCCACTTGGTCACACACCCCAGATACAAGTGTACCATTATTTTAGATGTTTTCAAGTGAAGCCAGAATGTCAGAATCGCCTAAGCCTCCCTTGTCTTGGATGGCAGCCACGAACCACATGTGACTGTTGAAATGTGGCTAGTCTGAAAGGAGGCACCCTGGAATGTAAAATAGACCCCATTTCCAAGATTGAGTATGAAGAAAGCAACCTGTCATCAACATTTTGCTTTGATTATATATTGAACTTATAATCTGACATCAAATTTTAAATATATTATTAAAAATATTTTCACCTGTTATTTTAACTTACCTTTTACTGTGCCATACTGGACCATTTAAAGTTACTTATGTAGCTGGCATTATACTTCTAGTAGGTAGTGCTGATCTAGATTTTCTTTCTGAAGATAAGATTCCTTTCTGTATGTTCTTTCATCCACCACCTGGCATGACAAGGGAACTACGTGAAGTGCATTGTACACAGAGGATGCGGGTCTGAAGGTATTCTACTGTCCTGGTCCTCACTGGGTTATGGCAGCTACGGATTGAGCCTCTTCTTTCCACCCTTCCCTCCTTGGGCCTCTTCTTTCTTACTGATTTTCTCATGTTTTCTTTTTTGTAAAATTGTCTATGCCAAAGTGGCCTGCCATCCCTGAGGGCTTGTAAGATCGAGGTGTCAGTCAGATGATTAGCTACTGTTATACTTCACTCATCATTAGCACCTGATTGACTGGGAAAGCTTTACTCCAGAAAAAATCATTCCCTGCCAGGGTGGTGTGGCTCACAGAATACTTCCAATGTGCTTGAAGTAACTGCTGTTTTTTCCTTTGCAAAACAGATCAATGCCTCTGTGTCAGTCACAGTGCCCTTCCCTCTTCCTCTCCCTACTGGACATTCAGGACAACCTGACTACCCCCTTTCCCAGAGCTTAAGTCTTGAGAGGAATGGCACACCGTAGGAGTAGAGGTGTCATCTAAGCCATTTGGATATCAGTCTCCAAAGGAGACTGACCAGTCCCTCCTGCTACTGGATCCTTAGAGCTGCCTTGATACTGTGCCTGATTGATTTCCGATTCTTTTTTCAATCTGATGAGCTAGCTATCCAGTAGTCTTGAAATAACTTCCACTTGCACTTAAGCTACGCAGAGTCATTTTCCATTCTATGCAGCCACGGCCCTCTGTGTTGTTTTCTCATTTTGCAATACAGTGAAATACTGTAAAAAGCATGTAATGACCTTTCTCCCTGGCTGCAAATAATAGTGTCAACAGGAATAAGACAGAATAAAGAGATACATCTTTTAAATACAGCCATCAGCTTGGTCTTTGTGAAAACTGCAGTGAACCTGGTCTCGGGCTACCTCAGTTGATTGCAGAGCTGAGCCCCACCAGCGCCTTGCAGATTTCACTTCCTGCCTGGGGACTGGCAGTTAATGGGGTGAATGGCCTGGGTTTGCCCAGCCTCTCAGTACAGTGAGTTCTCACTCTAGCTGTTTCTTATAAAAGTGAGCTTTGAAATTGTGTCTACACTCACTGATCTCTGAATTACCTTGAAAGAAGTCTGATCCACAAAGAAACACTGGTTTTCTTAACGACCTATAGAAACTTTAATTATTCTTATTACTCAGGCAGGATACCGGTGGTTTTGTCTGGTTGAGGTAAAGTAAGGCTTTCTTTCCTTCTCAGAGGCACCCACCTTTTCTGTTGCTACAAGGTTTTAAAGGTTTGGTCATGATCTCTCACTGCTTCTCAGTGTTACTCTATACACATCCCTCTAGCATTTTAGGATGGGCGGAGAGAGTTAATATAAATACTGAATATACATTTGTAGCTCTGAGCAGCAAATTTGCTATTAATAAGATACCTTGCATTTACAGAATAAGTTATCAAGAAATTGGTTGTTTTTCCGTGAACTTTACACTTGTAAAATTTGCATTTGTTAGAAAGAAGGGTGCCAGCCAGGGAGAAAGACTCAGGGATAATAAGTATAACTGCCTTGGTGTATATAATCGAGTAATACTTATAAAACATTGTTGATTGATTACATACAAAGTTTCAGGCACTAAACTAGAGTTTTTTGTTTATTATATTTCATGTATTTTTTGCAGAAACCCTAAAAGTTAACTATCCCAGTGTTACAAATGAGAAGGCCGAAACCAAAGTAATTAATCTGACTAATATCACCCAGCTAAGAAATGGCAAGTCAAGGTTTCAGACTCCCAACAAAACCTGATTTCAAACCCTATTTAATTTCATCACACCATTCTGTTTCATTGCTGCTGGTGGTGCTGTTTAATAAAATTAATTGTGGTTAAAAATAAAAGAACACCTTAACTTTGGCCAAATATAACCTATTTCTTATGTTAGCCTTAAATAGCATGTGAAACAGGAGTTAAAGAAACTCCTTCTACTTCTCATTGACAGTAGGTGCACTAAGCCAGCAAATGGTATACTAGGTACCACTTTTTAAAACTCCATCTAGTTCCCACCCATCAAACTGATGCTTTCTGATGTTAGGAAGCCATGTCCTCTTTTTGGTACAGACACCACGGCCTTGGCATATTCTCCCAGGTCCTGCTGCCTGAAGCTTCTGGATCCAGGGTCACTGTCCCCTTCAGGCACTCTGGGACATTGCCTGTTCTTCCTCACAGCTAAATCTGACAAAGCTTTGCCTCTAGGTTCACTCTGCCATTTTTCTCCCTGAGGTAAGAGAAGGTTGAAAGAAACGTACTGTTCTACAGGTTACCAACCCTGCTGTCCCAGGTTTCTAAACTTCTTATGGCTAGATCCCATCCTTCTAACTATCATCAGCAACTACATAACTTTGTTGGTCTGTGGCTCTCCATCCAGGATAAACCACATCTCAAAGTCACTTGTGACCATCAATCAGACACCTAAAATAATTTAAAATACAAGATAAGGTTATATGATTATACCCTAATGAAGTCCTGGATGAATTTATCAATTCCAGGGGAAGCCATTTCTGGTGTCACCTGCTGTCCCAGAATCTCTTTCTAAAGTTACCTTACAATATTATACATGAAACTGAGACTGTCCCACAGAGATGGTAATTACAGCTCATCCTATTCATTCCCATTTCTATAATTCTGAATACAGAAGGGAAGAAATTGACAGAATTCATTTCTCATGATGTTCACATGGTGAAAATCTCTGTTCTTGAACCAGCAATTGGCAGGTCTACCACACCTTGTCTTGAGTCTTGAATGCTTGCAGAGAATGGGGGACAGAGCAGGGTGAGGTGGGAGGAGAGACTGCGTAAAAAATGGATTTCACAGAAGAGTTTGTGTATAATCATGGAGGGGAATAGGAAAGGTGAATCAAAGAGTAGGATAAATGGTCTTTATCAATGATAGGCTCTGTGCTTCTGAACCTCTTATTTTTTTTGGACAATAAAGAAATATTTCCTGAAACTATAAAACAAATATTCTGCAATGGCCTATGGTAGTTTTCTATACCTATTCCAGTTCTGTGACTCTGACAAAATTGAAAATTTAACTGTTTCTAAAGGAAGCTCTGAGCACTTAAATATATCAAGCATACAACATCTGTAGTTCTGCAGCTGGATATGCCATTTAAAATCACTCAGCAAAAAATTCCTAAAGCCAAATGAATCCAGCCCTAAATATCTTTCATTTTAATTGGAAAATAACCCTTTGGATGGTGATTGAAAAGAAGAACATGGAAACCCTCTGATTAAATGGAGGGAAAACTGAGATTCTACCTTAGTAGAGACCAGCTATGGGTAGCATATGTTCTGAAAAATTTCTAAGCCAGATAACCTCTACCCTTTTTACTTTGTGGGCAGTAAGTAAAGATGACTATCTAGATCCCAATCCTGGCTCTTCCAGTTGTTAGCTTGGCAACTTCAGGATGTGTTTAACTTCTATAACAATCAGTCTCATCAACTATTAAAATGGACAGAATTATATTTGCCTCATAGGACTGTTGTAAGGACTAAACAAGGTAATGCATATAAATGAGCTATCTTAATGGTAGTTATTTAATGAATATTTTTTCTCTTAATTTGAGAATAATGTTTCTGTTTGAAAAGAGCCCTGATTTTTATTACAGAAGTCATTGTAGTCAACCTGTGGTTTGAGATGAGAAACCAGGTGAAAACACCAATCAGACTTCTCATCACACACTCACCAGGTTGCAAAGCCAACAGCCAGTTAGATGTGAAATTTTAATTTTCTGAGATTCAGAAGTGGGGAGTTGTTTTCACCTCACCGTGACATATGAGTAGGAAATAAACTCTGTAAAACACCTGACGTTATCAATCATTGCTGCTGTGTGTATGACTGTTGCTGGCCACTGAGGCATGATGATTTCCTCTTATATTATGGTTTTATTTCTCATATTTAGATCTACAGTCCACCTGGCATGGATTTTTGTTTATGGTATGAAACGGGGAATTTATAATACCTGTGGATTATAAGAGACTCAAGGCCAGCTCACTCTTCAACAGTTTCTTCCTGATCCCTGAGACACTCTCATGACCTTGACCCTACAAAATTACTCAGGTTACATTGAACTCTATTTTCCTTCCTTCCTACTGCCTGTCTCAAGTTCTTTCCACTCTTGAAGCCAGTTTCTTTATGAGCAGACACATCCAGCTGAGGAAAGAGGTTGCCCATCTGTCTTCTTAAAGCCTCTCTGCTTTATAAAAGATGGTCTTGGAGAATTTCTCAAGGCTGGAGTATAAGTGGAAAATCACAAGGGGAAGAAGCCATAGCATCTCTCTACCTCTCTTCCCATTCTTCTGTTTATCTAGTCTTGGCAGGGAAGGAGACCAGCTTGGAGACTTCTGTGAGAATCCGAGATCTGGATATAGTGTAGTCCATTCCTCATTTGAGTCCTGTTGATCAATTCTTAGGCAACCAGACAAGATCCGCAGATCAGCCTCCCATCACACTGGGTGGACATGCAGTGGGGAGAGGGCGGTGCAAAGAGGGAGCTAGGATGTAAACATATATGGTGGCCGTTTCACAATTTTACTGGAAGCTCTCTGTGTGCGCACGTTTAGAGAAACAAGGAGTGACAGCGCCCCCTGCAGTACAGAATCCCTCATACCCAGAAGGACCTCAGGTGCAGACTGGGGACATCCCTGGCGCACTATTTACGAGAGGCTCTCCTTCACCCCGAAAGAGAAAAAAAAATTCTCACAGCTGAGCAGCTGGCGATAATGTTCATTAAAAACAACTAAAGCAGCCTGTGTGTTATCAAAGAGCCACATGGCACCTGGGAAAATAGCATTGTGCTATTTTAGGGGGGAAAATAAAAAGTAAAAAGGACTCTTCTATCTCAAAACACACAGATTTCCCAATTCTGAGAATGTGAATCACGGCCAATTTACAAAGTCCTTTTAAATGAATGGTTATATTAGCAAAGCTGAGGCATCCTTATCTAAAAGTGAGCAAAAACGGCCCCATTACAACGGAAAAGTAAAACAAAAATACTTGTAAATAATGCTATGGCCTGAGACAAAGAAAAACCAAGGTTTTTGCATATTGTCTCAGAATTAGCCCATTATATTCAAGGTCTGTTCTGAGAGTATCAATATAAGGGAAACAGTTTGCGCAGCCAATACTATTTTCATGAGGAACTTGGAATTTGTGGCCAAGTTGAATTTTCTTGTGTTGCTCAACACATCACATGGGAACTTTGGAGCTGTGAGCGCCCAGGGTATTTACTAAGAAGCAAGGGAAGTTCAGGAATAAGAAATAAAAATAATGGAGGATGCACAGAGAGAAGTGTAGGAGGGAGCGGACAAAGAGATCTGAAGATCTTTCCAGTTTCTGATTTCATCCCTTGTGAAGTCCCGCTGCCTTCCATGCTGTGTGTCATGAGGTACATGTTGATTTCAAGGCCACCGTTGTAATGACCTGCCTGGAGTTGGGTTCTCTTACTTTCTACCAAGAATCCTAACTACAGCAAGTTTAAGGGAGTGGGCCAGTAAGTAGAAAGGCTGTTTCTAGGCACAGAGCTCTGACACACAACGCCACTTCACTGACAACCTTCACCCTGTCCCCAGGGTGCTGCTGACATGTTGAACAAAGTTCTTGAACCTCAAGTTATAAACCGGAGAAGTGCATCTGGCTGGATGCGCTTTGCCCTTGCAGGAGGTGGGAGATAGGTTTGAATAGGCATTTCAAGACACCCGGGATTTAACTACTCCGTCACCCCAAAGCAGGCCTTGTAACCTGGAGCCGCGGGACGGTCCTGGATGAAAATATTCTATAACATCAGCCTGGATACTCAGGGTGGCAGCGCTAAAACTGTTTTCCAGGCTTGCCCTCGCCAGTGGTCCAGTGATGAGAAGATTTTAATGCATGTGTCACGGGGCCAAAGGGGCAATTACTTTTCATCTGAATTCATAAAGCCCTAACAATGTTAACATCAGGCACCATATTGTTAATTCCATAGTGTAAGTAAATTCTTTTAAGCTTACGTTTTTCTAATTATATGACCATGAGCAGAATGCTTAAACCTCCTGAGCCTCTGTATACTTATGCTAATTGTAAATATGAAATAAATTTGCCAATATGAAGTACTTAATATACTGCCTGGCTCATGATAAATGGTGAACAAATACAAGCTATTATTATTATTACTAGAAGTACCTAGCTACCTCCATCACTGTCTTCATTGCAGATGAACTCTCCCTTGCCCAAAAATATTTTAGATGCCACCCTGACCGTTAGAGATTCATCATTTTGGGTTGTTGAATAATATCTACTGTAAGGCAGAACATTCTAGAAGGAAATAAGAAACACTACTTAGGTAGGGGTCATTCCAGCCTTTCACATAAAATAGTTTCAAAGTAGACTCTTTCCTCCTAATACGTTTTAATGAGAGGGAGGATGAAATTACCCATCTGACTCCTGAAAGGGGTGCAGACTCGGTATTGGGCCGATGGTACAGGGACTCCCAATGCCCTCCTCAGGATGCAAAGGCACCAGTCTGATCAGGTACTTAGAGCTCCAGAATTTTAGAACAGGTACCTTCTCTCAGGTCCATGGATTTTTTCTGCCATCTAGTGGTGTAAGCTCTTTGTGTAAGCAAGGAAGGCATTATATACTACTCTGGACAAGTGCATGAGAGCCTCACTGGCTTCTATAAGTTTGACCACTTTAGGGACCTCATGTAAGTGGCATCATGGCTTCACAGGTGTGAAACTATGTCCAAACCCCACTGTTATACATCAAATAGGTACAGGTTTTGTGTACCAATTACACTTTGATAAAGCCTTTAAAACAGCACCACGCATTGGCTCCCAGGCATCTTCTTCAGTTTACGCTTTCCAGGAACTGCACTTGAGACCCTAAGTGAGGCAGGAAGAAACACAAAGCCTTGGATCTTTGGGAAGGATCAAGCCCCAGACTGGCTGTTTGAAGACCAGTAGCTTAGCCACTGAGGCTGTGGGTGGTCCCAGGCCTGTCACATCTCCCTCCCAACCTATTTTCTCACCTATCACAGAAATCACACTGGCTGGTCCCTACCACCTGTAATAGTCTGGTGCTCTATTGTCTTTCAGGTTGTAAATCTTTATTTAAAGAATCATATACAGCCCTGGCTGGTGGCACAGTGGATAAGGTGCTGACCTGGAAACCCAAAGGTCGCTGGTTTGATTCCCAGCCAGGGCTCATAACCAGGCTGCAAGCCAGGTCTCCAGCCAGGTCTATAGCTGGAGGCAGGTGAAAGGCAACCATACACTGATGTCTGTCTCCTTTTCTATCTCTCTCCCTTCCCCTCTCTCTAAAAATGATAGATAAAATCTTTAAAAAATAAAGTTTAAAAAATCATATACAGAGAAATTTTGTTATTTAAGTAATTAACTAATTTATTGTTCTCTAGGACAGCAATTTTCAACCTTTTTTATCTTATGGCACGCATTACTAAAAACAAATGTATTTTTTGCTGATCTGACCCAAAAAATGGTAGTAATTTTGATTCATTCACACCAGACAGCTATCGTTGTGTTGGCTGTTGTCATTTTTTTATTTGGCAACCTAAAGGAAAAGAGGCCAGTGTCCCTGACTACATAGGTATTGTGTGTTTTAAACATTCTTGTGGCACACCAGCTGAAAATCACTGCTCTAGGACAACAGTGATAAGGTGGATAAGTATAATGTTTCTGACATCATCTTCCTCTTGGGGAAGACTTTCCTTTTGAATTGCCATGTAAAGACTGCATGAATTATTGATTCGTTTACTCTAAAGTCTATAAGTTAAATACAAACAACTGTGAGCAAGTGGCTGTTTCTAATCCTCAGATACCCCTTGATTGATGCCAGAAATGCTTTACTTGTCATAATACATAGGCTGTTACTCATTTGTTGGATTCATTTAACCTAAAATTTTCTCACTTGTCGGGACACAGCATTGGCTAAATCCCTCCCAAAAAGAGTACCGTGTTGTTTTTAACACTTGACCTGCCTCTGAAATGTCTTCTTTCCTTTCATCATTATTTTATCCAATATTTAAAGAAATCTGAAAATAACTGACTACTGAAGAAAGATCCTACTGGCTTCCCACGGCTACCGACCTCCATTACAACCTGCATTGTGCCATCAGAGCATTCCTGGACTCGGCCCTCAGGAGCGTCTGTTTATTGCTTCCTTGGCATCCCCACCCCCACCAGCTGCAGTACCCTGCACTTTCTTTGGAAAATTCTTCCAGCTATTGTTTGAGTGGACTTGGCCTCCCTTCCAAGACCAGAGTGAATCTTCATTGCCTCAGGGCGACCTGAACGACCCCTCTCCTGGCCACAGTGATTGGCTCAGGGCGGACACATGATCCAGCCTGAGTCAATGGGATTTCTGTGGAGCCTTCTAAGAATTAGACTCCCTCTAATACCTTCTGGATGTAAGGAAGACATATGTACCCAAAGAAACCAATGGAGCCATCTTGGAATTACAGGGGTGATATGACAAGAAATTGGAGTAGGCACCACAGACGAAGAGCAAGAAGTGGAAAGAGTGAATCCTGGTCACATCACTGGAGCCCTGAATCAAGCCCCACCTGAAGCTGCCACTGACCTTTTGCATATTAACCAATACAGTTCATTTATTTAAGGCAATAATAGTAATAATAATGATGAGCATAATTCATATAGGCCCCATGCAAACTTTCCATCAATTTTGCATGAGTCCTAATGGATTCTTGTCTTCCAACACCACCAGACTGAAGGAACCTATTCAGGCTGAAGGGACAGGATAGGTTTAGGTCCAACAGTTCTCATCAGGTTTTGGGCATGCTGACTTGGTCATTAATAATTGGACTTGAGCATGAAGGAGAGTGCAGAGGCAAGGGTGACTCCAAAGGGACAGACTTGAGTCACTTTGGGACTATTACTAAGAGAATAGATGAGTTTGGGGAAATTGACAAGGTTCATATAAAATGATCTGAATTTGAGAATCATCACAACGCACTGCAAAAGTGATTGACTTATCTCCCTGATCTACCATCTCCAGGAACCTGGCAGGTCCTTGAGAGCAGGGAGTGTTCATTTTCTGTCTCTCCCCAAGAAACCCCAAGGACTATCTGTTGAATTAGTGAAGAAATAAGTAAATTATAGCTAAATCTTCGAAAATAATTAGACTGGCCCGTGAACCCAAAGGTTGCTGGTTTGATTCCCAGCCAGGGCACATAACCATGTTGCAAGCCAGGTCTCCAGCCAGGTCCTTAGCTGGAGACAGGTAAAAGGCAACCATATATTGATGTTTCTTTTCCTCTCTGCTTCTCTCCCTTCCTCTCTCTCTAAAAATAAGAAATAAAATCTTTAAAAATAATAATAATTATTATTATCATTATTATTATTATAGAATAATGAAGTCTCTTCTGTGGGTCTGAAGATTAAAGTTTTTCAAAGGTTTGGGAAAGTTCTGAAAAGTTCTGTGATGCCTGTCCGTGAGGACAACAGTCTGGGGGTAGAAAAGGCAATGCTAAGGCTGGGGCTTGAAAATACAAGTACATGAAGCAGGGTAGCCTTTTAGGTGTCCCTGTGCCCCTGCACGATTGGGGAGTACCACTGTAATCTTCAGAATTATATCACTGTCCCAAATAATTGGAGAGCTAGGGTGAAGCAACCAACAAGAGGCCCCACCTCACCTGACAACTGATGGCCCCTCCCAGTGGCCAAAGATGTGAAGGATACCAGGAGGGACCTTGCTTGCAGAAACAGGGCACAGAAAATTCAGCAAAAGGGGTGGGTGGATGGGAGGTTTCTCCCTCTTTCAGCTGAGTGGGGAGACCCTTTGGTGTATCTCAGTTGAAATCCAAGGCATAGGAAATGAGGCAGCTGCTACAGATGTTTTGTGCTTCTTTGTTCCGATTACATACAAGATGGAGAGAAAGAAGGGGAGACTTGGGATCGTCTGATAAACAAAATCCAGAAGCCAATTCCATTGTCTTGTCATTCTTACCTCAAAAAGAATTTTGCAGAGGAAAAGTTACACAGAAAATTTCTATTTTAAAAAGATGGAGAGTCTTAACTCCCATAATTGTTTCCAATTTAAGAAAAACTCTTCAAAAGGAAAGTACTACTTCTAAGCTGGTTGTTTCATATGCATTTTAAAAAGAAAATATGGCACCAGCGAAAGCAGTTTCTGTCAGCTGTTGAGGATTTGCATGAGAATGATCAAAGGGGCCCTTTCCTCTCTCTGTTATCAGTCTCCTTTTAAAAGGCCCTCTGGGTGTAGGCGGTTACTCCTCTGTCATAACTGTTTATACTTACAGCCACTGTAACTCTCCTGGCTGGTTTTATGAATTTCTTAGCCGTCCACAAAGAAGTACTTTGAAACATTAGAAAATCCATCCAAATCTTATTTAACTGGCAGTAGGTGACTTGGAAATGATTTTTGTGCCCCTTCTGGTGTTCTGGTTCTTTGAGGAGTGAAGCTGCTGACTTGCTTCATGACTTCCACAGGGGAACAGATCTGGGGTTCAGAGACCTGTGAAAACAGGCACTCACCTTACACCTCCTGAGTTTTTGGGTGACCAGATTAGATTTACCTAAAGGACTAATGAGATGGTCGCAGCCTTGAATTCTGGAAATGTACTCATGTTTTTGCATTTTAATATGAACACTATTGGGCAGAGCAGAGGTGGTGTGGAATAGTGGATGAAGCATAGAATTAGATGCCATGAAACCTGGGATGCAAGGTCCAGTTCGACTTAACTAAATAATTGAACCTTTCTATGCTTCTGTTAACCTTATTGTTACAGAACCCTGCCAATGCTGTTCTGGAACACTTGTAGGGTGCCACTGCCCACTGCCAAGAAGTGTGACTCCCGGTGAAAGAGTCTGGTGAAAACGGAAAGCGGTTGTTTGTTTAAAGGTTGTACAGGTTTAGAATAATGGCGGATTTCTGCTGTTAAGTCCCCTCCCTTTAAAACACCCCAAAACACATCATCTTGTCTCCCTTTGCCAAACCAGGCCAGTTTCAGAACACACCAGCCAGAGGTACTGTCTTTCAGAAAAGCAGACGTCTGCAGCTCAGCTTTCCCAGTCGCAGTTCAGCTCCAAACAACCCTCATGAATCCGAGCTTGGTGAGGTGGGTCCCTGCACAGCTCCCAGCAGCTCCGCTGCTGTCTTCTCCAAGCAGGCTTCCAGCAGGCCGCCTCTTCCTTACTCTAAACCTGGAGGCTTCCCCCTTGCACACCAGCACCAGAGCTTGTGGCCCATCTTTCAACCTGCACTCATTTCCTTTTAATTTTTTAAATTTTATTTATTTGTTTTTAGAGAGAGGAGAGAGAGAGAAACATCCATGTACAAGAGAAGCATCAGTCAGCCCCTCCCACGTGCCCCCAAACCAGTGACCTGGCCACAAGCCAGGCATGTGCCCTGACCAGGAATCGAACTGGTGATATTTTGGTTCACAGGACAATGCCCAGCCCACTGAGCCATGCCAGTTAGCACCTGCCCTCATTTTAAATGCTCAGCCCAAAACCTATGTGACCTTATATCTAGCTCCTCCTGTGGTGTGCCATTTTTGCCTGTTTCCCAGTATCTTTTACATTCTTTCAGCTGCAACCTTTAGCCAGGGCAAGAGTTGCCAGTGACATAGGGGCATCCATTGTAGGCATCCACTTCTCCTGGATTTGTCCATGAGCCATTATAGGCGCTCTTAAAGTCACAGACCCCTTTAGCTCTGAGTGGCAGTCTCCTTTCCTTCAGGAAGAGTGCAGCTATTAACTTGCCATTGTTATGCAAAGTATCTTACATACCCTATCACCCGCTTCCCACTTCGCCCAGTCCTGGGTTGTGAGGAATATGCTCTGCTATTTTTCTGTGTACCCCATTACATTATCTCTAAAATAGAATAGTTTTATCTATTCCAAGAGAGTGTTGAGGATGAAAGAGGATAATATACAAGGCCTGTCCAGAAGGTATTTAGCCATCTCATATGAAAAATAGATTTATTGGTGAAGATACAAGATACAAGAAACATTGCACATAGGACAATGGTGTCTCAGTCCCCTTCAAAGTAGGCACCTTGGGACCTCACATAGTTCTCCCAGTTGCCATCTGCTGCCTCTTGTATTTTCCTGAATCTCATCACTGATATGAAATCTCTTCCCTTTCAAAAGAGATTTTAGTTTTGGGTAAAGCCAGAAGTCACAGGGCACCAAAAGGGGGGCTGTGTTACCTGGTTGATTTGATGTTTTGCAAAATATTTCTGCAAAAGATGTGGTGAAAGAGCAGGCATGTAGTCATGATGAAGCTGCCAGTCACCAGCTGCCTATAGCTGCGGCCTTCTGACTCATCTGAATAGTTTCCATAGAGGAATATTCCAGCTTAATGCAAAATTTGATGCAGATTCTTTGCTCTGCTCACTCAGTCATTTTGAATGTGAGGGTCACACAATATAAATGCTTACTGAATGGTATCTGTTGCCCCCACTGACTAATACAGCGAAGTTCTCAATGTTCACGTATTCGCATTCCAGTCCACTCTCCTTGGCTGCCAGGTTACAGTGATGTCGTTATATTAACAATGGTTGGACTTTTTCTGGACGGATCTCATACACCAAACATCTCCTATAGATGATACCCAGTGTTGGTTCAATTAATTGATGGGGGAGGGATGCTGGCAGTAGTGATATTATATGATCAGCCTTTAAATATTCATTGAATGAAAGAAAATATTTAAGTGGAGTAATCCATTATACATTATCTATGATGACTGCAGTGGCTACTGTAGGAATAATTAATATTATAAATAATATGAAATTAACATTTTCAATGCTTTATTAAAGCTAATTAATATATGCTTATTTTCAAATATATAAATTATATAATTATATAAAGTAGGGTATGAAAGCCTTTTATAATGTTATACTTTCCTACTCTGATATATGGTGATTATCTCCAAATTTGTTCTTGTGTACATATAAAAATAGTGCTAAACATAATTAATAAAATATAATTTTTTTAAAAAGATTTAAAATAAGATCATCCTGAATTTAGGATGGGCCCTAAAACCTATTATTGGTGTTCTTATAAGAGGAAGACTTAGAGAAGAGACCAGGGAAAACCGTGTGAAGACAGAGGCAGGGACCGGAGTGATGCCACCACAAACTACAGAACACAGACACCTCCAGAAGCTGGGGGAGGTGAGAAAGGTTCGCCTCTAGGGCCTTTGGAGGGAGTGGGGCCCTGCTGACACCTTGATTTGCTACTTCTGGCCACCGTAACTGTGAGAGAATACATTTCTTTTAAGATACATAATAACTATTTTTCACTTAACAGTAAGATGTGATGTGCCTGTGGACCATTTTATCTCTAGGGCTTTATCCTTGGGGTAAATACACCCATTGGAAACTTTAGATTTTTGGTCCAGTTTGTAGATCAGTAGCAAGTTAGGCTTTCAGATTACTCTAACAGAGGGGCTGTGAATTATCTTATATCAAATAATATTGAAAAACATGAGTATTTCCTGTTGGACTCACTACTAAAGTAATGACTTTTGTTGAAGGGTAATTTCAAAACATTAAAACAAGACTTCCATAGAATATACAATAAGGACATGCTAATTATTTAATTCAATTTATTAATAAATGAAGGAATTAAATCAGATGATACACCTGGTTCAGGGTAGAATTCAAGGAACATAAATGTAACAGTCATTCAAAGGAATGCTGAAATGAATTTGTTAATAGTTACCAAGCTGCTCCATGTTCTTCAGGACCCCTGAAACCTTTGGAGTTTAGATTTCTAATAAGTCAAAAATCTAAGACTTAGCATGTAAAAATCATAGTACCCATGATTCCATCAAATAATAAAGAACAAAGTTAAACACAGGTGCATTCTCTTAGTTAAATAATCCTTGAATGAGATCTTTTAACAATGACCTAGTATGACTTTGAAAGGACATGCTGTCACCTTTTGCTTTGTTTCCCAGTTTGAGATGTTAATTATTCTCAATAGTTATTTGAACTTGTTCTTGGTTCTTATGGTCATGGTGTCCCTATTATCTTTTGACCCACAAAATCATTTTACTTTCTATGTCTTTAATTTCCTATTCATGTCTTTCAGAATGTAAAAACAACTTTTATAAGAAACAAGATCTTAAATTTTGTACTTTCTAAAATTGTTTTAATAGGTGTACAATGTCTATGGGAAGATTGGTTCTTTGTCACCAATTTGGTCAATTTTATCTCCCATTCCAGAGCTGATTCCACCAAAATGCAGTGATGAATTATTAATTACTACTTTTTGTTTATTTCTCTAAATTTCAAGCTTGAAATAAATCCTCTTGTGTTCTCTCCCACCCCAAGATCATATAAAGTATCTCTTAGTGTGTCCTAATGCACTCATTGCTATTGTGATACACTTTCTACCACCCACCACCAATACACCCTCTATTAACTTGGAGTCTTAAAGAGAAAGCCTTCTTCATCCCATTTCCTCAGGGCTTGATTTATACTAAACACTCTAAGTAACACTTGAATCAGTAGACACTATTCTTATGGTCAATGAAGCAAATGTAAAAACAAAAATTAAAAATAAATTCAGATTTTTTTCTCATCCTTCACAGTTTTAATTATACTACCAAACTTTCTTTGTCACTTCAACTTAAATATCATCACACTCTCCATTTTTTAGCATGTTAATTGGTACTAACCTTCATTCAGATTAATTACTCTTCTTTAGGTAAAACATAGCAAAATGGGCAAATTCTGAGTGTCCCAATTTAGAGTTTAGGTGTTGAAAACCAGCTTTACTGAATGTTAACAGAGATTTAATTTGTTCTACATATAAAGATATGAAAGGGATTTTCCCCTCTAACAGCTGAAAATCACTTAGCACAGCATTCTAATGTTTTAGAAAAGAACTGAATCAAAAACAGTCCCTTATTATAAAGCAATTTCATGGTGGAATTAAAAGCAATTCTTAATATCCAAATTAGTGGATAAAATATTATATGCTGCCGTGGCAAGTTGGTGTGTATTGCCCACCCTGTATGACACATGTCCCTGTCGGCCTTTGCTACACGATTCATGGTAGATGAGGACAAGTAATGATAGACCATGATTAGCTAACACTTGCTATGACCATAAGATAATTAAGGACCAAGGATCGTTAAGTGAGTGAAGAATTATACTTAAAACACTGGCCAATCTCACATTGCCATAATGAGACCTGAAAGGTGCTAGAGAGTTGAAGAAGCAAAAAGGTACCTTTCCCCTATTATTGTTCATATCACTGATGGTCAGCATAGTGAGAGTTCGTGAATTCCTGTTAATGCTATTGTTCTGACCCCTGCTACCTAAGGCCTTGTCCCCATTCCATCTGCCAGGTCTTACACACACACATGCACACACACACACACACACACACACACAAACTGACTGAATAAGAAGGAACATTGTTTGTGGCTAAGGCTAAGTTGGGAAGATCCAAAATGGGCTCTCATGTTCCTTTCTGTAGGAATTGTTCAATGCTGTTAATAACCAATACTTGTCGAAGTGGACAACCCTGGTTTTTCACATTTGAAACTTTCCCTAGTATAAATACATTTGTCATCCTATTGCTACTTTCAAACTACCTGCATGATTTTGGTGAATTATATTATATAATAGTAAATGAATTATATATTAGATATTTCAGCTTCCCACTTCAGTACCTTACACATAAATTAAAATTACTGAGTATTTAGAAGACATGAGTAATCCTATCAACGAACATGACCTACTGGACAATAACAGATTATTCCACCAAACAGCAGAATACTAATTCTTTGTGATTGCAAATGAAACATTCTCCAGTATAGATAATATGGTGTGACATTAAGTAAATTTTAGTTATTTAAAAAGATTCAAATCAGACAGACTGTGTTCTCTGATGACAGAAAAGTAAATAGATAATAGAAGTTATTTGGAAATTTCCAGACATTTAAAAATTAAACAACATTCTTTCAAAATAATCTGTGGGACACAAAGGAAAATAGACTATATTTTGAATTGAATAAAAATTAAACCAAACATTTTAAAAATTGCGCAATAGAGCAAGAAGAGTGCTTCCAGTATACTTTATAGCTCAACATCTGTATATTAGAAAAAGAAGAAACGTCTATACCAACAACCTAAGCTTCTACCTTAATATGTTAGAAAAGAAGTTCACATTATATTAAAACTCAAGAAAGGAAATAAATGTGAGTGAAAATCAATGGAAACGTAGAGAAAATCAGTTAAACCAAAAGGTTGTTTTTTGAAAAGGGCAATCAAATAGGCAACACAGTAGCTATATTAATAGAGGAAAAATGAGGAAATGTGCAAATTACCATTATCTGGAATAATAAAAGAGCATTGTTGCATACATCTTACGTACATGAAAGTAGAATAAAGGAGTATTATAAAGAACTTTATGCTAATAAATTTGAAAGTTTAGGTGAATTGCACACATTCTTTGAAATATAAAAATTTCCAGCCCTGGCTGATGGCACAGCGGATAAGGTGTCGGCCTGTGAACCCAAAAGTTCGATTCCCAGCCAGGTTGCAAGTCAGGTCTCCAACCAGGTCCCCAGTTGGAGGCAGGTGAAAGGCAACCATACATTGGTGTTTCTTTCCCTTTCTTCCTCCCTCCCTGCAATACTCTCTAAAAATCTTGAATAAAATCTTTAAAATTTTTTTTTCCAAAATATGTGCAAAAATAAAGGGAAAACGTCAGTAGCGTTGTAATAATGAAAGAAATTGACTTTGTGTATTGAATTATTCTTGCAATCTAGAAAACTTCACTGATTAATTCTAACACTTGAGGAAAAGAATACATTCATTCATAAACTTTTTAAGAAAAGAGAAGATAAATCTTTCCTAAAATATTTTACCAGTGCAAATTTATCCTGACACTAAAATCAAAGAAAATATTAAAAATATCTTCTAACATTAATATTTCTAATCAAATTCCACAAGAAAATATTAGCCAATAAAATCCAGCAATACATGACTGATTTCAGCACCAAAAAAAGGTTGATTTTATCTCTAGGAAACCACATAATGTAATTTACTGCATTAACAAAATAAATTGTTAAAGAAAACTTATTTATTTTTTAATATTTTTACTGATTATGCTATTACAGTTGTCCTGATTTTCCCCTTTGACCCCCTCCACACAACAACCCATATTTCCTCAGGCAGTTTGCACACCATTGTTCATGTCTGTGGGTCATGTGTATAAATTCTTTGGCTACTTACTCTATTTCCTATACTGTACTTGACACCCCCATGGCTATTCTATAACTACTTATTTATACCGCTTAATCACCTCACCTCTTCACTAATTTCCTCATACCCTCCTACCATCAGACAACCATCAAATGCTCTCTGAATCCTTGATTCTGTCTCAGTTCTTGTTTGCTGAGTTTGTTCCCTTAGATTCAATTGTTGATATGTATTTTTGTCATTTTATTGTTCATAGTTCTTATTTTTCTTAAATAAGTACCTTTAACATTTCATATATAATGGTTTGGTGATAATGAACTCCTTTAGTCTTTTCTTGTCTGGGAAGGTCTTTATCTGCCCTTCAATTCTAAATGATAGCTTTGCTGGGTGGATGAATCTTGGCTGTAGGTCCCTGCTTTTCATGACTTTGATTACTTCTTGCCAGTCCCTTCTAGCCTGCGAAGTTTCTTTTAAGAAATCAGCTGATAGTCTTATGGGAACTCCCCTATAGGTAACCAACTTTTTTTCTCCTGCTGTGTTTAAGATTCCCTCTTTATATTTAATCTCTGGAATTTTAATTATGATATGTCTTTGCATCCATTTTGTTTGGGACTCTCTGTGCTTCCTGGACTTGCCATGTATGTTTCCTTCACCAAATTAGGGAATTTTTCTTTCATTATTTTTTTCAAATTTCCAATTTCTTGTTCTTTCTCTTCTGGCATCCTTATGATATAAATGTTAGTTGTTCTAGAGGCTACTTAACTTTCCTCATATTTTTGGATTCCTTTTTTCTTCTTCTTGTTCTGATTGGTTATTTTTTGCTTCCGTATGTTCCAAACCATTGATTTGATTCTCAACTTCATCCACTCTCCTCTTCTTTCCCTGTAAATTATTCTTTATTTCAATTAGTGTATCCTCCATTTCTGACAGGATCTTTTTTATGCTGTTGAGGCCCTTACCAAGTTCCTTGAGCATCCTTTTAACCAGTGTTTTGAACTCTGCATCTGATAGATTGCTTATCTCCATTTCGTTTAGCTCTTTTTCTGGAGTTTTGATTTATTCTTTCATCTGGGCCATATTTCTTTGTCTCCTCATTTTGGCAGCCTCCCTGTGCTTCTGTGTGTTAGGTAGAGCTGCTTTGATTTGTGTCTTGGTAGTGTGGCCTAATGTAGTAAGTGTCCTGTAGGGGCCAGTAGCACAGCCTCCCCTACCAAGGTACACCCTTTGTGTGGACTGAGTATACCCTCCTCTTGTTGTTGAACCTTGGTTGTTATTGGCTGGTATTTACCTGGTCAGTCAGCTGCAAGGACTGGCTGTGACCACTGACCACCAACCTCTGCCCTCTGTGGAGGGTCAGCTGTGCAGGGGCAGGCGGTGGTGCTCTGACATGGTCTGTAGCTGCCCACTGAGTGCATTGGCCCTGGGGTTTCCCGTGTGGTGCAGGCCAAGATCAGCCCCCACCTGTGTTTTGCCCAGGGCCACCCTGCCTTAACTACAAAGCAACCTGAGATGCTGCTGCTACTTGTGCTGGACTTGGAGATTCCCAGACGAAACCCAGCTGTGATTCTAGGCTGGCTGCTGCTAGTGCTGGGCCTGGGGCTCCCTGAAGCAGCTGCTGCATGTTTGAGAGGATTTAGGAAGTTGTGAAGCAGAAGCCAAGACCAGTTGTGCATATGGAAAAGCAGCCTGGGTGGGCCTGTAAGTTGAGTGGGGCAGAGTCTCTGGGGTCTCTGTGATGGCTCAAACTGTGTCAGCCAGGTTGATGGAGCTCCAGATATGGTACCAGCTTGCCAGTCCGGGGGGTGGGCAGGGGAGGTTAGAAAAGGAACAGTGGCCTCTGTCATGCCAGACACTTAGTTCCTCCCCTTACGCCACTGGTGCCTTTCAAGCTGCTACCCTGGTGCTCGAGTCTGAGATGGGAGCCCGTGTGTGGGTTCTGTAGGAGGAGCTGCTTGGGACTCCAGGAGTTTCTTCCACTGACTCAATGCCTGCTGGTTTTTGCAGCCAGAAATAGTAGGGATTTATTTTCTTGTCACGGGAACCTTAGGCTGAGGTCCTGCTGTGAGGTTGGGGCTCCTCATTCTAGAGCCATCTGTCTTGAATTTTTATCCACTACATGTGGGTGAGAGACCAGCCTGTTCTGTGTCTACACCCTTCCAACCAGCCTAGATGGATGTGGTTTCTTTAATTCCCTAGTTGTCAGACTTCCATTCAACTCAATTTCTGATGGTTCTGAATGATGGTGGTTGTATATTTTAGTTGTAATTTTGATGTGGTTGTGCAAAGAGGTGAGCCATCTTGGCTGGAAGTCCAAGAAAACCTATTTAATTATACAAATAGATATAGAAAGAAATGTCTGACAAAATTCAACAATCATTCTGATGGGAGACTCAAATATTAGAAAATCTTAGTTTCAGATAACCGCTAATGAGCTTAATATCAATGTACATAAAAAATCTATTATTTCAGGAACTGGAGGAATGGCCCATCTTGACTCCAGCTAATAAGTTTAGTAATCAATGTAAGTAAAAGGCTATTGTTTCAGAAACTGGAGGAATGACCCACCTTGACTCCAGGTCACCATAAGCAGTTCCACCTTTGTGCCTCAGGAGGACGGCAAACAATCAAGATGGCATCTGAGCCACTGTGCTCCAGGATGAGAGGACCTCCACCCAGGACACAAAGGCCACAGCCCAGGACTCAGATGAAAGAATGCTGCAGCTTTTATCTCATTAATTTTTCCCTGAATTCCAAACCCCTTACCTACAGCTTTCTTCTCCTTATAAAAGGGCTAATTTATAATGGAATGTAAGACAGTCTGTTAGGGTACAAATCTGCCATCTTCTGAGATCGTGGACCATCTGAATAAAGTGCCAATAAAGTTTCAATCGCTGTCTCTGCTTACTGGGTCTGGTAGGTGACAGGCAGTGCAAACACGGGCTTTTCCGGTTTCAATTCTTGATAGGAAAAAAAGCATTATTAATCTATTAAGTAATGTACAATAATACTTTACAACTAATATCATACTTAACTGTGAAAGGCTGAGTGCTTTCTCCTTAATATCAGCAACAGGTTAAAGAATTCTGCTGCCTTTGTCCCTTTACTCTTCATTGTAACAAAAGTTTTAATATATAAGGCAGTTCCAAGGAATAAAGTTATAGTGATTGGAATAGAAGAAAAAAACTATTTATTCATAGATGACATAATTTGTATGTCAAATTTCTTAAGAAATCTAAAGAAAAGCTATTATAACCAACAAGTGAATTTAGCCAGGTTGTGGGGACAAGAACAGTGTACAAAATTCACTTATCTGTCTGTAGGGCAAGAAAAATTACAAATTGTATTAAAAAATTAATACTACACTAGCATAAAAATAAATAGTTAAGAACAAATTTAACAAAATATATGTGCCAGATTCACATCACCGTACATACCAAACATTGCAGAGAAAAATGTAAAACTGTATAATACATAGAGTGATACAAAATTCTCATGGATTGGAAGACTCAGCATTGGTGTCAGCTTTCCTTAAAATTATCTCTAGATTCAAATCAATCCTAGTCTAAAGCCTATTCTGCATTTGTATAGATATTGATAAGCAGCATCTTAAATGCATGTAATGGAAATAGTCAAGATAGCTTTGGAAAAGATTATGTTTGAAAGAATTACAAGCATCCAAGGTATATCATAAAGCTACGGTAACAAAATTAGGTATTATCATGAAAATAGATATGTAGATAATGGAAGAAAATATTCAGAACCCAACCCGAATATGTAAGGTGAGTTGATTTTCAACAAAGGACAAGGTAGTAAAATGAAAATGGGTCTTTTCAATAAATTTTGCCAGAACAATTGATGTTGATATAGGATATAATGAACTTCAATTCTGTCCCCAGGCTATATACAAAAATTAACTTGAAATGGGTCATAGATTAAATGTAAAATTTTATGCCTACAACTTCTAGGAAACCAGAACATTTTTGCAACCTGGCATAAGTAAAGAATCCCCCCCCCCCAAAAAAAAAAAAAGAAAGAATCCCCATACTGGACCCAAAAAAAAAAAACAAAAACATAAAGGATTTTAGAAATGACTTTTACTGAATTAAAAGAAAATACTTATTCAAAAGATACTGTGAGAAAAAAAAAAAAAAGTCAAACTTAGAGAAAATGGTGAATATTTCATGCAGTAATGATGAAAAATAAACAATTCTGCCTAACTAATTATCCCTTTCTTGAAACACAGCCTGGAATGCCTGGAGTCAGCATTCCAATAAGGAGCGAGGGATGGAGTGTGCCTGGAGAAGCTCCGATTTCTGTATCCCTGGCTGGAAAAAGTGGTGTGTGTGTGTGTGTGTGTGTCTGTCTGTCTGTCTGTCTGTCTACCCCTATGGTAGTCAAAATAAATAATGCCCCTGCAAAGATAAAGATAACCACATCCTTATTCTTGAAATCTGTAAATGTTATGTTAAGTGACAAGGAGGTTTAAAGTTGCAGATGGAATTTAAGTTTGCTAATCAGCCAACTTGAAAAAAGAGATTATCCCAGCTTATCAGTGTGGAGCCAGTGTAATCACCAAGATCCTTAAATGCACAATAGAAGAGGCAATGTCATATATGTGACATAAAGCTGGACCAGCCAGCCATTTGCTGGCTTTGATGATGGAAAGGGCCATGAGGCAAAATGTTGGAGCCACCTCTAGCAGTTGGAAAAAGCAAAAGCTGTGAAAGAAAAAATTCTTCTCTAGAAAAAGATGAAAACACCTAGGACACATTCAATTTTTTTTTTCCTTTTTATTGAGTTTATTGGGGTGACACTGGTTAACAAAATTATATATGTTTAAGGTTCACAATTCCACAACACATCATCTGTTTACTGTACTGTGTGTTCACCAACCTAAGTCATCTCCCTCCGTCACCATTCATCTCCCCGTATCCTCCACCCTCCACCTCTCTCCACCCTCCACCTCTCTCCACCCAGCCATCACCACACTGTTGTCCATATCCATGAGTGCTCGCTGTCCCTCTCTGTCTCTGTCTCTCTCACTAAATCTCTCTACCTTCCCCTCCCAGACCCAACCCCCACCCCTGCAATGTGGTATTGATGAAGGAATACACACATAGACTAAATGAGTAGAATATCATTATACAGTCTCAAATGAATAAGGAAATTTAGTGTATGATAAAGGTGATTTCTTGAGTAAGTAAGGAAAAAGATACCTTTGCAATAAAGGTATTGGATTAATTGGATATACATGAGGACAGGGATAAAACTGTGTCAATGAATCACACTGTTCCTAGGAGAAATTCCACATGCTTTAGGGATCTAAATTAGAAAGTGGAAATTCTGCAGATAATGGAAGAAATCATGGGTAAAATCCTCTAATTTCTGTTAGTAAGGGAAACCTTTGCTAACTCTGACTAAAACTCCAGAAGTGGTTAATCAAAACATTGTTAAACTGGTTATATGAAATAATTTTTAAAACTCAAGTGGAGTAAAATGCTATGTGAGCAAAATATTTGCAATCATACTGTGAAGAGTTAGTATGTTTAATATGTAGTTTCTAAAAAATAGAGAAAAAGTCAATCAACCCTATAGAAAAAAAATAAGACAAGATATGGACACATCACAGAAAAAAATGCAAATGGCCCTTAACCCAATCCTACTTCTAGAAATCATTTCTAAAATCATATTTCCAAATATAAGAAAAGATGTATTCACATGCCTAGTCATTGAAGTACTGTTTGTAAGAGCAAACAACAGAAAACTAATGAAAGGACTAATAATTAGGGACTGGTTGGATAATCCAGGGAACAGTAATGGAGCATGATATAACTGCCTAAAAAATAAGGAATTCATATTACTATAGTGTCATCTTAGAATATGCTAAAAGGACATACAAAAGTTACATGTATGGTGTGCTGCAATTTTCTGTAAGAGGGAGGTTGAATGTGCTTACAGATTTTTCAACTAAAAAAGCAGTGGGAGGATAAACCATAATATAATAAATGGAAGCCTGGTGGGGAAGTGATAGGGAGAGGAAAAAGAGTTGGGTGGCTCAGTAAATCTTGTTTGGTAAATTTGGTGTTGGAGATGATTTTGATTTCTCAAAATCCTAATGCAAATTTAAATTGTAGAAAGGCCCCAAATATAATTTAAAAAATAAAACTTAAGAAGTCAGTTTTCTAGGGCTGCCATAACAATGTACTACAGATTGGCTGGTCTGAACAACAGAAATGTATTTCTTTACAGCTCTGGAGGCTGGAAGTCTGAGATCAAGGCTGTTGGTTTTTGTTTGTTTTTCTGAGTAGCTCCTTAGTTCAAAAATGGCCAATCTACGTCCCAGTCTCCTCTTTGTATAAGGATAAGTCATCGGGTTTAGGACCCAACCCAATGACCTCCTTTTACGTAAATTCCCTCCTTAAAGACCCCATCTCTAAATAGGCATATTCTGAAGGACTGGGCCTTAGGTCTTTAACCTGTACATTTTTGGAGGCACAGTTGAGCCCATAGTATTGTCCAGGAATAGGTGGAGTAGATGGCTCTTTTAATAATTGTACAGAGAAAAGTTCCAATCCAAGTGACAAGTGCACCCATGAGTCAGACCATACCTGCCTGGTCAATATGCTTGAAAGATGAAAGGAAAATGCAAATGAGAGAAGAATGATTGCAAGTGACTGGTACACCCTGTAATCAGATTGTACCTCCTTGGTGGATAAGGCCCAGGATGAAAAGGAAACTCAAAAGACTATCTTTTGTGGTTCTGGGTACTTTGTAGAAGCTGTGGTACCTGTTGGTGCTGCCTGACAGAGGTAAGACACTTTAGACTTGGGGCAGGTTTCATGCATGTGGTCCACAAGATCATGGGAGGTTTGGCTCAGTCTTTCTAAGTCCCGGGGCATTGAGAAAGGTAGACAAGTCCTCCACAGCCAGCTTGGTTTCTATCTGTAGGTGGATGGGGGAGCTGGGCTAGAAAGAGCTCAGGATTTAACATGAGCCCTGTTCCCCAGGACCCACCATGGAGTCCTCAGTCCTGCTGGCCTTTCCCTTGCTCCTGGCTCTGTCAACACCTTGCAGTGCTTGTCGCTGTAAACTTGAGCACCCTCAGTCCTATTACTGCACGTCAGACATTGGTGAGTCTGGGGAAACACCTGAGAAGTCTCCATTAAGAAGGTTTCACCAAGGAGTGGAGAAAGGCAGAGACTGGGAGCTCTTTTGATCTGAACAATGTTTCCAGGAGATACAGGATGGAAAAAACTTAACCAATGAACCAATTCTTGACCCATTTCTCCTTCTCCTAGTCATGCTGGTTGATATCCTAGGACCAGGAGAAAACACTGTCCTAAAACGAAGTTTCAAAGTCAGAGTTTCTAAGGTAAAACCCAATACCTCCTTTCTTCCTAGCCTTTCCTTTCAAAATAAACGAGACTTCCCACCCAGCTCGGGCTGAGGGATAGGATGGTTTCTGGAGCCCAGCAACTTCTAGGAGAACCTAAGGTCTTAGCCTCTCTTTCTCTCCCACCACAGATATTCAGAGCTCCCAAGGGTATCACACAAATTGATCATATCTACACACCTAAGTATCGAAAAGACTGTGGTTATGAGCTGACTGATGAAAAATCACAATTACTCATTGCAGGTGAGCACCCTGTACCCATACACAGCCACTCAACTTTGCCACCTTCCCCTGGAGGGACCACTCTATTTCTACATCTCTAATCCCAGGGAGGACCAAGGGGCTCTTCCCCAGAATCGGGCAGATACTTCCTAGGAAAATGCGGGACTGTGATTCATGACTGACGGGAAAGTCGCCAGCTTTCCAGACTCTCTGGGGCTGACAACCTAAGGGTGGTAGCATGTCCTTCCCAGGGGCCATTCATACCTGCTGTGCTGACCCCGGCCATACTCTGTATCGCTGCAGGCTACTGGAGGGCAGGAAGAGTGAACTTCACAAGGTGCCATCTGGTCTCTCTCTGGCAAAGTCTCACCAGAGAGCAAAAACTAGGTTTCGAGGCATTGTATCGAACAGGCTGCCAATGTGAAGTGAGTAGCCTCCCGTGTACGTTTCCTCTGCCGCCCCGGAGCTCTCCTCATCCCACTTCCTTGTTCCCAGAGCTTGCTCTTTGTCACCTGCCTCTGTGCATGACCCTAGCCTCCTCCCTTGTTACTTACTGTTCCCTGTCCCCTCTCAGGGTTCCCTTTAGCATCTCCCTGTATTCAGACCCCCGGCTCCCTTGTGCAGACCAGAGGTGGGGTGGGAATAGCAGCAAGTCCTCATCTCCTTCCAACTCTAGGTTCAACGCTGCTACTGCTGGCTCGGCTGCCCCGAACCTGAACTCACACAGTGTGTCTGGAAACAACACAAGTGTGACTATGATACCTGGACAGGGAACCTCTCCTTATACTCCATGTGTGTGCCCTCCTCATCTGGTCCCTGTGCATGGGCCAGCACCCAGCTCTACCACACCGGAGCCCCATCAACTGTTTCAATGACAACTATTGCCACCGCTACTACTAACCTGTTTCTTGATCTGACTACTGTTAACAGCACTAAGTGAGCTTTGTACACATTCATTGAGTTGTATGCTTCACTTTTGTTTACCTTCTGCGAGCAGTGTATGCATCCATAAAACTTACAAAAATAAATAAATCCCAAGCTGACAATCCGCGACCATTTCCTTCATTAGCTCAGTTTTTCGTATTTTCTTTCTGTCCATCCAGCAACAGCATGCCCGTCCCTACTCCTCATTCCAGAGTTCCTGAGTTTCCTCATCCTCCGGAAAGCAAAGGCCCTGAACCCAGACAAAAGGGTAAATCCTGGAAGACGAGGGTCAGACTCCACCTGCCATGCCCTATAACTTCCCCAGATAAATGACTGGATTAGGGAGAAAGAATATTCCTTGTTCCCACAGAATCAAGACCTGTTGGCAAATGTAAAAATCATTTCTTGTCATCTTAAAGCCTGAGAACAAAATACAAAAGTTTTAAACTTTTATAAAAACACAAAAGGGAGTATTTTTAGGACATCAATTCACAAAAGGCACAGAATATGAAGGGAAAACGTAGGCAAAGTTGACTACTTTGAAATAAAACATCTTTCCAAAAATAAAGTACCATAAACTGCATACAAGATGCAGGCATAGATTGGAATTGTAGAGGATTTACATACAGCTTTATGGTAAAAGTGAGGTCTGGGCAATGAATGTTTTAGGAAATTGAAGTTTTCCTTTGATCATAATAAAAAATTCTCCCTTTCAAAAACAGCATCTTCTCTATTTAATTATGTTTTTTAATTTGGGGTTTAAAATAAGAGGTGCCAAAATGGTAGAGAGAGAGAATCCACATACAGATGGTCTCTAACATAACGGTGTTTCAACTTAGAAACCATACTTTGAATTTTGATCTTTTCCTGGGTAGCAATATGTATATGATATTCTGTGATGACGCTGGCCAGTGGCAGCGAACTGCAGCTCGACCAGCCACGTGATCATGAAGGTAAACACCCCGTACAGTGCTGTGGAGTGATTGTGGTAACTGACTTGGCCCAACTGGAGGCTAATGTAATGCTCTGAGCAAGTGGAAGGCAGGCAAGGTGAAGCTATGATGTTAGGCAGGCTAGGTGTATTAAATGCATTTTTGACCTGTTTTATTGTAACCCCTTTGTAAGTCAAGGAACATCTGTATTCCCATCACCTAACTGGTCCTAATGATAACCTCTGAAATATCTGTGGGATGTTTGTGAAACTAAGAAATTTAACAGGGACAGTAGTATTAATTAAATGATACGCTGCTCAGATTTTGACAGCTTTCCTTTTTTCTATGCCAGAATCCAGTGCAGGATGCTGCAAAAATTAGTCACCCTGGCTCCTCAGTCTTCTCTGAACTGTGACAGCTACTTTGCTTAAGTTTGTTTTTGACAACCTGGCAACATTTAAGAGAACTGGACAGGTGTTCTATAGACTGTTCCTCCGTTTGGGTTGGTCTGGCGTATTTTCATGATTAGACTACGACTATCCAGTTTGACGAAGAATACCACAAACGAAGTACTTTTCTCACTGCATCACATCACAACAACATAGCATTGACATTATGTAGCTGGTGCTTTTAACACTCCTTACTTGCTTCCAGAGGTGTCTGCAGGTTTCTCCACTGTAAAGCCATTATTTTTCTTTTCTTTCCTTTTTTAAAGATTTTATTTATCGTTTTTTTTTTTAATTTTATTGTTGTTGTTTTACATCGATCCCCTTTTTTGCTCCCCTCTGTCCCCCTCCCCACCCACCCATTCCCCCCAAAGTCAATCCCACCTGTTGTCCATGTCCATGGTTCCTTTATACTAGGTTCTTGTCTAAGCTGCTCGCTTCCTTGCCTCTGCCTCCCTATTTATTGTTTTTAAAGAGGGGAAAGGAGAGAGGAAGAGAGGGAGAGATATCAGCGTATGGTTGTCTTTTGAGTGCCTCCAGCTGGAGACCTGGCATGAGACCTGGCTTGCAACCCAGGTATGTGCTTGGACTGGGAGTCGAACCAGCAGATCTTTGGTTCGCAGGCCAGTGCTCAATCCACTGAGCCATCAGCCAGGGCTTATTTTTCTTTTTCTATTCCCTACTGACCATGTTCACATTTTTAAAAACTTTGACAATGAAATTTAGAAACCTACATCTGGGCTCTGTGTTATTCATTTCTACTAGGGTGCTACTTCTTCTAGGTCCTCTCAATAGACAAAGCTAGGAAACTTAAATGTTTTTTCCATATGTACCCATAGGTATAAGTATTTCTCTATCTCAATATATATTAAAATAATCATGAATTCATACTATTTTCAATTAGGTAGTAATACAGGATTTATTCTAGGCCTCATAAGTCCAACTTCCATTTTATATTTACTTATTTTTTCAACCCCAATATACAGTGTATTTTATATCATTTTTCTCTACAGTTTTAAGTGTGAAAATGTCAGTAGGTCATGTTTAATGTACATTAAAGAGAGCTTTAATGGCAGGATAAATAATGCCCTGTTGTTCTGATTGAAGGATAAATTAATCACCCTTAATGCCAATGGCTTCAACCTACTCCCAAAAACATATTATTGTAGGCTTAAAGTCATTGTAGTGAAGATTACATGCCATGCTAACCAAGGTATCTCAGTTGACAAAGCTATGAACAATGGCTTTTAAGAAGACTTGGATGAAATTTCAATGATTTCGCAATACTATAATGCCTCCTCTTTATTCCCAATAGTGTGGTGTCTATATTTTCTCTTTGCTGTTCAGTATGTTTCCTTTTCCATTTTTTAGTTTGACCAAGGGTAGCTCTTAAATATGAATTTCCTTATCTTAAGTCCAAACTTTCTCCTTCAGTGGATGTTTCTCCCTGTTTTACCTTTGTTGTGACTACAAACTCAGATCCAGTGCAGACTCAGGCAATAATTCTACACAATGAGTTACTACTTCCAACTCTCTGCTAGGGACAATGCAGTCCTGCAGTTAGGCAGAGAACGAACTCATCTTTTCAAAAAGATCAAATACAGAGGAAATGAGCCTGGACAAAGGGTGATAATGTGGGATGCAAGTGCACAGTCTCAGTAGTGAGGACTCATTTCTTTTTGAATTTTTGGTCCAATGTGTAGGATGAGGATCCCTAAGAATGACATTTCCTAACACTTACTACCTGAGGGCTTCTTCTCTCCTATAGACACCTTGTCAGTTTTCAAAAGGCCTTTCCCATGAATGTCATGGTCAACACTCAAGACTATTGAGGGGTGGGAACAGGAGGTCAGGAGAGGGGAAAGGTGTTCAGCCTTGCCCTAACTAACCAAAGCATTGATTGCTTCCTCTTACCCATAAAAGGACAATAAAAATTCTCATGAGGGTCCTAGAGACTCTTATCAATTAAAAAGCAAAAAACAAACAAACAAACAAAACCCTCTAGTTTGACAACTCACAGTACTTCTCTCACCGGAATCCAGATCCATAAAGTGAACACAAAACACACCAGTGTTGGTAGATGTGAGGAGGTTGGTATGGGATCTGTGAGGGCCTTTCTGAGTTATGTCAAAATGACTGTTCCAGAGTGTAGACAGGTGCTTGGTTAGATTAATTACGCTCTTTGAATACAGGGCCGGAGCAACGTTAGCTGAATAGCTGTATGTGGGGAAGCCATGGCCAATGATCTCTATGGAAGCCTCTCTGGAGGGTGCAGAAAGCAAACACAAATTAGCACATCTTATTATGTGCCTGGTCCTTGATAGACAATCAGAATAAAGGTAGCAGGAGATGAGGGACTGGAAGAGAGTCCAGAGAGCAGAGGAGGAGCATGGAGCAGCAGCAGGAGGGAGCACAAAGTCTGCGGGTGGGGCAAACCATAGAAAGTAGAAGCAGGTAGAAAGGATATAGCACAGGGAAAATGGGGAGGCTCATTGAATAGGAATAAAGGGCAAAAACAGAGAAAATACAACAGGGAAAAGAGGGAAGAGGGAGAGAGGGACAGTGGAAGAAGGGATGCAATAGGAACCCGGCATAAAGAAGAGCTGGTGGGTCACTCGTGGAAGAAAGACCCACCATCCTTTATCAGGATGCCTTCTTTCTCCTCCTGGTTGTGCACTTTTCCATATTTCAGCCACTTCTATTCAGCTTCAATTTATTGTCAGCTAGAGCTGCTCATGAGGATGGAAGTCAAACCTGGAAGATCAGCACACTGTGTGAACACTGTGGGTTAAATTAGCCGTGGAAGGATGGTCTTGGGAACATCGAGTCCTCAGTTACTAAGGAGACACAATTACTCTGTTCTGGTCCTTTGGCCAGAACTGAGGGTTCCATGCAGGGGGGTCCAAGAAGGCAAAGGGCTGGGGAGATGTGATCTCACCCTGGGTGAGTTAATGTTTTGCCTAAAATAGCCACAAACAAATGTAATGATGATATTTCCCCCTCATCTCTTATGTAAGTGAATTCAGTTGCTCCCAGAAGGGCCAATCCTTTGCAGAGGAAAGAGGAGAACGTTTTGGCACTTGGGAATATGGCTGAGGGGCCGGAGCATGGGTGTTTAACCAGGACCTGTCAAACTCCAGCCCTCTGCATACTCTCTCAGTCAGAGAAGGAGGGAAAAGTCTTCTCTTCTCACAGGGGAGTATGAACGGGATAGGAGTTGTAGGGTACCCTGGGGCTGTGAGCTCTCAGAGCTGCATTTCCTGTAGATGTGCCTGGCAATCATGTCTACATGATTGAGAGGAGGGAGTTTAGGTATTCAAGATGCAACTTGGGTGCCTTCAGCCAAATCTTAAGACAACAAAATATGCAGCCCAACTGCACCCATACTCAAGCTCCCCACCCTGCACCAGAGCAGGGAGAATCCGCCCCCCTCCCCATATAAACACATGGGGAGACACCATAGTGAGGGATTCTGCATTCCTAACAGACTCTCAGACCTCTACTAAGCAATCCAGCCATGTCTCAGGGCACAAGAGCAGGCCTGATCAGAGCTAGGAGATGCCAAATCTACCAAGAAGGTGAGAGCCAGGTGGGAACCTGGGGGACAGGAAGGATTTATGAAAAGACCTTCTTACAGTTCCTCTTACTTGAATGATAAAGCATTATGATGCAAATAAATAAGATTAGTGACTTATGTTAAGTATTCCTTTAATCACCCTGAGAAACCTGGAGGTTAAGTAAATGGAACCTGGATTCAAGGTATTTGAGTTCAAATCCAAGTTGTATTAATTCTTGGCTGCAGTACCTAAAGGCAGCTTGTTCAACAGCTCTTTGCCTCTGATTCCTCAACTGTAATGTGTAAATAATTACAGAATTTCTCTTACAGAATTACTGCCAAGATTGAGTATTTAATACATGGAATACACTTCAAGTATTACCTGAAGTCAAGTAAGCACCCAATAAACTTTGATTTGCACTGTATACTCTATGGTTAGCAGTTATTATTACTAATACTTGAGCAATAATGAACACTGCTTTAATAAATAAGATTCTATCTCTTGTAAGCCTCACAATACTCATAAAAATATGGATTTATGCCCTAATTGGCAAGGACCTTTTCAGTCATAATTGCACTATAAATTTCAATTATACTTTAATGTGAAGGGAAAAAAATAACATCACTGATGCATCATAACTATCTCAATTTCATTTGGGTGAAGAGGCAAAAACAAGATTCATCAGGATAGTACTAATCATAGTTACAATGTCATGTTGATGTGAATTAACAATGTACTGAAATTATGTTCGAATTTCCCTGACTGCCTGATTTTTCAATAATTGAATTGAATTATAATGTAAATAAGACACCCTCTCCCCCATTGCATTTGCTGGTTATATGTCTTAATTCAAGGGTAGCTCTTCTAGTTTTCTTCCTTGAAATTCTTTAAAATATTTTTTTTTAGTTTTTTAATTACAGTTGACATACACTATTATATTAGTTTCAGGCATACAACACAGTGATTAGACATTTATGTTAATCAGCTTAACAATAACCCACAGCCTTCGGACCAACTTGATTAGACATTTATGTATCTTACGAAATGATAACCCCAATAAGCCTAGTACCTATCTGGCACCATACATAGTTATTACAATATTCTTAACTAAATTTTCTGTGATGAACTTTACATCTCCTTCACTAATTTTATAACTGCCAATCTGTGCTTCTTAACCCCTTCCCATGTCTCAACCAGCCACACGAGCCCCTCCCATCTGGCAACCATAAATTTGTTCTCTGCATCTATGAGCCTGTTTCTATTTTTTGTTCATTAATTTTGTTCTTTAGAGTCAACATATTAAGTGAAATCACATGGTATTTGTCTTTTTCTGTCTGAGTTACTTCACTAATACCCTCTAGGTCCATCTGTGTTGTCACAAATGGCAAGTTTTCATTCTTTTTAATGCCCAAGTAATATTCCATTGTATACATGTATCACTTCTATTGATGCGCACTTAGGTTGCTTCCATATCTTGGCTATTGTAAATAAGGCTGCAATGAACTTAGAGGTGCATATATCTTTTGGGGAATGCATGTATCTTTTTGTATTAGTAGTTTGGATTTCTTCAGATAAATATCTAGAAGTACAATTGCTGGGTCACATGATAGTTTTATTCCTAACTTTTTGAGGAAACTCCACACTGTCTTTCACAGTGGCTGCACCAATTTACAATTCTGCCAAATATGCACAAGTGTTCCTATTTCTCCACATTCTCACCATCACTTGTAATTTGTGGATTTATTGATGAGAGCCATTGTGACATGTGTGAGGTGATACCTCATTGTGGTTTTAATTTGTATTTCTCTGATGATTAGTGACATTGAGCATCTTTTCATATGTCTCTTGATCATCTATATCTTTTATTAAAAGGATAAAGCCCTGGCTGGTGGCATAGTGGATAAGGTGCCGGCCTGCAAACCCAAAGGTTGCTGGTTCGATTCCCAGCCAGGGCACATAATCAGGTTGCAAGCCAGGTCTCCAGCCAGCTCTGTAGCTGGAGGCAGGTGAAAGGCAACCATACATTGATGTTTCTCTCCCTCTCTGCCTCTCTTCCTTCCCCTCTCTCTAAA
>PVIW01001385.1:0-241040 GCA_004026585.1 Noctilio leporinus | reverse complement strand
ATAAAAAATAAAAGGATGATTTTTACTGCATTGTATTTTCTTATCTCCTTTGTCATAAATTAATTGGCTATATAGGGGTAGGTTTATTTCTGAGCTCTGCATTCTGCTCCATTGATCTATGTGCTTGTTTTTATGCCAACACCATGCTCTTCTCTTTATTATAGCCTTGTAGTATATAGTTTGATATTAATTGATTATAATAGTTTTATTCCTCCAACTTTGTTCTTCTATCTTAAGATTGCTTCGGTTACTTAGGGTCTTTTGTGATTCCACATAAATTTTATGATTATTTATTCTAGTTCTGTGAAAAACTCCATTGGTATTTTGATAGGAATTTCACTGAATCTTTAAATTGCTTTAGATCTTATGAACATTTTAAGGATGTTTCCTATCCATGAGCACAATTATAGCCTTACATTTATTTGTATCTTCAATTTCTTCCTTCAGTGTCTTACAGTTTTTCAAGTAAAGGTCTTTTTCCTCTTTGGTTAAATTTATTCCTAAGTATTTTATTCTTTTTGATATAATTGTAATTTTTCTTAATTTTTCTTTCTGATAGTTTATTATTAACATATAAAAATGCAACCAGTTTTTTTTTTTAAAACAGCACAACCAGTTTTTTAATATCAATTTTGTTCCTGCTACATTACTGAATTCATTTATTACTTCTAATAGCTTTTTGGTATATTCCTTAGAGTCCTCTCTATATAGTATGTCATTTGCTAATCCATTATAATTAAAATTCCATTTTAAGCTTCTGTCATAACTTCCCAAATTTCTATGACTGTATCTACTTGCACATCCACCAACTGTAAAGTAATGTAACATTAAATGTTGGCCATTACTGATTTATCCTCATTTTTGTTGGATTTTCACGTCTGGAACCCACTAACTCAAAGCAAACAATCTCAAAATGTGACTACTGGAGTGTAGGAGTCGTGCTGAGAATGTGACTCAAATGAAGTGCTTTCCTATGAGGTCGCCTGTTCATATGGTTAATTGAAGAAGGTGGGTATGTCTTTGCCTTCATGATGCTTGGCATATAGTATATGTTGAAACATAATGTTCTCGTCACTTCCAATCTCTCTTTTTTAAAACAAACATGTTTCAAACTTCTCTCTTTTGCATACTCTGAACTCAGGTTTTGATGTTGCAGGCTGCGAGGGATGCAGGGATCTCTAGCATTGATTGATAACTGTCACTGCTTGTCAAGGAGGTGAGCATGGCAAATAAATATCAGGGGTCAGGCCATTCACACTAATTTAAGTGACCTAGGAGTAGTTAACTCATGCTCTTGACAGCAGGACATTTCAGCATGTGTGTAACTCTTGCTTGTTTTCACCTGTGGATCTGTATTTAGGCTTTAGGAATGCCTAGTACTAAGGTTGGAAAAATGTGAGTGGATTTTCCTCTCAAATTAGGCAATCTACCTTTATAAGAACTATTTCATGATCTTGTTCGTCTATTTTTCACCTTAGAGAAAACAGGTAATGCTGCTATGTCTATTAATTCTTTCATGATGCCTCACTAGACATTACTCCCAGCACCAGCTATTGAGGCTACTTTGAAGAGTGATGAATGGTGATGCTCTGGGGCTCTGTTGCTTAGTCTCTCTTCTTCGAAGATCTTTACCAATAAAATAACCATTAAGAAAATGACTACATAAGGCCTGAAGGGACTCTCAGAGCCTGCTTGTGGGTTGAGGCATACAAGCAAGTACATTAGGTTGTGATACATTAGGTTGTAAGTGACAGAAAACTAGCTCAAAATCAGTTAAGCAGAAGAGGAGGTATTTATGGGCTCTCCTAATTGGTTCATACAGAACTGCCCCCTAGCTTCTGGCCTGGCTTGACCCCCAAACTCAGAACCTATAGGGCTTTTGTTCTGTTTCTTTACCTGTTTCTGCTCAACTTTATTATTATTATTATTATTACTATTATTTGGTTTTAGGGAAAAAGAAAGGGAGAGAAAGAGGGAAACATCGACTTGTTGTTCCACATTTTTATGCATTTATTTGTTGATTCTTGTATGTGCCCTGATCAGGGATTGAACCTACAACCTTTGTGTGTCAGTAGGATGCTCTAATCAACAGAGCCACCTGGCCAGAGCCTCTGCTTAACTCATCTGGCGTCATTCCTCAGACAGCTTCCCACCTCCCAGCTGAGCAATCCCACTGAGAAAAGGCAGTCTTTTCTCTTTCTAAGAGTAAAAATTTCCAAGAACTTTCCCTGGTCACGTGCCCTTCACCAACCAATCATCATGCTTAGGGCTTATTTTTCGGTCTAGAGAAGTGTAGGGCTGAGTGATTGGTAGACCCAAAGGGTCATATAGGGGAGGGAAGAGAAGTTCTCACTCAAGTCTTCTCTGATCAGAAAGACTGTGATCATGCGGCAGTCGTCCTCATGAGCCTACCACTGGCCCAGGATAGAGCCTCACACACCGCCGCTACTCCTTCACCGTTCTATGCGAGGTCTATGGAAAGTAGAGCTATGAAGAGAAACTTCGTTGTCCCAGCCTTGTCAGTCTGTACCTTTGGTGCGGTGCCCCTCTCCCACTCACAGTAGGGACAGGCTTCTGGAAGCTGGGTGGACCATGTTCGAAGGTTGATGCTGAGCTGTTCCACCAAGCCCCTGAGCATTCAGGTGTACCATCAGAGAAACACATCAGGTTGGCAGAATTGAATGATGTTTTGCCTGCGAGGAAGGGAGAGGGTAGACATGAGTTGGTCCCTGGCAGCAGCTGGGATGATGTAAATCCTTCACTGCACTGAGGAGGGTCACGGTCCTGGCTGGTGGCACAGTGGATAAGGCGCCGACCTTTAAACCCAAATGTTGCTGGTTAGATTCCCAACCAGGGCACATAACCAGGTTGCAAGCCAGGTCTCCAGCCAGGTCCATAGCTGGAGGCAGGTGAAAGGCAACCATACATTGATGACTCTCTCCATCTCTGCCTCTCTCCCTTTCCCTCTCTCTGAAAATAATATAAACAAACAAATAAATAAATAAATGAGGGTCACGTACCATGGATCCAGCAGGACAGTCCTGGTTCAAAATATCCTGCTAACATCAATCTAGGTATTGTCACCATGCTCCCTTAAGAATTTATACTCATCCTTGGGATAATACAGTTAAAACTATTTCCCAGATCTAGTAATGAGAAGGTTTGAATAGGTGCAAAAGTCAAGAAAACAATCTGAATTCTTAAAGCACAGCTATGCTAGTATCAAGCACCGTATTATTAATTGCATATAGTGTGAATACATAAAAGAAAATAGTTGTGACCAATGTTCCAAAAGTATACGTTGAGCAAATTACTTGAACTCTCTGGGCATCAGTGTGTTTTTTTTTTTTTTTTTTTTTTCAGTGTGTTTTTTAATAAAAAATGTTGAATAGCCATCACTTCATAGGCTTATTATGAAGATTAAATTTGCCAACATAAAGTGCCTAGCACATAGTCTGTACTGAATAAATACCAGCTCTCATTATTACAAAAAGTATAGGGCTGCCTCCACCAACTTAATTTCTTAGAAGTGGATAAATTCTTTATCCAAAAATATTACACACACCATTCTGGCCATTATAATTCACCAGCTAGGATGGCCAGATTCCATAGTAATGCAAAAAACTCTTGTAAGAAACATGAAATACCAGATTCAAGCCTTTTATAAAATAGTTTTCAAAGTAGACTATTTCCTCCTAATGGGTTTTAATGAAGAGAAAGATGAGATTAACCACAAGACTGTTCAGACAGGTACAGATTTTGTTGAATGTTTGGGAGTGAAACGGCCTGTGTTCCAAGGAGTGGCTGAGAAGAGAAAATCTCAATAGCAAATGTTCTCACATCACAATAATCCCCAGTTCTCAGTATTTATAGATGAGCTGGTCTCCTCAGAAAAGCTTGATATAGTAGACTCTTGGAGCTTCATAATCTTTGGAACAAGTGTGTACATATCAAAATCATGGATTTTTCTGCCATCTACTGGTCATTTTTTGAGAGGGACAGCAGTCTTTTTGTGAGCAAAGGTGATGGGGGTCTTGGATGTCTCTTTCCTTTCTCGGCCCACCAGGGGCCTTACCCACAAACCTCACTGGAACTATGGGGTGTGGAAGTGGGTTTGTGGAACAAGCGACAGGGAGTCTGGGGTTAACATGGTAGTGTGTAGAGACACTGATGAGGCATGTGTGGAGACAGTGATGCTTGTCTGTAGGTTCAGTGGTTGAGGTCTGTGAGCCAGGGAGTGGGGGCAAGGACTGGGTGACTGAAAGGCTGTGGAATCAGAAATGCACTTCCCCCAGAGTTGACAATGGGTTTCTAGGAGTAATTTCTAGAAATGGAGGTTGAAATATCTGAGATGTGGAATCTATTTTATCTATGGTATAAGTGTCTGGGGCCTTATGTTAGTAGGTGGGAATCCTGGGGTAGTGATGGGAGTCTGTGAGTTTGCTATGAGTATAGTGATGTAGGCTCTGGGGTCAGCAATGTGAGGCTGTAGGTCAGTATGTGGGTGATGGGTGGCCTATACTATCAGAATGGAATCTGTGAGGTCAGTGGTTCTGGGTTTGGGGTAGAAAGTAGGGACCTATGGACTTAAGGATTAGGGCATATAGTTTCAGTAATGGGTGTCAGTGGACTTTTATATCCCCATCTAGACCAGCCAATCGATGCAGACGGCCTGCAGGATGCAGGCACACACAGGATGGGTGTGGTTTCTGTCCAACAGGGCCAGTTCACTGAGATTGACTCAGATCTGAGGTGTCAGCATCCATCACCTCTGAATGCCTCGGCCCTCAAGGAGGGGCTGACTGTGCCCCACACCATAAACTAAAACAGATAACCTGATTCTAATTATAGAAAACTTGAAAGATAAATTGAAAAGTCGCTACAAACAACCACAGTAATTACTGAAATAGCAAATTGTAGAATCAACATACAAAAATCAATACACTTGCTACATACCTACATAAATCAGTACAAGTTATAACAAAGGAGAATACCCCATTAACAATCATAGTAAGTCAGTAAATAATGAGGCATAAGTGCAAACAAAAAGGGAGGTGAACAAAATCACACATCACCTAACTCATGGCTTTGATTATGTAAAATACAAATAATATTAATTTAGTCATAGGAAATATCAGACACACTAAAATAGAGGATACACAATAAACTGACTTGTTAAAAAATATGGAGGTGATGAAATTAAAAAATAAAAAAATAAAAAAGAGAAGGGGCTGCTGCCTAAGATGGAGGAGTAGATAGACACACTGTGTCTCCTTCCACAACTAAGAAGAAAAACATTCACCTCAAAACTATAAAAAGCATGTATTCAGGGGTGAAATATCACAATGTCTGCAATTGATGTTCAAAGTGGTTTAGCAGTAAAATGTACATGTAATTTTTCAAAAAGATGAAAAACATCAACAAATAAGTCCAAAACATAAATGAGTTTAAACTATAAATATTCTTAGAAGGTAGAAAAATAAACTTGAAGGAATGGAAAGATACATAGTGTTTGGGGTTCTCTAAAATTAGATTCCACAATAAAGATTCAATTTATTATTTATGAAGGATATGCTCCTGCACAATTACCATTTTGTTTTGTGATGAAAGCATCTGAAATTTGCCATCTTAGCAAATTTCCAGTTTTTGATAGAGCAGAATGATGGCCTTTTTACCTAGTTTGTCTTAATAATAACATCTTACATAACCAGGAAACAATTGTCAAAATTGAACAATTAACATAGATACAATACCATTAACTAAACAACAGACTCTATTCAGATTTCACCATTTTCTCCACTAATTTCCCTTTTCTATGCCAGAATCTAATCCAGAATATCATGACTTTTAGTCACCCTGTCTCTCTAGCCTCCTCTGACCTGTGACAGTTCCTTAGTCCTTCTTTGCTTTCTATAAGAAAATTTAAAGAGTATTGATTACATATCTTGTACAATATCTCTCAATTTTTGTTTGTCTCTCATAGTCTCATTATTAGACTTGGGTTATGGTTTTTATGGGGGGAAAAAACTACCACAAAAGAGAAATGCCTTTCACATCAAAGCATATGATAGGCATGTTATATGCACATAATAACTCTGGTGACGTTAACCTTGATCACTTGGTTCTACCAGTTCTCTACACTGTAAAGCACTTTTTATTGTCCCTTTTCATACGCGATCACTTGGAAGTGAGTCACTGATTCTAGCTCGAACAGGGAAAGAGAGAAAGTCATTGGAATTAATTCAAATTGTCCCATAAATAAGATCTGCCCCTTTCCCCATATCTATTTATTTGTCCAATTACTCATCTATATTATTATAGACTCATGGAGTTATTTTGTTTTTCAGGTTATAATGCAGTACTAAAATTTACATATTAGCCAAGTCCATATTTGGCTTCTGTTACCATTTTCCAAGTCCATATATATTGTTTTAAATCAAAGAATGGTATTTAAAAACCAACATCTGGAGGAGTGATGTTAACGAAAGAGCAGAGTAGGCAATTCCAAGCTCACATTTCCCCACAGTCAGATCACAAAGGAGCAGAAAATGTCAGAACCAATTTTATCAGAACTCTGCAAAAACAATCAACAATTTATAGCAACCAAGTAAATGTAGAATCCAGAAAAAAATGTGACTTCAAAATTGTAGAAAAATTCTAAGGTGATTTCATTTGCCTTTGTTCCACCCCCTCCCAGGCGCTGCTGTTTTAAAATCAGGAGCCACACGCACATTCCCAGAGAGTCACCCTGGTCCCTGACCCAGGGAGCAAGAGAGAAGACATTGTTTGCAAATTATTGTGTGTCTGTTCAAACCTGGCATGTGGGCGGCGGGGGGTGGGGTGGGAGGATGAGGTATCTGAAAGACTGCTGCAAGTTGTTCAATCTCTGTTTCAACGAACTGGGAAGTCAGTGCAGGCGACCAGAGTAGAAAAGTGGCAGGCATTGTTAAAAAACACAAGCACACTGACAACCCCACGATGCCTGGGGCAAAGAATTACCAGGTCTTATGTAGTGTGTTCACTCTTACATGCCTGTCTCGGTGGCTCTATGTTTCCTACTCCTACTGTCTGTCCTAGCAGTTCTGGCTGTTCTCCGTTAAGTGCTTTAGTCATTCCACAGCTCTAGGAGCCATCCTGGAAACATGGTCATACGATCTGATGCAGTTCCTGCTGTGTTATTAGACCCTGTGTCCTTTCCCCACCCCTCACCATTCAAATTTAATCTTCAATGCCACTTGGGGATTTTGATCACCTGGCCACTCCCTCCCTGGCTCTTGTTGGTACATGACATCACATACTGCCATGATATTGAGATATTATCCCTATCTTACTACCTGGCTCAACATGTCCCTGGCTGGGATATCGTATGACACTTTCCAAGTTACTGACTTAGTGGGAAGCCCTTGCAAGGCTCTGCATTAGGAAGCAATTCCGCAGGATGTGACAAAGAGTACAGCGTCTGGGAGAATTGGCTGATTGCAGGGCTCAAGCAGGGAAAATGAAAAATGATCCCGGGGTATCATCTAGTGCCATAAATCAAGGATGTGCATTTTCCCCAGCTTTACTGAGGTATAGTTTATAACAAGTGGTGTATTATTAAGTTGTATGGTATGATTATTTGATACACAGATACATTTTGAAATGATACCCTTGGTCAAGCTAAATTAGCATATCTATTATCTCAGTTACCTTTTTTTTGGCACACTGAGAACACAGTGTCCACTCTGTTAGCAAATGTCAAGTATACAATACAGTATACTTGTATACTGATTAACTATAGTCATCATTGCATTAGATCTCTAGAATTTATATTATAATGAAAGTTTGTACCCTTTAACAACCTCTCCCTATTTTCCTCACCCGGGGTACCCATGGTCTAGAAGAATGTACAGTACAATTTTTAAATAAGTAAATATTACAAAAATACCAAAGTGATATTAAGAGCAGACCTAAAAGAGCTCTTAAAGGCTAAAGCTGTAATAATAATTTGCCTAAACTACGATACTACAGAATTATACCCCAAAAGAATAAAATAAATATCTGTAAGCATATGGATGTAAACAGATTGAGTAAAGGAAAAGAAAATGAGGAGAGGTAAATCTTTCCTACCAAACAAACACAAACAAACAAACAAAACAAATAACATGTGTAGATTTCCCTCCAGGATTTCTCCTCCCTCTTCTTTGAATGCAGGCTGGATTTAGTGACTCACTCACTTTCAAAAACTAAAGTGTGGAAAGGTAAACATAGTGACTTAACAGTGGAGAAACCTAGAAGACACTTTTTTAATGAAGTGATCAAGTTGAATATAATATACCCAGTAATAATTCATAACAATAACATGTATAACCTGGTATGATGTGTAGACAAGTGGAATACACCCCATGGTATTCTTCTTAAAAACCCACAAACCAAATATAAACAAGAGAAAACACCAGACAAGCCAACACTGAAAGAAATTCTACAAGATACCCGACCTGTACTCTTTAAAACTTGAAAGCTTATTAACTGACTAGGAAAGACCGGAAATTGTCACATGTCTTAGAAAACTAATGGCACATGAAGACTCAAATGTAATTTGTTACCCAGAATTAGATCAGGGAAGTGAAAAAGGATATGGGCAGCAAGGCAGATTAAACACAAAGTTTATAGCTTAGCTCACAGTATTTATTATACCAATATTAATGTCATAGTTTGGGCAAATGCACTATGGTTATGTAAAATACTAACTTTGGAGAAATTGGATGAAAGGTATACAAGAACTCTTGTATTTCCAACTATATTTCCAACTTTTCTGTAAATTCAAAATTATTCAAAAATTAAAAGTTTAGTAAGTAAAGTGTAAAAACAAAAATGTAAAAAAGGCCATACAAAGCACAAACTAAAGCAAAGGAGTCCAAGGGCAGAGGGAGTTATGACTCTTACAAAGGAAACAAAAAATAATTATTTTTTGTTGATATGATGAATGGGAGCCCATCATCAGGATTGATTTTTCTCATAGATATGCCCAAGAGATAAAAATAAAACGTGGTTAACTATTTATCTGCAAGGAGCATGGGAGCCCTGCAGAAACTGTGGACGGGTTCAGCCATGACCGCCAACCAGAAATACTTTGAAACAGTGGCCTAGACTAGCTGCATCATGTCCACAGGAACTAGGCGTAGATATTTTTCTGGTTAAACTCTCTAGAGTTTGTTGAAGTTCTTAAGTGCTCTTTTAATTTCTTGTGATTCAGAAAGGTTTGTGGGAACTGAAGTCATAGCCTGGGGGCCACTTCAGCGTGTGCAGATATCCACAGACAAAAAACACATTGTGCTTTACAATGAGTTTATCGCAGAGACCCAGGGGCACCTGAGGGAGGTACACATGGTTGGCCAGTCTTGGGAGTGCAGTGTCCTGAATGATTCATGAAGAATAATGTGCATCTTTTGTTCTGAAAAGATAGGTGTGGTCCACTTTTTAGAAACACATGCCAAGGGTTAGGCTAGGAATCTGGAGAGCGATCAGTCTACCCTAAGTGAGGAAGTTCTTCTGAGATGTCCACTTTGGGATGTAAATACAATTATCCTCCTTACAAGTTATATAAATGAACCCAGCCCTTCGGTTGCCTTGGTCCTCTGTAATGGAAGGTAGGCGTGTGACATGCGATTAAGGAGTATGATGGTGTTTTCATCAGCTCCAGCTACTGAAGTAAAATAGCATAAACTGGGGGCATTTATTTTTCACAGCACTGCAAGCTGCAAAATCCAAAGTCAAGGTGGCAGCAGGATTGTTATCTGGTGAGGACCCACTTCCTTGTTTGAAGACCACTGTCTACTGCTATATTTTCATATGGAAGAGAGACAGAAAGCAAGCTCTCTAGTTTCTTTTTATAAGGCCAATAACCAATCCTTTTGCACCCACACCTATGACCCCCTAAACCTATTTACCTCCCCAAGTGTCCATAAACAGATACCATCACATGAGGGTTAGGGTTTCAACATATGAATTTTGGGAAGACATATTTCAATCCATACCAGGTAGGCAGAATAATATCCTCCCCAATCCACCAAAATCCATGTCCTAGTCCCAAGATCCTGATGTTACCTTACTTAGAAAAAGGAACTTTGCTAGTGTGATTTAATTTAAGGACACTGAATTGGGGAAATTATTCTGGATGATCTGCGTGGGCCAAATTTAATCATGTGAGTCTTGAAAAGTAGAGAAGCTCTTTTGATTTCAGAAAAGTGAATGAGACTACAAAAGAATGGTCCAACAGATGCAACATTGCCAGCCTTAAAGTTGGAGGAAGGAGGCCATAACCTAAGGAATACAGGAAGACGAGAGAAGCTTGAAAAAGCAAAGAAACAGATTCTCCCCCAGAACTTCCAGAAAAGCACACATCAACAACCTGATTTTTAGCCTGATGAGACCCATGTTGAACTTCTAACCAACAGAATGGTAAGAAAACAAATCTGTATTGTTGTAAGTCACTAAATTTGTGATACATTAATACAACAGCAATATGTAATTAATATAAGGGAATTGATGGATCAGAGTCTTAATATCTCATTAGAATTTGCTGGGCTTCAGAAATTCACCCCATCTCTTTAGCCAGAGCTATTTTTAAAGGTCTTATATTTTGGTGGAGATATGGAGGTGGGAAGAGCTAGTTTGTTTACCTAGTGATGTTGATTTCATGAAAAGGCATATTCCTGCTGACATAGCCAAAACCCAGAAATTTAGTACAGGAGGTAGGGACTCAAGGGAAGAGTGTCACAATTCTGGAAATCTCTGTTGTAAAGAGATTAAAGTTTATCCTTACACATATACCCAAATCTTCGGAGAAAAAACCTTCTGAGAACAAAGTGTGCAGCATTCCCTTATCCCAGGTTGGTTCTCCAAACGTGAATAGCTGGACCTTTGCAATCTGGGAGGTTTAATGGGGATTGAAAATGAAAGGCAATCTATTTGTGGAGGCTATGGTGACAGTGAGGGGCACTTGCCACACCCACCAGATTAATTCTGGATTAAATTTAAATGTCCGGTGTGGCTGATGATATTCAGCATGTCTCATGTGCTTATTAGTCATGCGTAAACTTTAGTTTAATAAGTATCTTTATTGCCTCAACCAGTGTAACTCAGTGGGATGGGTGTCATACTGCAAACCCAAAGGTCTCTGGTTCAATTTCCGGTCAGGGCACATGCCTGGGTTAGGCCAGGTCCCTTGTTGGAGGTGTGGGAGAGGCAACTGAAAGATGTTTCTGTAGCACGTTGACATTTCCCTTCTCTCTCTCTCTTCCTTCCCCTCTCTAAAATAAATAAAATCTTTTTAAAGTATCTTTATTACAATCTTTTATCCATTTTTATTGGGTTGTCCTATTGAGTTTAAAAGTTTTTTTACCGCATCCAGGGCACATAATGGGGTTGCAAACCAGGTTTCCAGCCAGGTCTGTGCCTGGAGGCAGGTGAAAGGCAACTATACATTGATGTTTTTCTTCCTCTCTGCTTTCCTCCCTTCCCCTCTCTCTAAAAATAATAAATAAAAATCTTAAAAAAAAAAAAAACCAAAGAGTTCTTTTAATGTATTTTTTGTCTGAGAATTTTAGACATTTTAATAGTCATTTTAAACTGCATTTCCCCATTAATCCATGACGGTGATAATCTTAAATGTTTTTATTTATCACATGTACTCTATGCTTCCTTTGGTAAGATTTCTTTGTCCAATGGTATATATATTTATTTGTCTCTACCAGTCTGTTTTCATTCTTTTGATATGTGTTTTAAATCATCATTTTTTTGATTGATGCTTTTGGTTACCTAAATTAAAAAATCTTTCCTAACTCAAGATGGTGAAAATTTTCATCCTGTTTTCTTCTAGAAATTTTATAATTTTGGTTTCTATGTTTAGTGATTGATATATTTTGAATTAGTTTATTGACAGTGTTAATTTAGGGTTGAAAAAAAATTTCTATATAAATAGCCTTGAGCTATCTTGGCATATTGCTGTACCATAGAGGTAGATGTGGGGAGAATGAGCTCTCTAATCTGTTTCATTGATATATAAGTGTAAACTTTCTTAATACCACATGCTCTTCTTTACTGTAACCTCATTGTATGATTAAAGCTGCTAGTGTAGGTCTTCTATCATTTTAAAAAATTATTTTAGCTAAAGTATTTGCATTTTATGTAAATATGAAGATAAAATTCATGGTAGGCTATTCATTCCAGTCAGACTAAAACATAAGCCATTTTTGGGAGTTTTCCAATCAATGATCATAGTATAATCCTGACTTATTTAGATATTCTTGGTTTCTTTCAGTAAAATTTTATAGTAACCTAAATATAGGTCCTGCACATATATCATTCCCACTGTTTTGTGTTTTTGATGCTATTGTATATTGAATTTTTTAAAATGTCATTATTATTTAATTGTAGAGATTTTGATAGGTACGCAGTGGTACCTCTTGTGGTTTTAATTTGCACTTCTCCAATACCTGACTACTTAAGCATCTAGTAAAGCTTATTTATCATATATGTAACTTATTTGCTTAAGTAGTTCAATTTTTGCCCATTTTGTATTGATTATTTATTTTCTTGTTGAAATTGGATAGTGGTTTATATATAACTTAGGGTATACTCCTTTATTAATATGTGATTTCCCCCCAATCTGTGGCTTGTCTTTCATTCTTTTAGCAGTGCTTTTCAAAAATACTTTTTTTTTTTAATTTAATGAAGTCCAATGTATCAACATTTTCTTGCTTAGCCTTGGTGACTGGGGCTCAGGATGTTTAGTGAGGCTGCAACCAAGGTGACAATCAGGACTACAATAATCTCAAGACTCAACTGCAGGAAGATCTCTTCCTAGCTAACTTACTTGGCTCTTGGTAGATGTAGTTTCTGTCTTGAGAGCCCCATCACCCATCTCATGACATAGCATCTGACTTCCCCTAGAGCAAGAGCGATAAGGAGTTTGCCCAAGAAGGAAGATATGGTATTTATGTCTAATCAGTAAAAGGCAGCCCATCACTCTACTATACTTAATGCCTCAGAACGGAATCATTAGATCCAGTACACACTTAAATGGAACGGTTTGCACAAAAGTATGGCTACCAAGAGGCAGAAGTAATTGGAGGATAACTTAGAGGCTGCTTACTACAGTTTACCCTCTGGCACCCAAAATTCCATCACTTCCAAATTCCCCCCAAATTCTCATCTTGTTAAAGTATAACCTCAAAATTCCAGAATCTTATCTCCTAGATCAGGTCCAGGTATGAATGAGGGTCTTCTGGAATAGTTCCTATCAACATAAGAATATCCAAACCTGTAAAGAATTTTTATAAAAATTTTTTTGAACCAAACAGAGGATACACCTAGAAGCAAGACTGCAACAGACTTTGATAAATGCTTTTCAGAAATAAAAAGTTTGCCGTTTCTTTTATGCATTTGAGGTTAAAAGGGGGACTAAGGAAGATTACATAGAGGTGGGAAAAAGCAAGACAATGATTTTAAGTTAAGACTATATGCTCTCTTGAATGCTTTAGAAGGAGAGGTGTGAAAGGGGGCACTTCAAAGGTGTGTTAACCTAGTTTTTTACCTAGTGTTTTACGGAAGTTGATACCTGAGGATGTGTTTAAGGGTTTGGTAGATTTGAGGATTTAAAAAACTTAAGAAGTTGACTGGCTTGGAGAGGATGGTAGGCTTGGGAATGGGGCTGGTGCTCTAATTGAGTAAAATAAGGTGGAGTGCACAAAGCTCTGAATTTGTGGTTCGACTTACATTGATTAGTCCCACAGGGTGGGCAGGTGCTAATATTGCTGCATCTGAATTCAAGGCAGAAGGTATTCCATTCAAAATTATATATCTAGGAAAGTATCCAATACTTTCACTGTGGATGTCTGTTTGAGCCATGAGATAAATGTAGCTAGCTCGCTGTTCCTCTTCTCCCAATTCCTGTTCACACACAATCTGAAAGGAATAATAAAAACAAGGGATCAAAGACAAGAAGAATGATAAGTAGAGACAGGGCAAAACAGTGAGAAGACAGAGCAGAAAACAACATGATGGGGCAGGGAACAAGTAGGAGCAGGGAGCAGTGATATAAATTAGTCAAGAGAGTATGGAACAAGGTAAGGGGCATAGAAAAGAGAGGCAGAGCAAGGAACAGCTAGATGGGGATGGTAATAGGGAAATAAGGGCACCATGTTCCTGCACTGTAGGTACAACTGAGGGAGCTAGTCACAACCACGCAACTACACAAACACACTGCCAGTTTTCTATTTCTGTTCATGGCTGAGTTCCTCTGCTCACTCCAATTCATACCACAAACATTCGAGTTCAATTTCCTAGCATTCCATAAGTCTAAAAGAAAAAAACCTAGCACGAGGGTCAGCATAATGTATTCAGGTAAGCACAGACAAGTTTCTAATGTAGATTATGACTTGTCAGTTCCAGAGGTTCCAAAAGTCTTGGGTAAGTAAGCACAGAAGTAGGTAGGCATGGTTGTTCAGTCATGGGAACATAATGTTGCAATGCCCTCATGAAAGAAAATGCACAAGAAGCACTCTCCTGGGCTTGAGGATGGGGCCCAATATGGGAGTTTTTAACATAGTGAGAAGACAAGTATCTGGAGACTGATCAAATCACCCCAAATTATGAAATTCTCATTGGAGATGCCCACTTTGGGCTGTAAGTACAATTATTCTCCTTAGCAGTCATATAAATCAAATACTCTTTGGCTGCCTTGGATACTCTAATGAAGACTGAAGAGTATGTATGTGAACCCAGGGGCTTACTATTTCACCAGGATTTACTGGACTCCAAAAACACCATTCTTTTTGACCTTGGCTGTTTTGTAATGTATTTTAGTGGGAACATGAATGTGGGAATAGTAGATCTTCACCTGATGATACTGATTCACAGAAAAGCATATTCTCACTGACATGACAAAGACCATTGAGGGAAAGGGAGTCCCTATTCAGGAAACCCCTGTTAAGAAAGGATGAGAATTTATCCCTCAATCTCCTGAAGAGTGATCAGAGTCTATTTCTCCTGAGATTCCCCAATGGAAAGAAGAATCCTGCTTGCGAGCTCCACACGATTGATCTACAGGAGTTTTGACCCGCAGGATTCTGGACAGGCGCCACTATGCTGGCCAAAGGGACACAGTGGAGAGTCAGAAACCAAGAGAGAGTGATTTGAGGGCAACAAAGAGGCAGAGAGAGAATGCGACATACTGGATACAAGAATATTAAAGAAAGTCAGCGAGATACAAAGACCTAGAGAAAGAGACAGACAGACAGAGCTGAAAGGATTAGGAGGGAGGGCACAGAGACAAACAGCAGACGAGAAGCACAGTCGCAGAGAAACACGCAGGCACAGAGACAGGTACAGCCTTAAGAGAGAGGGAGTCGCAGACAGACATTCAGAACTAAGGAGAAGATCCAGCCCACACCCGCGCTCGCCCTCACACTAAACCAGTCCTCTAGGACCGCTCGAATGCCACCCAGGTTGAGAAGATCAGACTTAGCCACTGCACCGTCCTTTTTATTCTGGGACCCTCCAGGGGGCGGATCCCAGCAGCGGGAGTCGCGCCCACCTATCGCCCAACCAATAGTGCGCGCAGCAACCGATGGACATTTTCCTTAACCAACCGGACTCAAAGGGGGGGAAAGGCCACGCCCACACACAACCCTGTAAAACTGGAACTTCGACTCTACGGCTCCTACCCAGTCGAGTATTGGGAAGTGAGGTCAGCTCGGCCTTGTGCCTGTCTGGTCAAGTCAGCCTGCAGAGTACCTTCTCAAACCCACTCCCCCGAGCCGTGAGTCTGTTCACGGGTCGCACTTCTTTCTTTTCCCCAGAGGCCGCTAATTGATTACCGCCACTCGTATTTCCTACTGCTGAGAGGCCTGCCACCCACTTCAGCAGCCGAGTTCTATAGGCTATTCAGGTCGCGCGTGACATTCCAACTGGAAGCGGTGACTGTCAGTCAAGGACTCTATTTCTGCCCAAACTCCCTTCCACCCTCATCTCCCCACCTTTCCTGGTGGATAAAGGAGGGTCAAGTTACCTCATTTCTGAGGAAGCACGTCTATTGGTGGAGCATCGGTATCAATTCTCACTTAGGCTGTGAACTTCCTCGAATAAAGAGTGGAATTGGCTGCACCCTTCAAGTGGGTCCGGAAAACTGTCAGTCAAGGAGTGGGCGGGTGTAGGCACAAGTCAACGCACGGTATTGGTAGAAGTAGAAGTGAGCCAGCTACTCTTGATGGCGCCCAGCGGAAGGCAGCGCCGCCCTCGTACTCCGGATTGGCTGAACGTGAGCCGCGGCCCCCTCGCGCCGACAGCCTACGGAGCCACAAATGGCCCGGCGTGTCTAGCGTAGCCCGGCGAGACCGTGCGGTAGAAAGCCGTGCACTGGGGCCTCGCTGGGATCCCAGCTAGATCCGACGTAGATCCGGGGGTGGTGCATCTCAACGGTGAGCGAAGGCGAGTGGGCAGCGGGAGAGACGGGTCGGGTCCCGGGGGCAGCGAATGACGCCCCGCACCGGGAAGCTCCTTTAGAGCGTCGTCGCGCCCGGAAATATGGCAAGACCGCAGTCGCACCCGGAAATGTGATGCTACCACGGTTGCAGGAAGTAAGGGTACCGGCCAATTGAAGCCAGGGTTAAAACAGGTGTTTATGTGTCTTTATTTCCTGGGGCTCGGTAGAGCCTTCCTATTCAGCAAGTGTTGAAGGATGCAAGTATTTGGTCATATTTTTAAATGTTTCATCCTGTTGAAAACCGTGGGGAAACCAGCACTAGGAGTGTGTACCAGAGGGCTAAGCTCAGAAAAGGCTTTTAAAAAGTTTCTTTTGCTGCTCGTCACCCTCAATTCCCCTCCCGCACAGGGATGTGCAGATGGAGGCCGGAGAAGACGCTGCTGCCCCAGCCCCCGGGGACGCAGAGGACTCGGAGGACACGCGGTTTTCCAGTGAGGAGGATGGAGGTGGTGGAGAGGTTCAGGAGGAAACAGCACGTCTCCGAGACGGGAGCCTGGAAGAAACAGGTATGCCTTGTTCTCTCTAGGGTCCTAGGAAGCTTTTATAGGGGTGTCATTGTTAGAGGAGGCCAATGAGGGACCGCTGAAGAGTCTTTTGGGTCTAACAGGGTTGCATGTGGTCTGTAGGGGTCCTTGATGACTCACATTGTAGTTTAAATCATCGAATTAAAAAGAAATCACTGGGCATCAGTGAATGTTCACTGGGTACTTGGAGTGAGTTTAGGTTTTTAGGGTGAAAGAGCAGCATTGGGGATTGAGGATGTACATGTCAGTGACTGACCAAAGAAAGTTAATAGGGTCAAATGTGGACTATTTAGAAATCAGGTTCTTGGGGTCCAGGGTGTTATTTATGTCACTGAGATGGGGAAGAGAAACAGTAGAAACCAGTGGGCACTCAGAGTATTTATATAATTGAGGAGACAACGGTGAGTTATTGGAGAGACTCTTTTAAGGCACCAAATTCAAGTGTTAGTGGATGTTAATGATGTCATTGAAGGGGAGGCAGTTGACATCAGTGAGATTATTTGGAGCAATAGAAGACTAATAGGAAGGTCTTTGAAGACCCAAGTGGATGTATAAAGGTATCCTGTGAGGAATTAATGGGAGTTATTGCTCATTGACCACTTTGGAATTAGTGGATGTTAATGGAGTCACCGAAAAGGATCAGTGAACATCTCTGAGGCTAAGTGATGGTGAGGGGTGTGATCTTTGGGAACCTGGGAGTTACTGGCAAGTAATGGCACATATTCAGAGGAGGTGATTGGTAATTGGGGGCATGTGGAATCAGAATAAGGGAATCTGAGGTCATTGGAATTTTATGGGAAAATTGTTGATATGTAGTTGCCAATGGATAATAATGACTGTCTTTTGGAGATCAGTGGACACTGATTGGAGGGGTGTCAGGGAAGTCAGTAGGGGTCTTTAGAGATTGTTAATGATGATCATGGGGAAGGGCAGGGGAGGTCATTAAAATTCTGTATGTTATCATATGTTACGGTGGTTATTATTGGGTGGGGAGTGGATACCACTGAGAATAAAGGAGGGTCAAGAGAGTCAGTGGAGGTCACTGAAGTCCTAGGAGTTAGTGGAGATTAATAGTAATCACTGGGAAGAAGGGAGAATATAATAAAAGAGGTTCAAGGGAGTCAGCAGAGGTCACTGGAAGTCTGGGATGTTAGTGGAGGTTAATAGTGTTTATGGTAGGGATGGAATGGACATGGAGTAGAATAGATTGTGGGTCAAGGCAGTCATTGATGGTCATTGAAGACCCAGGTATTAATGATGTTAAGGTGAAGTCATTAGCATGTTCGTGAACAGCAGTGGGAGTAAGTGGAATGGGGAATTAAGGGAGTCCTAAAGATCTGGGTGTTAGTGGATATTCACTGCAGTCATTGGGAGAATTAGTGGTCATCATCAGTAATTTAAATGTAGTCAAGAAAGCCAATGGGGTCATTATGGATCAGTGGACATCAATGAGAATAACTAAGAAGTTAGGGTAATGGGGAAAGGGAGCAGCCAAAGACCCAAATAGTAATAGATATAAACATGGCCATTACATCTATTGAGGGGTGAGTAGATAGCAGGAGAATAATGAGGGGTCAGAGGTTATTAATGGGGGATCATTGAAGATGAAGATTATTCAGAGGCAATGGGGTACTTTGAAGACTTGGGAATAACAGTTATTGAAAGAGGAATAATTGGTCTCTAGGGACATAGAGTGTTCAATTATGATAGTGAAAGATTAGATTTTGGGGGTTTTATGGGATCATGTAATTCAGGGACAGAGGAAATACCTGGAGGTCTGTGGTCAGTACCAGTGGTCTTTGGGGAACTGATAGGGGTTTAATTTGGTGGATCCTTGGGCACATGGGGTAAGTAAGTGAGAGTCCACAGCCTGATGACCCACCAGGGGCTCTCTTTCAGGATCCGAGACCAATGACATGTCACCTAGCCTGCTGTCACCACTGCCCCAGTCAGAGTCTCCTTCATGTTCTTGTGGTCACTGGGATCCTTCAGCCTCTGAGAACACTCCCACAGATGACCTTGAGCATGGCTGTGGGGGCCAGGATGGAGACCCCAGTGACGAGGACTGGCGCAGCAAGCGGAAGCACGTATTTGTGCTAAGTGAGGCAGGCAAGCCCATCTACTCGAGGTATGGTAGTGCAGAGGCACTGTCAACTACCATGGGTGTGATGACAGCCCTCGTGTCCTTTGTGCAGAGTGCAGGAGATGCCATCCGTGCCATCTATGCTGGTGAGCAAAGGGGCAGGGGGCAGTGACTGGGAATATGGGTATGGCTGGCTGGCTAGCAATAGGTCTGTCTGACTTCCTAGAGCACAGTCCAGCCAGCCGGGTGTGGGTCAGTGTATATAAGTGGCTGTCCGGGTTGGTGGGGGTTGTATCCATATGTCAGTTTGGATTTCTGGGTTCTGAGTGATTAACTCACTGGGATGCAAGTGATTGGCTGGGCACTTCCTTGCTTACCTGACAGGATGATTTTATGGGCTATGTGGATGAATCAGGTGTCTTTCTGGCTTTGTCAGTCTTTGTTTCATCTTCCCTCACCTCATGCTGTATGTCTAACCTGATTCTTTGACCATCCTATCATGTCTCTAAAATGTTCATACCCCCTAGCTTTTCCTTACCGTAATCCAAGTGTCCACAATGACTGTGCAGGCTCTGGCCAGAGGTGTGTGTGGTCAGGGGAAGGGCGGAAGAACCTCACTTGATGCCCTCCAGTCACCACTGACTCATCTCTATGCCCCACCCACCTGTTCCTTCCCCTAGAGGACCACAAGCTGGTGTTCCTACAGCAGGGCCCACTGCTGCTGGTGGCTGTGTCAAGGACTCCTCAGTCAGCAGCCCAGCTTCGGCAGGAGCTGCTGGCTGTGCACGCGCAGATCGTGAGCACATTGACACGGGCGAGTGTGGCCCGCATCTTCGCCCGGAAGCAGAACTACGACCTCCGCCGCCTGCTGGCTGGCTCCGAGCGCACGTTAGACCGGCTTCTGGACACTGTGGAGCGAGACCCAGGTGCCCTGCTCCTGGGCGCTGTGCGCTGTGTGCCCCTCGCTCGCCCGTTGCGGGAAGCGCTGGGTGCACTGCTCCGACGGTGCACAGCACCTGGCCTGGCCCTGTCCGTGCTGGCGGTGGGTGGTCAGCTGGTGACAGCAGCCCAGGAGCGGACTGTGCTGGCCGAGTGCCGGCTGGACCCAGCCGACCTGCAGTTGCTGCTCAACTGGGTCAGTGCCCCAGCCTTCTCAGCAGGGGAGGCATGGGCACCTGTGTGCCTGCCCCGCTTCAACCCTGATGGCTTCTTCTACGCCTACGTGGCCCGCCTGGATGCCATGCCTGTCTGCCTGCTGCTGCTTTGCACTGACCCTGAAGCCTTTCATGACATGGCCACTTGCCGGCGCCTGGTGGAAGACGGCATGCACAACCTCGGTGCCATGCGAACGCTTGGGGAGGTTGCCGGCTTCTCTAATGCCCCATCAGCCAACGCCCCCTCCTACAGTGTGCAAGCAGTGGGGGCGCCTGGCCTCTGGCACTTCCTCTATAAACCGCTGGACATCCCTGACCATCACCGCCAACTGCCCCAGTTTACCAGGTGGGTACTGACTGCCAGTTGCTTTCTCAACTGTCAGGGTGGGAAGCTTATCTAACTGGAAGGTTCAGCATCTCATAGACATGACTCCAGAAAGAGAGCCAGCCACGCTAGAAAGAGGGAATAGAATGGGTCTCCGACTGCCAGGGAAACCGGGCCAGGGAAGCTCAAGTCTAATGGGGAAGGCTTAGCTCCCTAACTTAATTGAATTCCCTTGACTAAAGGGAGATGGGTCAGCCAAGAAAGCCCTAGACTGATCTTGTCTCCCGCCTCTGTTCATCACTGCAGCCCCCAGCTAGAGGCCCCGTACAGCAGAGAGGAGGAAGGGCAGCGCCTGTCGGACCTATACCACCGCCTCCATGCGCGCCTGCATAGTACCTCCCGGCCCCTGCGCCTCATTTATCACGTGGCTGAGAAGGAGACGCTGCTGGCCTGGGTGAGTTGGCTAGGGCTGCGGAGGGGTTAATTCTCTGCTTCAGTACAAAGAGTAACTATAAATAAATTCCATCACCTAGTATCTCCACTGTAATTTGATAAATTACAAACCACGGTAATTTATGGAAATCAGGGAATTAACATCAGTATAATAATATCTAATCCATAGATTTCATTCCGATTTCACCAGTTATCCCTCTGATGTGTTTTTACTGGTCCAGAAAAATCTAGTCCAGGATCACATGTTGGATTTCTTTATTGTGACTTCTTAGTCTTATTTATGCTGGAAATAGCCCTTTTTGTCTTTTGTGGCCTTACCAGCCAGTTAGTTCTTAGAATGTCCCTCAATGTGTGTTTTTCTGATATTTTATGACTAAGTTGAGGTCATGCATTTTTGGAAAGATGATCACATAAGTGATGTTGTATCCTTCTCTGCATCTTATCAGGAGGACCACAGTGTCAGTTTGCCCCATTGTTGATGATGTTAACTTTGATCACTTAGTTAAGGTGGTGTCTGCCAGATTTATCCCCTATAAAGTTAGTATTTTTTATCCTTTGTACAATAATTAGTACATAGCATGAGGTGATTATGTCACTATTCTGTTTTTCATTATACTTTCATCCACTAATTTTAATACCCATTAATGATTCTTGCCTGCAACAGTTAATACCCTGGTGTTGATTAGATGGTGATTTTTCTAACCCCATCATTCCTCTATAGTTATTGTTTAAGGTTCTGTCGTCTATAGAGAACTTTTTCTCTTCCTGTATTGAATTTTTAATTTTATGCATATATCAGTATAGTATTATGGATTTTTCTTTAATTCAGGGGGCTAAAAGCCTGTTCTGTCATTTATTTTGTTGCTCAGATTGTTTCTGATTTAGGCAATGAGAGCTTTGATTTAGGCAGGCTGATCCCTGAGTCATTTTGATATGTCCCCATCACTGCTGGAGTTCTTCCTACTATGTGGCATAAGATGTGCCAAGTCATCTTGTATTCTCCTTGTGTCAGTCTATTTGTCCAAGTAACCCTTTTACTCTTTGGTGAACAATAGTATTCCAAAACCAAGATACGGTAGGCTGAGGACTTAAATCAGGTGGTTAGGGGATATCTCACCAAGGAGATGGCATCTAAGTGGGGTGGGGTGTAGGGGGCCATGTGGGTTTCTGAAGGAAGCATACAGCCAGCAGAGTGAAAGGACTGTGCAAATGCTGTGAGGTGAGACTGAGGCTGGTGTATGTTTGGGGAATAGCAAGGAAAAGCTAGATTAGCTGAAACAGAGGGAGTGAGAGAGGACTAGTGAGAGGTGGTGTGGAAAGATAACGGGATCTGGGCATACTGAGTCTTTCAGGTTGGTATGAGTATAAATGGAATTAATTCTCTTATTATACTCAGGATACAGATGATGAAGACATAGTGTGTGAAGCTTAGAACCTTAGAACAGGACCTTGTATACAAATGCTGGTATACCCATTCTACAGAAACACATATACAGCCAGAATCACCCAGCTGAATCTAAACAGAGCCCTGACCCACCCATGACATAATAATACCAATTTATCTGCTTTAGCCCAGTGACCAGACAGCACCAGATGGGAGCTGCTGCCTGGTGTGTCTTCCAAACAGAAGACAGGATTGGACCTGGCCAACTCAAGCCCAACTGACTCTGTCTCCTCTCAAACCCACAGGTGACCTCCAAATTTGAGCTCTATACCTGCCTCAGCCCCCTGTTGACAAAGGCAGGTGCCATCTTGGTAGTGACCAAACTGCTGCGCTGGGTGAAGAAGGAAGAAGATCGGCTCTTCATTCGTTACCCACCCAAGTACTCCACACCCCCAGCAGCCTCATCTGCCTCTACTGACCAAGCTTCCCACAATGGCTTATTCACTGGACCTTAAGAGGCAGAGTTGCCAGACTGGGCAATTCTGGGAATGACCACCTTTGGCTTTTACCTTCTGCCTCCACCCTAGAAATGGGCCGGGTGGGAGGAATGGAGTGTTTCATGGTGGTGTCTGTGGCTGGTCCCTTGCCGGGTAATGGGGCAAGAGCTGAGGGCCTGCCCACAAATGAGAGATGGGTGGCAGCACAACCCCGCACAGTGAGCAGGCTGCTTCCTAGCCCCCCTCCTGCACCTCCACCTACAGATAAATCCTTAGGCCTCTTCCCTTAGATCTGCCTCATATCCTCCACTTCGATGATATTCCAGCCTCTGGCAGGGGATTTCTTCTCCAGTCCTGGGCACCGCACCCTCTGTCCGGCATCCAGAGTCAGCTTTGTCAGTGGGCTCTTACTCCTGAGTGTGTAGGGCTGGCCAAGGTCTTTTTGGTGGCCCCTGGGGGAGTCTGGCAGCAAATGCAGGGCCAACCTGTGCCTGGAACTAGCCTAAGGATACTTTAAAGAAAAAAGCTGAAGAGAAGGCTTACACCACTTCCCACAAGGACATTTCTTTGCCCTTCATATACTTCGTCTTGACCCTGTCGAAAATGACCTTCATCAGTGTTGGCTGCTGCTAATGTTAGTGAGAAAGGTGGCTTCCGCAGTCTACCTGTCTGTGTGACCCAGGCCTAGGCCAAGGCCTTCGCAAGGCAGACGGGATCCAGAATTTTCACCTAGGAGGTGCACTTAGTTTCTCAGGCTCGTTCTGCACCTTCATGAAATGGAGATCACTAACCTCCCAAAGGCTGTTAAATGAGGATTTGTGTTCAACAAAAATGGACTCGAATATATGCGCATTTCTCCTGAACTTTCTAACAATCTGCACTACATGAGCAACCTGGAAAGGGCGACACCTCTCGAGTTTGTATGCGTTCTCTCAATGCTCAGTTCTCAGCTCATGATCACAGTTCCGCCCGTGTTTTCTCTAAACTGGAGTTAAAAGCACATGCAGGCCACCGGATCAGGCTCGCTGGAACCCCTTTGCTCGTCCTGGTCAGCTGCGGAGCAGAGCGCAGTGCCCGCATGCGCACAGCAGCGCCTTCCCGCCCTCCGTGTCCCCCCTCGGCCAATTGCCCAAGGCGCATGCGCCAAGTTCTTGCGTTTGAAAATGGCGGGGAAGTTGGAACCTGTGGCGGAGGAGCAGCTAGAGGTTTTGAAGGAGGCAGAGGAGGGTGAAGGTAATGAGGGCAAGCTGGCCTTTCCTCATCCGGGGAGAAGGGAGCGGCAGCCTCCCCATTTCCAATAATGAAGTACTGATAGCAGTACTAAATAAATAAAATTTAAGCCTATTATAAAATACTGTTCGATAATGTGGAGATAACGTATAATTTCATCGGGATTCTTGTTAGCTTTATTGGACATATTAGTATTTTAAAGTAAACTACTTCATTATGCAGCTCTTCAAACAATGAATGGAGGTGGACATTCTCACAAAAATCACTCTGCTGCTGCCACATCTAAGAAAATTAACAGTAATTCCCCAATGTCATTTGGCCCCCAGCACAAATCGCCGTTTGTGTGAACTCCTAAATCTTAATTGAGACTGGCCACTCCCACACACAGTTTTTCTTCAGGGCATTTTCTAATGATGCACCCTAGTGAGAGGGGAAAATTTGCCTACAGACAAGCGGGAATTGCAGTTTAGACAAAAGGAGAAAACCTCCTAAGGCAGTGATCCTCTCTGCTACAATGTTACTAGCGTTTTCTACAGAAAATTTTTAAATGTACCAGAATAGAGTAGTATGATAAATGCCCACGTACCCAACAGTTTCAACAGTTGTCAACTTTTTGCCCTCCTTTCATCTGTAACACCCTTTCCTGTGCAGCCTTTAAACCACAATGTTTATAAACATATTGGATTGCCTTTTTCCAGGACTATCTATGCAGACATCCAGAATAAGAGTAATTATTTACTTGTTTATTGTCCTAGGGTGTGAGCTCCATGAAAACCATATATTGCTCTTTCCCCAACATCCCTACAATGGCTGCCTGGCATGTAGTAAGTGCTCAATAATTTTCTTTGTTTATTGTATGAATAATGAAGTAACTTGGAGAGCTGTCTTGGGTTGGGAGCACACATTGAATCCCAGCTTTCAACTAGGGACAGACAGAAATGAGAGATGAAGATAGATCTCATTTATTAAGCACTTACTATAGCTGCCAACTGCGCTAAAACAATTTTAGTATGTCCTCAGGTTTGTCAAAATTGAAGTTACTAATTTCATCAGCAAGGGAGAAGATTTAATAGCATGTCACGTTATCCTTTCCAGACATTAATATTGGCTTTATAAAGGGAGATAATACCTAGTATTGATTACTCTGGGGGAAAAGGCCATCTTGCCTTGCTGGGAGAGCTGACTTAGTAAAGGCTTTGCTAGAGGCAGTTGGGCAGAACATTTTTAGCATCTAAAATGCTATTCCATATCTTCAGTCACCATTCTTGGTAATCAGAATACATAATGTGTGGACCAGGAAGAGTCATTAGGGTGGTGTTGACAGAAGCAAAACACAAAAAGCAGTCATGGAAATAGCTAAATTTAGGTATATTTGTGGCATATTGTAGAATACCTGTGTGGTGTGGGCTTTTTAATTTTTTAAGCCACAGGAAAAATAAAATTCCAATTTAAAAGAATTTTAAAAGGATAAGATTAGTATTTATTAACACAGAATGAACTCCAAAAAGATATTTTTATGAGAAAGAAAAATAGCAAGTTTGGATTTCACAAATAAAGTAGGGAGAGTATCAACGATAACCCTGTGAGGGTTGCAACAAAAAAATGTCTGAAGGTGGGAGGCCTAACTCATGGCTCTTAACAAAGGACTTGGATCGGGGGCTGTGCAAAAGTAGAGGTATTTTTGTGGATTTTTTTGTTTTATTTTTCTTTTAGGAAAATGTAAGTAATACTGTATAATTTTAAAATATGAGAACGGGGAAATTTGGTATCTAAGAATCATAATATTGATTGATACTGGTATTAACATCTTGGTTTTAATGGTTATACTGTGGTTACCTGGTAGATTCCCCTTGTATAAAGGAAATATACACTGGATCATTAAGGAATAAAGGGCCAAGATCCGTGTAATTTATGGTACAGAAACACTTACAAATGGGAAAGCTAATACAAGGACAAATAGGAGAATTGGGATCTATTTCTACAACTTTTATGTACATCTGAAATTATTTCAAAATAAAAATGTTTAAAAGGGGCTCATGTGCTATAGGGTTTTTTTTTAAACATGGATTTTTAAAAATTTTATTGTTGTTGTATTACATCCATCCCCTTTTTGCTCCCCTCTGTCCCCCGCCCCACCCACCCATTCCCCCCAAAGTCAATCGTCAGTCCCACCTGTTGTCCGTGTCCATGGTTCCTTTATATTAGGTTCTTGTCTAAACTGCTCCCCTTCCTTGCCTAAACATGGATTTTAAAAAATTGTTTTAATCAAGTTGTTAGATTATTTGAAAGTTTTAATGGTCAGCCATGATTTTATCCCATGACTAAGACTAGAAACACAGGGAAGAGAGAAAACGTAGATGGAGCTTTCACAGAAATGGTGGTAAAAGACAGCTATAAAAGACATGGGGGCAATCAGGGGAGATCACATATGTTCTGAGTACTGGATGATGATAATAATCCATTGATTACTGATGATTGTTAATATTGGGGTGATTACAGGATTGGAGTCATCTTAGAAAATGTCTTCAAGTAGTGAGACGTAAATATCTGGAAATGAAATGTCATGAAGCCTGGGGCTTGTTTGAAAATACCTGTTTCTCTTTAGCTCGCTCTGTCTCTCTGTCTCTAAAAGCAATAAATAAAAATTATTTTACAGGAAAAAATAGCTGAAGCAAATATGCATGCGTGTTAATGAATTTCAGATTGTGGCAATGAGTAAATCAGAGTTCATCAAAGCAGTCTCCCTACTTTCATGTGCATTTGTGAATTTTTATAATGAAATATTTTTAATAACTAACATATCTCTCAGTAGTTTTAATTTTTTAATTTAATTTCCAAATATTTAAGGGTATTTTAAAATGTTTGAAGTCTCAAGAGGATATATACCAATCTATTAATATCAGCGAAAGGCACTGTGATCTGGGGCCAAGGAGAGAAGGGGAGGGTTCATTTTTTTTTTTTTTTAAGTATCTTTATTTTTATATTATTCATTTTTAAAGATTTTATTTTTAATTATTTTTAGAAAGAGGGGAAGGGAGAGAAGCAGAGAGGGAGAGAGACATCAATGTATGGTTGCGTTTCACCTGCCTCCAGCCACAGACCTGACTGGAGACCTGTTTTGCAACCCTGTTATGTGCCCTGGCTGGGGAATCGAACCTGCAACCTTTGGGTTCGCAGGCTGGCACCTTATCCATTGTGCTACCAGCCAGGGCCGAGGGTTCATTTTTAACTTCACATGTTGTGTAGTGTTTGAATGTTTTTAGAATGTTACTTTGATAAGAACATAAATATTAAAGCAATACATGAAATGTATTTTACTAAAAGATCTGAGTGTCTTCACCAAACTCTTAGCATGGTTACTTCTGGGAACAGAAGTAACGGGAAGGGGCTTTTGGTGAGTAGAGACTTTTACTTTTTATTTCAAGTTCTTCTACATTTGTTTAATAAGTAATCTGAAATTTTTAAATGCAAAATTAAATTCATGCATACCTATTTGTAAAAGGTTTCAAGACAAAAATATGTAAAGAAAATGAACATGCCATCAAATATTTCAACAAAATTTAATAAGCTCAGATTAAGAACCTCTAGTTTAGAACATGATCTTTAATTCCTACAAAGAATTTCATCCTACAAACGTGCTATAATCAATTAAGGCATCTTTAGATTGCTTCTATCTTTTAAGATTACAAACAATGAGCATCTTGCCCATCACCCTTAATTATTTCCTTAAGATAGATTCTTAGAAGTAGAATTTCTGATCCAGAGGAGTTGAGTAAGTTTTGGTTATTTACTACCAGAAAGTCTGAAATGAACTACGGTTTTTGTCTATCAGACTGGCAAAAATGAAATAGGTTGAAAGCATATTTGATTGGTAAGAGTATGGGGAAGGAGGTTTTGGGGGAGCCTGCCAAAAGCAGGTAGAGGGCAATTCCATAATACCAATCTAATTTAAAAGTATTCATGCCCTTTGATCCAGCAGGTAGCTTCTAAGAACTTACCCAGTAATACATTCCTGCATGGGCGCAAAGAAAATGTATGAAGACACGTATACTGGGTTGAATTGTATCCCCACCAAACTTCATGAACATTGGAACCTCAGAATGAGATATTATTTGGAAATAGGGCCTTTGTCGCTAAAACTAGTTAAGAGGAGGTTATAATTGACTAGCATAGGCCCTGGTCCAGCCACTGGTGTCCTTACAAGAAGAGGAAAACTTGGACACAGCAAAATAGAATGAAAGGTGAAAACAAACACACAAAAGAAAGCCTCAGTTTGTGGCACTTTGTTTTGGCAGCCTAAGAAAACATAAAGATGGTCGCTGTAGCTTTTTAACAGCAAAAAAAGGGAAACAGTCTAACTATCCTCTACTAGGTGACTGCTCTTAAATTGTGGTACATTCATCCAGTGGCCCAGAATGCAGCCACTAAAAAGACTAAAAAGACCACCAGTATACGTTATCAAATAAAAAATACAAGCTGTGGAACATCAGTTATGGTATGATACGACTTATACAGAATTGAATTATCTCCACGTATGCACAAACAGTCTGTAACTTGAGTGATTTCTGAGGAGGGGAAGGGACTTTTCACTGTATACTACCACTTAGCTATCGTGTGGTTTGTGCGCTGCCTTTCATATTCTCTGCCTAGTTATTTTTTTAAGAGAGGGGTAGATCACTGAGATTTGACTTTTGATCATTGATTTCAAGAGTTTAAGATGTCAATATTTTTTTCTGATTTTTTTTTTATTATTATAATTCCAAAAGTAACACAGGCTCATGGTGTAAAATACATATGGTGAAAAGTGTCTGAATCAAAAATCCAAACTAGGTCTCTTCATTGATATATGTTTCAAGTCTCTTTTAATCATAGTTTTCCCTCTCCCTTTTTCTTCTTTGTGATTTATTTGTTGAAAAAAAAAGATTGTCCTGTGGAATTTGCCAGAGTCTTATAATGCTTATCATATCCCCATGATCCGTGTAACATGTTTCTCTGCCCCTTCTATTTCTCTTGGATTGGTATTTAAATATGGAAACCTTGATTTCTCTTTTTGGTGGCAAGAATTCTTCATATTGGTGTCATGTTCTTCCAAGGAGCAAATATTCCTGGTTATCTCTTTTTATTGTTAGCCGTCATTAGTGACTATTTTCTAGATCCATAAATTCTTTTCAGAATTTACGAATTGTGGCCTGTAATGATTTTTTTAAAGAAATTCACATGAAATCTTTCTGCTCTATTGCATTGGTGAGAACTTCATGCTGATTTTGAATAGTAGTAGCAAAAGTGCTTTCCCTCCGCTCACCCTTGACCTTCATTAAGGGATCTGGACCTCTCAGGGAGAAGCTGACCACAGGAGCCCTGATTCATCCAGCATGTACCATAAACCTCAGGGACAAGGGACAGGGTCCTTCAGGGGCCCTGCTCTAGCTGGAAGCCTAGCCCTTAGCATGTCTTTGGTTTCAGCCCAGGGGTGTCTGCAGAACTGGTGGGACTTACCTCCTCCCTTCCCAGATAAGCCTGGGCCTTTCCTCAGTCCCTGCTCACACTGCCTGGATCCTATAATTCTGCTTTTCATCTCCACAGGGCAGACCAAGTCTTCGAAGACCGAAGACTTGCTGGCAATGGTGAAAAAGCTGCAGAAAGGTCCTGTGTCTCCTTGTATCTGAGGCTCCCCAGGGGTTTTGAGTCAGGCAGGTCCTTCAACTCACAACCTTGGGAAATGATCCCATGGCACTTCCTCCCTCTAATGCAATTTATTCTTTGAACCAAAAACACAGCTTCAAAGTTCAAGAAGTGTAAAAAGGTGGAAAACCCTAGGATCTCAGACATACACACACACAAATGCACATACCAACCAACCATTTCCCTGACCCATAGACCAGCAATAAATATTTCTGGGGATTTTTCCAGAGGTTGAAAAAAAATACATTCATGGGTATGTATTCTTTGACCTCCTTTGTAGTATAGAAATGGCAATACAAATCTGGAGCTTTGCCCCTTGCTTTGCTCATTAAGGGGGGTCTGGGAGCCAGCCTGCCTCAGGGCTGGGCAGGCTGCTGGCTGGGTTTGAGGTTGGACATGACCCGTCCCCAGTTTATCTTCAGGTTAAATTCTTCAGTCCGTTGGTCTGTTCCTAATGAAAGGGAATCTCCTCTCAACTTCCATGGTTATCTGCAGAAGTGCATTGGCACTCCTGCCCAGGCTCAAGTTAGAGAAATCGCAGAACCACCACCTATAAAGTGAGGACTCCTGGAGATGTGTCCATCATAATTAGCAACTTGGAAGCATGCACTGTCCTAGAAGTCATAGGAGCTGAAGTTGGTGGCCTTTTCTCCATTTCTCAAAAGAGACCAATACCAGAGTCCAGGTGGACAGAAGTGACAACTATCCTGCCAATCTTTTAACAGGGTGAGGCAGGCAGGTGGTCTCTGTTGGCTCCCCCATACTCAGAATCACATCTGGAAGCCTCCACCTTGTCCCGGGAGGCCCTGAGTGATCTGCACCCCCTCTTCCCCTTGCTCACTTGCTCTCTACACTCACACCTGCCACACCAGCACTCAGCCACTACTTTGGGCATTTGCCTCACTTTGTCTGCAGGGACTGTCCTCATCCCTCTGCCTGGCATGGTTCCTCTCTCTACAATCCCCAACCCACAAAATTGTAGGGCTCCCTTCTCTCTCTTCCTTTGGGGCCTTTCCATATATCAGGAAGCATCTTCTACCCTTTTTACTCTTCGATCCCTTCACAGCAGTTACGGCCACCTTACAGCATCCATAGCATATATGTGTGCAATGTCTCTCCCACCCAGAATGCAAACCCTGCCAGGGCCTCTTACAGAGCCTAGCACACAGCAGACATTCAATAAATGTGTTGGTTGAGAGCAGACACACAGTGCCAACACCCCTCACTCCCATCTGCATTGGACAGTCCCGCATCTATCTACTCTGATTCAATCTTTCCTTCTGCAGAGGGAAGCCTGGAGCCACAGATAGAAGACTTGATTAGTCGGATTAATGAGCTTCAGCAAGGTAAACCGGGTCCTAGGCCGGCCAGCTGGCCTGGAAGGCCCTGGACTTTGAATGCCGCTGCTTCCTCACCTGTGAAATCCAGGCCCCTCCAGGCTGTTTGAAGATGAGCGAGCAGTGCCACAATCCGAGAGGGACTAGCATGGCTAGGGGCTGCATTCACATAGTGTCTTCTTTCAATTTTTGGCCCAGCAAAGAAGGAATCCAGTGAGGAACTGGGAGAAGCCCAAGCTCTTCAGGAGACCCTGCACAGGGAATTGGACTCTTGTAAGTGAGACCAAAAGAGGGACCCAGAGATCCCATGGCCACTGCTGGTGTCTGTGCACCGTACAGGGTCTTTGTTCCCTCCACCTGCGATGCTCTTGTCCTCTGCAGTCCACATTGCCTCTTGCTATCTCACGTCACCTTTCAGTTCTTAGCTCAGACTTTACCCAACAGGTCTACCTTGAAAGTCCCGTGTGAAAATAGAATATCACCTCCCTGTCACTCTCACTCTCCCATGTGACTTGTTTTTTTCATATTCTTTATTTCCATCTGATGCGGAGCATTTATTTTGACTCCGCTCTTTCCTCCGTGCAAACCTTGTGCATTCTGCAGTTTTTAGTCCTTCGGCATTCACAGGGGATGGGGCACCATGGGGGAGAAGCTGGATGAGGATGGTCCCCAGAAGGAGATGGATACACAAGTTCCTTCCCTCTGCTGGGGCTGTTCCAGACCTTCTGTGTGACCTGGGGCAAGCCCCTTGCATGAAGTTGCAGTGGGGGCGCTGGATACAGCTCCTTCCTTGGAGGCTCACAGTGTCACTGTGTTTTCAGTGAATGGAGAGAAAGTGCATCTAGAGGAGGTCTTGAGAAAAAAGCAAGGTATTTACCAGCTTCTCTGTCTTCGTTATTATCACCCCACAAAAGCCCACAGTCCCTAAAGCAGCCAGAAGAATCTGCTGAATCCTGACTCTGGGTCTTCCCCCCTCTGCTCCGGTTCCTTCCTTGGCTGCCACCTGACTAGAAGTAAACACTAAAGTCCCCTTCATGCCCTTTCATGCCCATCATCACCCAAGCCTGACTCAAGAGCTCTCACGTGGCCCTCTCGGTTCCTCTCTCTACAGAAGCACTGAGGGTCCTCCAGCTGCATGGCCCATCGAAGGCTAACGAGACCCAGAGGTAAGAGCTAGACAAAAGACTTCTATGCTTATCTCTGATATTAGATAGTGTTGTTAAGATGAACTCATTTAATCGTTCCTTGCTTGTTTCTTTATACATTTCATCCACTGGTATTATTTTAAGCTCTTCCACCATTGATTCATTTGTTTGTCTGTCTGTTCACTTAGGCTTCCCAGACACCCATTTACTGACCCATCCACCTATCCCCTCACCCACCAATTCATCCATTTGTCCATTAGCCCATCAATACATCTGTCCTACTATCCTACCCTTCATCTAGTCATCTAGCCAGACATCTGTCCAACCTTCCATATAATCATCTATCAATTTAATTACTCATTTATCTTCTTTCCATCTTTCTAATCATCTGTTCATCTAGTAGCATTTCTTCATCCAGGCTTCCACCCAGACATCTGTCTGTCCTTCCAAGAATCCTTTCATTTCTCCACCCAGTGATCTCCCTTCACTCATCATTCTCTAACCAACCATTATCTCTTCCACCAGCCATTCACCTACCCAATTAACCACCTCTCCAACCACGCATCCATCCATCCTCTTTCCATCATTTGAACCTGTATTTAACTTGTTGTTGTGACCAGAGGTGTTACACCCTGGTGCACCATGATTTTAATTATGCAGGAAGACCTGATGATGGATAGTAAAGTTTATGCTTACCTATACCACACACACAGTCTGATAAATGGTTTATGTTTACTTACCAACATAATACTCACAATGACCATTAAGCAAGTTAAGGGCTACTGTCATCTTTCCATTAGTATCACCATTTTATATATGGGTCAACTGAGACCTAGAGAGGTTAAGTAACTTGTCCAGAATTACAGCAGAATAACATATCCAGGCTATAAACTACTGCTCCCCTTATAAAGTTTTGTTCCAACCAAAGCCCCTCTTCTGTAGCTTTAATGTCTCTGCTCACTGCTTGGGTTCATCTCCTGCTCAGCCCCAACTTTGTGGCTTGATAGGGGCAGGACAGACAGGGTGATGGTCTTGGCAGAGGCCCACAAGTTTCAAATTTAATCAACAAAAAATGACAAATGATGAAGGTCATGAACAGACTCCCCCAGCCCTCACTACTTCAGGTGGGAGTCAGGGCCAGTCTTTCAGAGAATATGATTGAGGTTGTCTTTCTCTTTCTTGGAAGCCTGTGTTGTAGGAGTTCATTGACCACATTTCCATCCATAACTCTCAGGTTGAAGAGAGTTGTAAACAGAGGAAGCTGGGGTAACCACTGGGGTCACTCCAGGTCTAAGGCCTGGCGTGGCATTGGGCTGGGTGTGGGAATGGGAGTGGGAATTACATCAGGGAGAGTTTGTTGGAAGAGGAGCTACCACAACCAAGGCTTGGAGGATGAAGCCCAGAAAGGGGCTCCTACAGAGGCAGCAGGAGGCACAAATCCACAGGCCTGTACAGGAGGAACCGCCAGACTGGACTGGCCTATGCGCTGGTCTCAGCAGGTGTTCTGTCATTGCTGGGTGTTGACCCCTAGGTTGCACATGGAAGAACAGCTGGATGATTTGATGGGCCGGCACAAGGGCCTCTGGGAATTCCAGGTGAGCCTCCGTCAATGCCTCCAACCAAAGCCCCTCCTCACCTGCTTTCATTGTCTCTGCTGGCTGCTCAGATCCACCTACTGCCATGGCCCAACTTCATGGAACAGTCCTTGACTCCCCCATCCTTTCTGCTCACCCACCCCGTCCTTCAGCTCTTACCTTAAACCTGGCCACCTCTCGCCATCCCCCACTGCCACATGCTTGCTTGTCTCAACTGGTGCAGTAGCCATTGCTGATCCTGCTTTCCTCCTGCTCACCTAGAGTGTGCTTACCTTGCAGTGGCAAATGGAAGCCCTGAAAAAGCTGGGTCAGGTTATTCCTTCATTCAGCTAATATCACTGGATGCATGTCACAGCATTCCAGGCAGGAGGAGACAGTGGGAACCCAAGGGGCCAAGTGTTTGCCAGTCTCAGGAGGATTAGGAGCAGGGGAAGGCATACCCTGACTCTGAATAAGAACATAAGTAAAATAGATCATGTAATATCATTTGGGGAAGGCTTCACCTAAGTGACATCTGAATGCAGACATGAAGGGAGTAAAGGGGAAAGCCATGCAGATATCTGGGTGCAAATGTTCCTGGCAGAAGGAAAGGCCAGTGCAAAGGCCCTGAGGCTGAACGGTGCCTGAAGCATTTGAGGAAGAGTAAACTGGAGGGAGGGTGGGCAGGGAGGCTGAGGAGAGAGGCGCGACATGAGATTTGAGAGGTCCATGGGGTAATGGGGAGCGATTGTGGGGGGATATGTGTCCCCACCAACATAAAGGAGGCGGGGGCCAGAGGTATAGAACAGGGGGATGGAAAGCCTCTTCATCCCCGCAGATGCTGGAGCAGCGACTGGCCTGGGAGATCCGTGCCCTATGGAGCAGCAAAGAGCAGCTGCTTGCTGAAGGTGGAATTCCTCTGTGGGGTGGAGGTGAGGGGGCGGGGTCGGTCCCGGGAGCTCCAGGCCCCGCCCCTGACACCCCTACCCCTGCAGAGAACTCCATGAGAGCCAGGCTGGAGCTGGTGGAACAGAGGCTGCGCTCACTGCCTGTGGTTGAGGGTGCCCCAGCAGTGAACGAAGGGTGAGAGGGGTACAGGGGCCTTGGCGGTTGGGGCGGAGGTTGGGGTGGGGGTGGACAAGGAGGAAGGGAAAAGGCCGAGGTCCGTCCCCCAACACCACCCCTCCCAGAAGGACGGGCTCTAGAGTGGGTCGGCGGGGCCTCAGCCTTTGGGGTCCCAGTGTCTCAGTGGCTTCCTCCCCAACTCGCTCCACACTTGCCTTCCTCCTCTCTCCTCCGCCCCTTTGCAGGCTGAAGGTGGAGCTGGCGAAATTCGGGGGGCAAGCTCCCACCCAGATCCAGAGCATCTCGGAGGATGGGGCCAGCAAGGGAGAGGTCTGGAGCCAGGGGTGGAGGCGAGGCGGGCAGAGAGAGACAGAGGGGGCGGGGAGGTCCGCAGAGCCCCTGCGAGAGTGGGTCTGTGGGGAGCAGGGCACCCCCGGGTGGTGGTGGTGACAGGGTGCGGTGGAGCCTGACTCCGCGCCCGCCCAACAGGAGGACCCGGAGCTGCAGCCGCAGCTGAGCCTGACGCCACTAGGCCGGTAGGACCACCCGGTCCCCACCTAACTTCAGGCCCACCAAGAAATAAAAGGCAATGATTTGAGACAGCCCTCCACCCGCTCGGCTGAGTCTGTGCTCCAGTCCTGAGGGCTGGTGGGGAGAGGTGGGGCCTGTGCGGGCGGGGGCACCAGGCGGTCTGCATGTGGCCCCCGCTGAGCCCCAAGCCTGTGGCCCGGTGCTGTCAGTGTTCCTGAACCCTCTGTTCTGCCAACAAGAGCAAGAGGGAAGCCAGTTTAAAAATGGGCAAAGAATGAAGAGAGACATTTCTAAAAGCAAGATGTATGAAAGGCCAAGTGGCAAATGAAAAGATGCCCCATATCACTAGTCACTAGGGAAATGCAAATTAAAAACTATGACATCTCACCTCATGCTTGTTAGAATGGCCATTGTCAAAAAGACAAGAGATAACAAATGCTGGCATGGATGTGGAGAAAAGGGAATCCTTGTGCACCGTTGGTGGGATTGTAAGTTGGTATAGCCCCGTGGAAAACAGTATGGAAGTTCCTCAAAATATTAAAAATAGAGCTACCATATGATCCCACTTCTGGGAAATACATCCAAAGGAAACAAAAACATGAAGTTGAAAAGATATCTTAACCCCCATGTTCGTAGTAGCATTATTTACAATAGCCAGGACATGGAAACAACCTTTGTGTTTTATCAGTGGATGAATGGATAAAGAAGTTGTGTGTGTGTGTACATACACACACATATATATGTATGTGTATCTATACACACATATATAATACGTGTTTGATACATGAGGTAGATATATAGATCTATATATGTGTGTGTATACATATATCTATAAATCTTTATAGCCTGTCCCAAAAGTATCAAGCCAATGTCAATATAATTAAAACAGTTTGCATGCTCAATACTTTCAGGACAGACCTCATGTGTCTCACAACTACAGTAATATTTAATTCAGCCATTAAAAAAATAACAAGAAAATCCTACCATTTGGTGGACAATATAAATGAACCTTGAAGGCATTATGCTAACTAAAATAAATCCAACCAGTGCTGTATAATTTCACTCATATGTGGACTCTACAAAACAAAACCACCAAAAAACCCCCAAAACCAAACAAACAAAAAACCTCATAGAAAAAGATCAGACTATTGGTTACCAGAGGCAAGGGGTTGGGGGTAGGAGACATTGGAAGAATGTAGTCAAAAGATACAAGCTTCCAGTTATAAGATAAATAAGTACTGGGGATGTAATGTACAAATGGTAACTCTAATACCACTATATGATATATAGGAAAGTTAAGAAAGGAAATCCTTAGAGTTCTTACCACAAGAAAAAGTTTTCCCTTTTTCGTTCCCTCTTTTTCTTTTTATTATGTCTAAATGAGAAGATGGATGTTAGCTGAACCTACTGTGGTAATCATTTCACAATATATGTAAGTAAAACCACAAAAAGGAAATTTATCCACATTTAGGACAAAGTTAACCTCTTTTTGTAACCTTCTGGGAACCATTAACAGAAATTACCTAATCTTGCATAATAGCAGATTGACTGAATGTTCTAGAAGTTTGCTGATTTAGCATTTATTTTTGCACAGCAATTATTGGGAAAACAGATCCTGTCAAGATAATAAAATTAACATTGCCACAGTCTTTAGATTTAAAAAATTCTCTGGTGAGATGATAGATTTGGTGGAGGTAGCAGAGGAAATATGTGTGCATGCTGTGGACATACAATATACACACATGCACACGCAAACACAGGCACACATCCTCTACCCGTGTACAAAAGCTTTATTCTTTAAATTTAAAAAAAAATTATAAATATAAATATATATAACAGAAGGCCAGAGCTGTCCTAAGAAAGAATCAACAACCAATGGTACCCCAAAATCAAATTCACTAGAGCCTGAATTTACAAAGGACAAGTGAAATTTTACTTCTCTCTCTTGACCCGGTACCCCGGATAGAGATCTGGGATAGCTGACTTTCGTAAAAATTCTCTCCCTTTGCGGGCTTCTACCAGGTTTTCCAGGGCCCATTCCACAGGTTATGGAGGGATGGGGGTGTCCCAGCAGATCCTAACCCAGTCACCTGAAACTGTAGAGAAGGAACAATAATTTCTCCTCTAGTCTTCATGGTGAACACCTGGGTGGGGCCCCTTTTACTCCGGGTACCTCGTGCATGGTTATACTTATCAAGGTTAAAAGTTCTCCAGTGTGGCCACTCTAATTTGATTAGCTTTGATCATTTAAACCTGCTTATCCAGCCTTAAAATTTTGCTCAACTGAGGCCTCATAACAGCTCTTCTCCAGCTTTGGTAGAACCCAGTTCCACCCTGAACGACGTAGGTTTCCGAGTCAGATCCAGTGGGACTCCTGCAGGTCGCCGGAGGTGTCCAGGAAAAGAAGCGCCCAGCTGAAAGTTTGGAAGCAGAGCTGCAGACCTGGGATCCAGGAGCCCAGAGGTCCTTTCCAGCCCCTCCGGAGGCAGCAGAAAGCAGGGCGCTCAAGGGGCTCAGCACGTAGGTACTTTCTGGCTGCTTGTTGCTCCTTGGGGGCTGTAGGAGGGTCTCCTTTGGTTCCATCTTCTGAGGCCAGTACTGTTACAAGATCAACTGGGGCATACGAAAAATTTTGAATTTACTTGGGAAAAAAATTATTTAATTGGGCAGCATCCCAATCTTGCAGACAGAAAGGCATTCCAAGGAGCTGTTCAAAATGAAAGAATTCCAGAGGCAGAAGAAAGCACCCAGTAGAAGAAAAAGCAACTGGGATATTGTGAAGCTGCTTCCCTTCAGGGGACAGCGGTGGTCTGTCAGGCCCACCGCCTGACTGTGCTGCTCAGGGGAGTCCCAGTTGGTTCAAGAGGTCATTTCTGGGAGAGCTGAAGTGTAATCCACTGAGTCTTGGTTTGGTGACATGGACCTGTTGTCTTGTTCTTAACAAAGGCTAGGGGCATTATCCTTGTTAAGATAAGCTGGAGGCGACACCTTGGACATTGGAAATGGCAGAGTCTTTATATATCATCTCTATGCATGTGGCTTCCAAGTGTTTCTGAGGATGTTGTGGAAAATACAGTTTTTTGGTTATTGTTTTATTTCTGCACCTGAAGTCAGTTCTCGTTAACTATCAATCTTAAAATACTACTTTCAGTTGAGAGAAACTCAAATCAGATGCCATTTCCTTTCTGTTGGAAGATTCTGATATGAGCTCATTAAAATCATACAATGTAACTGAAAGGGATAGATGGGACAAACTATGAGGTTCCCCTTGTAGCAGGAACAAGTCTAGAATGACCCTGTGATCCAAAGCCATGTGTGTGTGATCCATCCTCTAGATTGGGGGCAGGACCCATAACAGTGACGGAGATTATGCTCTACTGCACAGCTGACTTAACAAAGGGCAGTTACCCTCAGGTGAGCCTAAGGCAGGGGCCCGGGTGCTTCTCTGCAGCTGAAGAGATGGAAGGTCTGAAAAGGATCAACGCAAGTCGTGTTCTCGCTTCCTGACTTTGAAGCCCGAGGGGGCCACGTGACAAGGAGTGAGGCTGCTTCTAGAAGCCGAGGGTGACATCCAGCTGACAGCCAGCAAGGAAACTTTTCCATTTCATTGAATTACTAAAATTTTCTCCATCAGGTTTGTGAAACATTTATGGTAAAGGCCTGTTAGTAAATATTTTCAGGCTTTGCAGTCAGTCTCTGTCACACTTTCTCTCTCCCGCCCACTGCGTTCCTTCCTTCTGTATTGAAAATATAAAAACAATCTTATTGTGACTGAACCAAAACAGGTGTGGGCTGGTTGGCCCGGTCCAAGTGTGGCCAATGAAACAAAATAAGGCGTGGGCAGCAGTGTTTGTCGGGTTCTGCAGTGTCACCAGGTCAGGGTTGATTTCGGGTGCCAACAGGAAGCGTCGTCACCGTCAGGAGGACAGGTGGTCACCCAGCGTCTGCAGCGCCTTCCCACCCACCAGCTGCAGGAGCGCAGGGCCACAGAGTCCAGGTCAGGGTGAGCTGTGACAGTATAATTGAGGGGGCTGAGGCCTGAGTATCTGCTGCCCTGTTTTTATTTAATTTGTTCAATTGAGTTGTGTAGTGCTGTTTCCTACTAAAGGCTGTGTTGACAACCAGGTCTTGTCATTCCTGGAAAGTTAACAAGCGCCTCTCACGAGCAGGTGCTAGCCACCCGGCACAGTGCTGCCCGTGCCCTTGAGAGAGACGGGGTCCCCCCGCCCCAGGTTTTCCTTCTGTCAGCGGGACAGCGAGCCCAGCAGACATGAGGAGGGGCCTCCTGTCACCTGCGGACGGGACTGTGTGACCCTGGACAGGAGAAGCACCAGAAAGGAGCCCGAGTTCCTGTGGAGAGCCCACGTGAAGCTGGTGCTGCTCTTGCTGGGCGCAGGGGACACCAACATGTGCCCCTTTCAAGCTGCTCCTATTATGATTTTTGTTAGTTGTCTGTTCTAACTGGATGACGGAACTCCAGGGTCTGAGTGAGGAAACCAGTGCTTGAGGAGAGCAGATAGTCCCAACAGCACAGGGCTGGCCGTCTCACGCTGAGCACGATGAGCTGCATCTCTTACCTGCCAGCCCACTGTGATTTCCGGTGCGTCCTGTTGCCGTCATGTCGGTCACTCAGTCATTCATCAGCACAGGCCTCCCGCTTGGGGATTTAAGAGGCACAAGTGGTCTTGGCTCTGGAAATGTTTTACTCTTAAAGAAATGACGCAGTTTGGAGAAGGCAGGGATGGCAGGAACAGTGAAGGACCCTGGCTGGGCAGGTGGGGTGGGGGTGGGGGCGGGGGCGGAGGTGGCAGCAGTGCCCCTCTCATCCACACCGTCGAACACAAAGGGGAACTGGTCATGGTGCCACGTGCCACTGATTCAGAAATACGGAGGGAAGAGTCATCTGATACCCAATATTTGCATGTTCCGTGTGGGTTGGCTTTCATGTCCTCAGATCACACGCTTCAGGGACACTTGATGATGAGTCTTACAGGAAGAGCCCGTGTGCCCCGGGCCCTGACTCATTCAAGCTCAGACAGACAGACAGACATGTGTTGTCATCATTTTTGAATTGCTATTTTAACTCATATCGATTGAATACGAAAGCATTTTTAGCAAGTAAACAGTTGAAAACATTGTGGCTCCTTGTCTAACATGGTGTCTCCTTCAGTGCATGCGTGTTCCTTGTGTGTTAGGGATGTGTTTATACCTCACAGGCAGCAGTGACCTTTCCCCTCAAAATAACTACTTCTAGGCATAAAAATGTCTTATGTCCTCTGTGTATTGTGTCTCAGTCCTGGTCAGCCGAACTAAAATCCTTAATCTCGGGGGGCAGATTAATTTGATTTTGACTGTTGCATCTCTGTGCTCACAACAGCAGAAGACAAATGGTTTGGGGGTTACCATGGTCACATATTATGATTTTATTCTGCTCAGTCTGTTTGGAGGACAGGTGGCCATGTATCCCAATAGCTATAGCTTTCTATTACCATTTTTGGCAGCATTTAGTTATTTTACTCAAGAAGCCTAGTTGTGTGGACACCTCATTTGTCAGATCTGCCCATGTGACACTTGTCTGGGTCACATTTCTCTTGGCCTTGGTGTGTCTTAGGCTTTTAGCTACTTGTTTGTGTGAAGAGTCCCAGCTTTTGCTGCCACCTACACACCCTGGCCACAGCCCCTGATCCAAGAGCAGCACGGGCTCTCCCATTGTCCTCTCCCAAGGCAAGTGCTGGCATCTGGAGGGATAGCCATGTCACCACTGGGTGGGAGACAGGGACCCCAGCAGGCAGCCCTGAGCTGATCGACTCCCAGCACTTCTGGGCAGGGGTGACGTTCCTGGCACAGTGTGTGCCCGTGGCCTCACCAGTGGGTCTGAAACACCCAGGTGATGCTGGCAAATGAGTTCACTGTGGGTGGGGCACATTTTGGACAATGTGAGACAAGAGGAGCAGGAACTGGAGGAGACACTTGGCCCTTCTCTGTCCTCCGCTGCTCTGGTCTGAGGCCACAGCTGCTGTGCAGACGTCCAGATAGGCCCTGTGAGCAGGGGACCAGCTCTTCCCCTGCCACCTGAGTGACCACTGCGTGGTGTCCTGCCGTCCTCTCCCCTCCTTCCCCCAGGGATCGCTCCTCCCCTTCAAACAGTAGCACTTAATGCTTTTCCGATTTTTAAGCCTCCATTTGTGCATTGTGAGGCATCCGGGCAAAGACAACAGGATCAGAGAAATAATTCTCACATTTTCCATGGGAACATGGCCCAAACTGAACATAAGTCAGTCCTTCCGTGATGACATCAAAGCCTTTGGCATTGATGGTCAGTGGGGATCCCCATGGAAGAGTAGAAATAAAGATACAAGCAGGGATCAGGAGAGGGAACCCAATAAAATGAAACCCATGAATTAAGTAGCACGCCAGAGGAATCAAGTTGCCTGGTGCAGGTATTGATAAAGGTGGACTGTGAGTGCAGAGAACGTAAAACCAGGGCAACATCCTGTAAAGGCCCAAGTTACTGAGAAGGATCAGCTACTGCAAATGGCAATAGCAGAGTCTGTTTCTGCTTATGGGACACCACGGTGACATCTGCTTTTCAGTACCAATCAGGCAGAAAACCTGGTTCCTCAGCGTGCGGCCATCAGTGAGGGGCTCCCTGGTGAGAGCAGGCACCGTCCTTGCCCTTGGCGGGGACTCGAAGGCAGGTAGGCGAGCAGGGGAGCGTCAGAGTGGACAGGGAGGGAGGCTCCAGTGAGCCCTGACTCGGGCCACCGCAGGCAGCTCTCCCTGTTCTGGATGCTGGCAGGGCCGCCTGTGTCCTTGGTGAGGGCTGCCTTGTCCTGCACCAGGCCAGGCTTCCTCTGTGCGTCCTGCATTGGAAATGATGACAACACGAGGGAAACTGCCCCTTGTGAATCAAGACGTGACCCTCTTGGACAGTGGCTGGAGGAGGGGACGCCTGGCTCCCTGGACCGGCTGCTGCGCGTTGCAGGCCGTCATTGCTGCAGGTTGTGGTCAGCGCTGTTGTCACCGCTGTTCTGGCTGCTGGCCGCCTGTGCAGTGGGTCTCTCACCCCCGATTAAGTGGCCAAGAAAGAAGCAGTATTGCGTGTAAGCGCTTTACAAATGAGGTGATTCTAACTGTTAAAGCTGGGGCCGTAATCTAGACCTATTTATTATTTCTCAGGACAGGTAAATCCTAGACTCTTGCCAAAAATGAGATTTAGGAAAAACTAATCTTAGGTGATTTTACATAAACAGGAAGGGATGAGTGAGACTGGGGAGGTGAGATAAAAAGATGAGAAGATCACCAGGAATACACTCCATCCCATGTGGAATCCTAAGTATGTGATTGATGTGTCAAGGATGAACTCATTCTGAAAGAGGAAACATGGAAGACATGGGTAGTGTGGTCTGACAGCAAGTTGTACTGCATCTGCAGTATTGAAAAACCTCAAAAAGGGTATTATTTTTTTTTTCCCCTGTAGGCCTAGAAACATTTCTGCTCCTGATTTTGTTAAATAAGTTTCAAGAAGTTAGACAAATGAAATAACATAAATCACTTCTGGGGTCTGGTTTGGTAAAAAGGTAGCAAATAGTATTTCAGTTGTTCAGTCCAACAGGTAATTAAATAAATGCACACAAACATGATTTTCACCCTTAGTGAGTTTGTAATTGTTTTGAAAAAGGAAGAACATTTGAATAAAAATATATGAAAGTAAATTGAGGTCTGTAGGGAAATTTAGAAGGAGCCACTATACCTCAAGTAAGTGAAACTATAACATTAGCTATTTCATTTGTAACTGCAGATGGAAGGTAGTGATTTAATCTAACTAGTATAAAAGATTCTTATTGCTCACAACTTCCGGATTTACCATAGAAAAATCTACACGTCATATATTTCAAGAGAGACTGGAGTTAAGGGGCACTTGGCTTCAGGAAGAAAATTGTTTTCTATAAGTGATGGTATACTAGCTTTCCAGGGCTGCTGAAAAAAAGACCACCAAGCGGCTGGCTTAAAGCAACAGAAATGTACTCACTCCTTCACAGTTCAGGAGGCAGGGAGCGTGCAATCCAGGTGTCAGAGGGGTTAGTGCCTTCTGGCTGCTGTGAGACAGAAACTCTCTCACTCGTGTCCTTTGTCTGGTCTTGGTGTTTCTTGGACACGTCACTCCAATCTCTACCTCCATCCTCACATGGCCTTGTCCCCTGTGCCTCTGTGCCTCCTTTCACCTTCTTCTGCAGACACTCCCATTGGAGTTAGAACCCATACTCATTCTATATGGTCTTATTTCAGTCTTTAATTAAATCAGCAAAGGCACGATCTCCCCATAAGGTCACATTCAGATGTTCTGAGTAGACATGAACTTTGTGGGGACACTATTGAACCAAATACAAATGGATTCACTGAATTAATTAACCTAAAAAAAGAACCATACAAGGCACAGAAAGGTTTTTAGTTTGTATTCTGGCTTATTACCTAAATGGAAGTAACCTTAATATACCAATTTTGTAAAATTCCATGTCTAGATTTTCTCATTTGTAAAATTTAATACTAATTTTTATACCAAAACTGGTTATGAGATTTGAATGAAATAGTAATACTAATTCTAAAAGTTAGTTGTTTGCTAATTTTTATGTTTCCTCCCACTGGCTGAATTCCTTCATTTTCAAATTGGTTTATAATTTTTGCACTCTAGAGTGTTGAAAATTTAAGTGCGTCTTCAAGTATGTAGGGCTGGTTTAGACATTGTTTGGGACCACTGATGTGGATGATAAATTATTCTTAACATGAATACAGTGTGGGGCAAACAAAGGTTTACAGTTATTCATATGGAAAAATAATACAATAATTAATAAATTCAAGGTTATACTCTTTCACGTACTCACAACTATAAACCTACTTTCGCTTCACTTTGTATTCTAAAGAAATGAATATTAGCAAGTTTCTCAGCTCTTCAAGATCTCTGTTGATTTGAAGTAAATATTCAAGAGGTTATTTAAGGACACTAAAGTATTATCATCCATCTTTTTCAAATCCTATAACATATGTATGAGGTCTATCCCATAAGTATCAAGCCAGTGTTAATATAATTAAAACAATTTGCATGGCAGATACTTTTGGGACAGACCTCGTATTTATACTCTGGATTTTCAAGTCAGCAATACTAATTCAAACCATGATAATAGGCTACTTTAAGATAATTCAGAGTTTATTATATCTCAAATATCAGAAATGAGGAATTGAGTCCAATTATGTATTTTTTACTTTAGAATAAATAGTGAATTTTAGTATGCAGTAAAAAATATTGGATTGGCCAAAAAGTTCACTTCGTTTTTTTCCATACGATGACTCTAGTAGTCATCAAAATTTTGTTAGATTGTATTGTGACAGCTGTCATATCGGCGTGAATTTTCTAAAACCATCAAAATTGGTGTATTTTTGTGCAGCCATTTTAATATTAAAGATGGAAGAAACACTGTTTTCAGTGTATTATGCTTTATTATTTCAAGAAAGGTAAAAATGCAACTGAAACACAAAAAAATTGGGCAGTGTATGGAGAAGGTGCTGTGACTAATGGAACATGTCAAAAGTAGTTTGCCAAGTTTCTTGGTACTATTGATATTTTGGCCAACTAATTCTTTGCTGTGGGACTGGCTAATGCAATGGAAGATGCTTAACCACACCTCTGGCCTCTACCCACTAGAAGCCAATAGTAGGAGATAGCCGACATACTCAGAATATCCAGATCGATAGTTATTGGTGAAAACAAAAGTGCCTTTTATTTTACAGAAAAGACTAAATGGACTTTCTTTTTAAATTGTTGTTGTATTACATTTATCCCATTTTCCCCCCACTTCTCTTCCCTGCCTCACCTCGCATCCCCACTCCTGTAGTCAATCCCACATGTTGGCCATGCGCATGGGTCATCCCTGCTAGTTCCCTGACTAAACTCTTCCCCTTCTTTGCCTCTTTCTCCCCGTCCCCCTTCTCCTCTGCACACTGAAGGTATTCCCTGTTTCCATGCCTCTGGTTCTGTTTTGCTTGTTTGTTTTGTTCATTAGTCTCCTGTATTGGGTGAGATCATACGGTATTTGTCTTTCACTGACGGGTTTATTTTACTAAGCGTAATACTCTCCAGTTTCATCCATGTTGTTGCAAAAGATAGTTTCCTCTTTCTTTTTGCTGTGTAGTATTCCATTGTGTAAATGTACCAAAGGTTTTTTTTTTTTTTTTTTTTTCAGTGACACTTTTCCTTGATTTAATTTTTGTGTCTTTTTCTGCTTTTGAAAGGAGCTCTCAATTACAAAATATCAAACTACACTCAAAACTGCCAGCCACTGGCACAGTATGGAGAAGCCCACAAGTGAGGACAGGTAGCAGCAGCAGGTGGCAAGAGGTGGGAAGTGATTGGAGCAGTGGCTAACAAACATTCACAGGACGCTAAACTATCCAACAGGTTGTGTCCTAATTTAGCATAGGTTACACTAGTCACTACCTTGCTGGGTGGCCTTGGTGTATTTGGGTTCAGATGCTACACGGCAACACAATTCCTTCCATTTAAGAGTTGGTGTGCACCAATCATGGGGTGGCCAGAGGGCATCGACCAGTCTTAGTTTTTCCAAATGCTGTGTAGACTTGATAGATGTACTGAGACTTCAGGAGCTTTGCACTTCAGTAACAGTGTATCATTGGGGGTTTCTGGCTGGATACGTAGCTCAGCCAAGATCCAAATGCCATTGGTGAGCTTCAGAGACTGTGTATCAAAGTGTTTTGATCCATTCATTCACTGACAGGCACTGAGGCTGTTTCCAGCACTTGGATATTGTAAATAGCACTATGAACGTAGGGGGGCATAGATTTTCCTGAATTGATGTTTCGGGGTTCTTTGAGTGTAATCCTAGCAGTGGAATTGCTGAGTCAAAAGGCAGTTCCATTTTTAGCTTTTTGAGGAAATTCCTTACTATGTTTTCCATAGTGGCTACACCAGTCAGCATTCCCACCATCCAGGTTTCCCATTTCTCCACATCCTCGCCAGCACTTGTTGTTTATTAATTTGTTAATGGTGACCGTTCTGACAGATGTGAGGTGGTATTTCATTGTGGTTTTAATTTGCATCTCTCTAATGGCTTGTGATGTTGAGCATCCTTTCATATGCCTATGGGTCCTTTGTATGCCCTCCTCAGAGAAGAGTCTGTTCAGGTCCTTTGCCCATTTTTTAATTGAGCTATCTGTCTCCCTGGTGTTGAGTTGTATAAGTTCTTTATATATTTTGGAGATCAAACCCTTGTCTGAGGTATCATTGCCAAATATGTTTTCCCATACAATTGGTTCCCTTTTAATTTTGCTGTTGTTTTCTTTAGCTGAGCAGAAACTTTTTAGTTTGACATAATCCCATTTGTTTATTTGTTCCTTTATTTCTTTTTCCCTTGGTATCAATGAAAATATTGCTATGTGGGATATCTGAAATTTTACTTCCTATGTTTCCTTTAGGACTTTTATGGTGGCATGGCTTATGTTTAAGTCCTTTATTCATCTTGGGTTTATACTGGTATATGGTGTAAGTTGATGGTCTAGATTTATTATTATTTTTTGTATGTTTCTGTCCAGTTTTCCCAGCACTGTTGGTTGAAGAGGCTACTTTTTTGTTTGTTTGTTTGTTTCTTCCCTCTTAGTTGAATATTAATTGACCACAGAGTCCTGGGTTTATTTCTGGGCTCTCTATTCTGTTCCATTGATTTATATGTCTATTCTTATGCCAGTACCACATTGTTTTGATTACAGTGACCTTGTAGTCTAGTTTGATGTCTGGCATTGTGATTCTTCCTACTTTATTCTTTCTTAAGATTTCTGTGGCTATTCCTGGTCATTTTCAGCTCCATATAAATTTTTGAAGTATTTTTTCTAGATCTGTGAAATATGTCATTGGTATTTTAATTGGGATTGCATTGAATCTATAGTTTGCTTTGGGTGGTATGGACATTTTAATGATGTCCCATCCATGAACATGATGTATGCTTTCATTTATTTGTATCTTCCTGAACTTCTTAAGTGCTCTACAGTTTTCTGAGTATAAGTTTTTTACCTTCTTGGTTAAGTTTATTCCTAAATACTTTATATTTCTTGTTGCTATGGTAAATGGGATTTGTTTTCTAGCTTCTATCTCTGATGTTTCATTGTTGGTATACAAAGTCTTTGATTATTGAATATTGACTTTCTATCCAGCTAGTTTGCTAAATTTTCTTATTAGGTAGAGTTTTGGTGGAGTCTTATCAGGTTTTGAATACACTATTATGTCATCTGCAAATAATGACAGTTTTCTTCTTTCCCTTCAATTTGGATGCCTTTGATTCCTTTTTCTTATCTGATCAGTATGGCTAAAACTCCCAAAATGATGTTGAACAGAAGTGGAGAGAGTGGATAGCCTTGTCTTGTTCCTGATCTTAGGAGGAAAACTTTTAGTTTTTGCCTATTGACTATGTTTGCTGCAGGTTTCTCATATATGGCCTTTATTATATTGAGGTATGCTCCCTCTATTCCCATTTTGCTCAGCATTTTTATCATAAATAGTTGCTGTACTTTATCAAATACTTACTCAGCATCTATTGATACGATCATATGGTTGTCTTTCATTTTATTTATGTGGTATATGTATTTATGCAGTGAATGTTGCACCATCCTTGCATCTCTGCTGGGATGAATCCCAGAGATGATCATGGTGTGTGATCTTTTTAATGTATTGCTGGATTCAGTTTACCAATGTTTTGTTGAGAATTTTAGCATCTATGTTCATCAGGGATATTGGCCTTTAGTGTTTTGTTTTTTTTGAGTTGTGTCTTGACTTGGTTTTGAATAGACCTGGAATTAAAATAATAATGGCCTCATAGAAGGAGTTTGGGAGTCTTCCTTCTTCTTGGAGTTTTTTTGGAATAGGATGAGAAAATTTAGTTCTTCCCTAAATGTTTGGTAAAATTTGCCTGTGTAGCCATCCAGTCTGGGGTTCTTGTGTTCTGGGAGGTTTATTTGTTTTTTTTTTTTTACTGCTTCAATTTCATTGGTTGTTATTGGTCTATTTCAGGCTTCTGCTGCTTCTGGATTCAGTTTTAGTAGATTATAGGTTTCCAAAAATTTGTCCTTTTTACCCAGATTGTTACATTTCTTATCATATAGTTGTTTGCATTAATTTCTTACAATCCTTTGCATTTCTCTGGTATCAGATATCTCCTCTGTTGTTTCTGATTTTGTTTCCTTGGGTCATCGCTTTTTTTCTTGATGAGTCTGGTTAAAGTCTTATCAATTTTGTTAATATTTTCAAAGAACCAGCTCCTAGATTTATTGGTTCTTTGAATGGTGAGGTTAGTCTCTTCAGTCATTTAATTCTGCTCTGATCTTGATTATTTCCTTCCTTCTACTTGCTCTGGGCTTTGTTATTGCTCCTGTAGTTCTTGTAGCTTTATGGTTAGGTTGTTTGTATAAGCTTCTTCTATCCTTTTTAGGTAGGCTTGTATTGCTATGAACTTCCTTCTGAAGATTGCCTGTGTCCCATAGGTTTTGGGCTGTTGTGTATTCATTGTCATTTGTTTCCAGAAATTTTTTCATTTCTTCTTTGATCTCATTGTTAACCTATTCATTATTCAACAGCATGTTATTCAATCTCCATGAACTAGAGTGCTTTTGGATTTTTTCCTTGATGTTGGTTTATAGTTTCAAGCCATTGTGATCTGAGAAGATGCTTGGTATGATTTCAGTTTTCTTATATTTGTGGAGGCTTGTCTGTGACCTACTATTTGGTCTATCTTTGAGAATGTTCTATATGCATTTGGAAAGAATGTGTATTTTGCTTGTTTGGGGTGAAAAGTTCTATATATATCTGTATATATCCATTTCATCTGGAGTGTTCAGTGCCACAGTATCCTTGGTGTTTATTTGTTTGTTTGTTTTGCTTAGAATATCTGTCCATTGTTGATAATGGGGTATTAAAATCCCCTACTATTAGTGTTTGGCTGTCAATAGCCTTCTTGCAGTCCTTCAAGATTTTTCTTACATATTTGGGCACTCCTATCATTGTGTGCATATGTTTACAAGGGTTATATCTTCTTGCTGGATTGTTCCCTTAAGTATTTAAAATGTCCTTTGTCTCTTTTTTACGGCTTTTGTTGTGAAATATATTTTGTCTGAAATTAGTATTGCTGCCCAGCCTTTTTCATGTCCCATTTGCTTGAAATATATTTTTCCTCCCCTTCACTTTCAGTTTGTGTAGATCTTTTGTTCTGAGGTGGGTCTCATATAGACAGTATATATGTGGATCATGTTTTCTTACCCATTCAAATACCCTTTGTCTTGTGATAGGTGAATTTAAGCTATTTACATTTAAGGTTATTATTGACAGATACTTACTCATTGATGTTTTTTCCCCTTTTACCTGTGTAGCTCTCTCTTTCTCTGTTTCTTCATCTTATTAAAGCAGATTCTTTAGCTTCCCTTGCAATGCTGGTTTGGTGGAGATGTATTCTTTTAGCCTTGTTTTGTGTGGGAAACTCCTTATTTCACCTTCCATTTTGAATGAGAGTATAGCTGGGTAGAGTAGTCTTGGTTGTAGGCTTTTGTTTTCCATTACTTTGAATATTTTTGCCATTCCCTTCTAGCAATTAGTGTTTCTGTTGAGAAATCAGCTGATAACTTGATCAGAGCCTCCTTGTATGTTATTAACTGTTTCTCTCTTTCTGCCTTTAGGATTCTCTCCTTGTCTTTGAAATTTGCCATTTTCATGATGATGTGTCTTAAAGTAGGCCTGTTTGGGTTCATCTTCATTGGGATCCTCTATGCTTCCTGAACTTGAGTGACATTTCACTCATCAAGTTGGGGAAATTTTCTGTCATTACTTTTTCAAACAGGTTTTCTATCCCTTGTTTCTCTTCTCCTTTTGGTATCCCTATGATAGGGATATTATTGTTTCATGTTGTCCTGCAGCTCCCTTAAAACCTCTTCATTCACCCTGGCTGGTGGCACAATGGATAAGGCACCAGCTTGCAAACTCAAAGATTGCTTGTTCGATTCCCAGCTAGGGCACATAACCAGGTTATGAGGAATGTGAAAGGCAACCATACATTGCTGTCTCCCTCTAAGCCTCTCTCCCTTCCCCTCTCTCTAAAAATAATAAAATCTTTAAAAACAACAATGACAACAAAAACCCTCTTTATTCTTTTTCAGTCTTTTTTCATTTTTTTGCACTGACTTGGAATATTTTTCTATGTTGTCCTCCAGCTCGCTGATAGGATCCTCTGCTTCCTCTAGTCTGCTATTGATTCCTTCTACTGTATTCTTCAATTCAGAAATTGTATTCTTCATTTCATTCTGGCCCTTGTTCATAGTTTCTGTGTCCTTTTTAATGCTGGTATAGTTCTCAGTAAGTTCCTTGCAGCTCCCCTGGAGTTGGTCTGCAGCCCCCTAGAGTTGATCTGCAGCTTTCTTTGAGTTCACTGAGCTCATTGAGCTTCCCTATCATCATTTTTTAAATATATTTTATTTATTTTGTTATTACAGTTGTTCCCATCTTTCCCCCCTTTGCCCCCTGCCACCCAGTACCCCTTCTCCTCCAGCAATGTCCCCCTTAGATCATGGCCCTATCATCATTATTTTGAATTTCATATCTCATACTTTGCTTGCCTCTATTTCAGTTAGTAGTCTTTCTGGGGATTTCTCCTTTCCTTTCGGTGATAGACTGTTTCTTTTTCTCTCCATTTTCAGGTGTCTCTTCTTGTTTACTTTTGCTTTTTAGATTAGGCTTTTTTTGAGTTCCTGTCTTTGCGGTGTGACCTTATGTCATGTAAAGGTGCGCTTTCTTGACTTCCTGGAAGTCAGATCAATCCATAGTCTGGGCTTAGCCAGTTGGAGCCAACCAGAGGTCCACGGTCTCTGTGCCCTTCAGTTTTTAATCCAATTAATCTGTGCTTAGCTATCAAGTGTAGGCACTGCTGGGCAGGACCAATTAGTACAGTTGTAAACCAATCCATCTGTGGTCAGTGGTCACCTTAGGCACCACTGGGCAGGGCCAATTAATTCAGTTGTAACCCAATGAATCTGTGATCAGCTGCCAGGCTCAGATGCTGCTGGGCAGGACAGATTGATTCCATTGTAAATCAATGAAGCAATGATCAGGTGCCAGGCTCAGTCATCACTGGGAGGGGTAGATTGATTCCAGTGGGCAGGGCTATGAGGCCCCCTCAGGCGGAAGTTGGTTGGCCAGCATAGTCCATCGGTGGTGTGGGGGATGAATCAGTACTGGGAATTGGGATCCCCTGGGCTGCTCCCTCATTTCTCTCCTCCAAGCCACTGCTCCAAACTCTCCCTAAGCATCTCTGTTCCACTCTGCCCTCCCTCTGCTGGAGCCCAGGGTAAGTGGGTGCTAATGTATTTTCGTGTGTGGTAACTTTAGTAATTCTTTGGCACTTTCAGGCTAGCAAACCCCAAGCTTTTTTTTTTTTTTTTTTTTGCTTTTCACAACTGGATGCAGTTTTACCCTCAGCTATGTTGCTGTAATCTGGGAAGCCTAGCTGGAGGTTTAGAACCCAGCCATCCCTTTGGCTGCTAAAGGTTTTCTGGTAAAGCAATATATATATATAGGGACTCACATAGGACCTTAAAAGACCAGAAAGAGAACTTGGAGCACAGGCTGGTTTGAAAGTTTAGTGGCAAATATTTGTATAGGGGATGATGGACCTAGATAGCATCATAAGGGAACTACAGGCTCCAGTGACAGCTTATTTTTCCTTTGTGTTGCTATGCCTTCCCAAAGCTGATTCTGCCTCCAGGAATTCAGCTGAAAGAGGCTCAGTCCTTGCAGCTTCCAGCCTAGAACCATAAACATTCTGGGACTTGCTAAGTGCGACTCTAACCAGGAGATGGCAGCGTCTGCCTAGAGATGCAGCAAGTAGCCTGGTTCTCACCTCCTGCCCCACGGAACACGTTTATGGACCACTAGGGGGCTCTGAGTGCTCGCCGCTGGTCACAGAGCCCTCTGGTTCAGAGGATCTCTGTAGGAACAGTCCTGTGTCCACATCTGCCTTCAGTCTCACCTACCCCTTTTCACAAAGAGGGCCCCGTGGCTGCCTGCAAAGCGGGGTACGCTGTCTCTCACTCTCACGTGCGCGCTCTCTCTCTCTCTCACACGCGCACTTGGAATCTGGGACAGGGCCAATAAGCCCCAAATCTCAAGGTTCAGAGGGAGCTGTCATTTTTCTTTATCTACTTTTGCACACTTGGGCGATCACAGGAAGTGTTCTACACTAAATAACACACTTCAGTGGCTAAACATATTAGCCTCCAAGGTCAACCAGGGTACCAGATAGACAGATTAGACCCAGTAAGAAACCAGAGGGAATCAAGAATGAGGACTGATTTTGTGCTTCTGTGCGCCTGCACAGTAACGGGCGGTATATGTATGTGCAGTGAGATCTTTTGTGAGAAAAGTAACTTTGTCCCCACTTTATGCTTCAGGCAGTTGATTCTCAGTGTCACTTCTTAGTTACTTCTCCATTGCCATAAACTGCCTAGGGACAGAAAAGAGACTCAATTTCAAATTGATCTGATTCCAAACACTTTTTTATTTTTATAGCCTTTTCTGCTGCTTCCCCTATAACATGGGAACATTCAAATCTCTGAAGAAATATTTAATTCACTGAAAGGAATTTAGTGTCATGTGCAATTGCTTTTCCTTTTTCAAAAGAATACGGTTGAATTAAATGAAGACTTTTGCCAAGTGCTAAATAGAAGCCTTTCTACCAATGGCAAGTTCTAGTTACGTGGAAAATAATGTGGAATTCTGGCGTACTATGAATTCACAGGAGCATTGCATAATGCACTATTTTCTGTAATCAAAATAGCACCTAGAAAGTCCAATTACTGCATAAATGTTAGAACAAGGCTAAATGAAAGTTGCTATGCTTGTTCTCTAAAATGTTAGCAATTTAAAATAAAATTGATGGGGAAGGGGGAAGAGGGAAGGAAAAGCGGGATGAGTGTAATAAAGGAACAATAAAATTAAATTTTAAAAAATAAAATAAAATTGGCTGCATAGTCTCAGGTCAGGGTGAGCTGTGAATGAATGCTCACCCAGAAGTCTGTTCCCCACAGGCCCCTAAGGGCTGCATTATAATTGCACAGCGAGCCTGTCCAGTAAACCTAGATGAACTTAAGTAGCAGCAATAAAAGAATTAGAGTGCTAAGTAATGGGTATGATAATTTCCTGCTGTTCCAGCTTGTTCAGATCATTCCTGGGGCTGCAAAGATCTTGCTTCCACATTTTAGCAAGAGGACTAGGTGGCCTGCTGAGGGGATCCATAAACACTTGGTGGCCTGATGAGATGTTTAAGCAGAAAATCCTTCCTGCATACAGCATGTGCTAAGCTGAGGCTGAGAGCACAATAATGACAGAGCAAGTTCTGTCCTTGCCAGTCTGGTGGGGATCACGGGCATGGTGACCATGGGGTGTAAACTGTGCTATAGTGAGGGGGTAAAGAGCCCAGCAGAGAAGCATCTACCCCCACCCATCTCAGCAGAGCCCCGGAAGAAGTCCCAGAGAATGGTTGTCTGATTTAAGACCTAAATAGTGAATAGAAATTCGATAAAGAGGGTGGTTCCTAGCTAAGTGACTCATTTGGTTGGAACATTGTCCTGTACACCAAAAGGGTGCAGGTTGGATCCCTGGTCAAGGCACAGGTTGTGGGTTTGATCCCCAGTGGGACTTGTGTAAGAGGCAACAGATGGATGTTTCTTTCTCACAATGATCTGTCTCTTGCTCTCTCCTCCCCCTCTCTCCTCTCACTATCTCTTTCTTCCTCCCTCTCAGGTGAGGATTAAAAAAAAGGGTGGATGGAAGAAAGTGAGGATTTTCCATGGAAATAATCTGCTTTCCCAAACACAAAGGTTCCTGTGCCTTTATATATTTACCTGGCTTTGTACCTATTACTATCAATTGTTGCCTAACAAATCACCTCAAAGTGTTGTCTTAAAACCAGATCACGTGTTGGCTCATGACTCTGCAGTTGAGCTGGGCTCAGTTGTGTGGTTCTTCTCCTGGCTCGTCGGGATCTCTCAGACGCCACCATTACGTGAGCCCCCTGGCCGGTGGTCCGGATGGCCTCACATTTCTGGCAGATGGTGTCAGTCTTCTCTGGGAGTACTTTGGTTCTTTTCCACCTGGATTTGCATCCTTGAGCAGGATAGACATATTTTCTTTATATTCTGGTCTTGGGCAGCATTTCAAGAGGGCAAAGAGGGACATTTCAAGGCATCTTGGGGGCTTGTTTGTGGGACTCCTATAGGGTTATTTCCATCACATTCTATTGGGCAAAGCAAATTTGAAACTCAAGAATAAGAAAATAGACTCCTACTTTTGATAGGAGGCATTGTAAAACATTGTGGCTTTCTTTCAATCTACTTCAACCATGCTGAGTAAACCCAAACTAGACTCACTGAAGGTGATGCCAGAGAGGTGAAGCTTGAGCTCAGTCTTTAAGAGTGAATATGATTTCATTGAGGAGAGCACAGCATGGCAGGGAGAGCTGGGAGAGGTGGGAGAGGTAGGAGAGGTGGGAGAGCGTGGCTGAATGGTGGAGAAGTTCACAGGCTTTGGTATCAGAGAATCAGGGGAGCGATCGTGGGCAAAGACACAGCAGGAGGAGAACATCATTATGTCCAGCAGCATCCCCCAAATGTGCTGGTTGCCTGTGAAGTGATCAGTAAATATTGGCCCTAACAGAAGCACGAGATCATGAAGAGCCTCCTCATAAGGTCAGTATAGGAATTCAGCAAGGGAATATTTACGCCAGGGGATTTAAGACAATGGTTTTTGTTTTCGTACATCTGAACTTCCATTTCACAGACTCTGCATGAAGTGGCCTCAGAATTACATCATTCCCGTGGATTGGGTCAGAACCATAGTTTCCAGTCTTTGTTGTGTCTCCTGGTTTGAGCATCTCTGCGGGTCCTGCTTCCTTAGTTCGGTTATGTTACTTCCCTGGAAGTGGAGGAAAGGTTCTGTTCTTTGGCTGGCTGCAAATACTCCTGCTGGCTTCCCTGTGAGCACTGAAACCAGCAACTCTGGGGGCCCCTGAGAAAGCACGTGGACTTCTGCACATCAGGGCAGAAGCCATCTCAGCCAACTCCTGTCTACCACCAGTTAGATTACCACAGGACTTTTCCCCCTTATTTATCTTCAATCAGTAGGGAGAAGACAGTTTATTGCCAAACGGCCTTTGAGAGGAAGAATTGAATAGTAGTCAACCTTCTGGCACAGCCAGGGTAGAGGTGACTTAGGTCACCCAAGGTCACATGATAGCCAAGTGATCTGAGCCACAGGGGCGGAGAGCAAACATTGCCTCACCTTTCTGCCTGCTCTGTGGGCAGGAACAAAGCATGACTGAAAATTAAAGTGCAAACTCTCTCTTTTGAGTAAATCCTTCTGTCATTTTGAGGCAGGCTGGCAACCACCTAGCCTTTACGCTCAGAAAGTCTTTTAAAAATCAAGTAGAGACATGTTCTGGAAGCCATAGCCAGCCAAACAAGTGTCTTCCGCTTCCTAAGTATACCCCTTTGTTCCTTTAAACCCAACGGAGCATCTGTAGAAATACAAACCAAGAATCCAGCCATTCTTAATTGTTGGCAATTGGGGTTTATGTTGTTCAATCAACCTTAATGCTGGCAAGAAAAAAAAAAGACTCCTTTGTTTCACTTTTGGGGAGAAATGGAGTCTTAAAGGTGGCAGGAATAAAGACCTGTTGATTCAACGCATTTTGTGTTAGGTTAGTGAGGCTCGATGGAGGGACGTGCCCCTGTGCTTCCAGTTGCCTCTGCTGTGCTGAGATGGGAGGGATTCCCTCCGGGACCGACAGGCCTGGGGCTAATTATGCTGTAGGGTGAATTCATCACTAAATCTTTTTTGCTAACAAAGACAAATGACCTCATGCATTGTAAAAGGCCCTAAAAAATTAGGTGAGTGAACCGAACTTGCAGCCAACACATGAAGCCAGAGTCAGCAAATGGCAGCGTGCCAGAGAGGCTCCTCATCTTCGGTTTGCAGAGACAAAGACGAGAAATAGGCCACCATCACCGGGCATACAGCTTGTGAGATCTTTCCTGTACAGTCAGCTTCCCTGCAGTCACCAAGACGGAGGCGCTGCTATGACCTTCATGTGCAAATGAGGCAGTCCTGGTTCAGGAACTTCAGAGGCATGGAATCAGAACAGCTTGGGTTTTGCAGACAGACAGCTCTGAGCTCCCGGTCTGTCTCCACCACTAGCTTGCCATGCGTGTGCTGTTGAGCAGATTTTAAATCTCTTTGACGACTCAGTGTTCATCTTGATAATGGGGATGAGATACTCGCCTCATAGGCTGGTGACAAGAGAATTCATTCACACTTATACACTCAAATATATGATACATGCACCTCAAAGCATTTGGGAATTTAAGAGCTAGTTCAGCTTTTCTGTGTCACATTTTCTTTATAAAATGGGGACAGTAACAACAGCTGCTTCAGTGATTTGCTGGAAGCTTAAAGCTGATAATGGTTGATCAAGTCAACCAATAAGCACTTTGATGATGATGATGATGATAGTAGTGATTCACTTGTCCCTCAAATGATTGGTCCAGGCTCACACACTATGTAAGGTCCAGAGCCAAGGTCCAGTCCCAGGAATTCTAACTTTAAATGTTACGGTTTTTCCATTGTGGCAAAGAAACACAGAATTAAAGGCAAGGATGGGAAACAATATGAACTCCCGAGAGATGGGATTTTGGTGATGGCATAAAAGACTTCAGCAACTTTCAAGAGACAATGGAAGTGCCAGAGGGCTAGGCTAATGCCTTCCTGATGGAACTTTTCAGGCTGTCATCTGGGAGGCTCAGAATGACATTATGTTGCAAGACTTGCATAGCCTCTCTGTGTTGGTCATGAGACTGAGTTAGCTGTTGGATCTGGAGTGTAATCTTCAGCTCACCTTTGAGAGAAGGGTTTCTGTGATGGTCAAAGGGTAACCATATTCCTTTATTATTTCTCCCTCTTATAGCTTCCTCTTTTGGGGAAGAATTTGGGGGCAATCATTTATAGCTGTACTAAGAAGTATCATATCCTGTATTATTCATTTACTCATTTTCCATGTGCTACCAATTGTGCAAAGCCAAACAGTTGGGATATTAAGTTTCTATATCTTAATCTGTAAAACTGGTAATAAGAATCTATTTCTTGGGGTCTTTTAAAAGATTTTATTTATTTTTAGAGAGAGGGGAAGGGAGGGAGGGAGGAAGAGAAGGAGAGAAACATCAATGTGTGGTTTCCTCTCCTGCATCCCCAACTGGGGACCTGACCCACAACCCAGACATGTGCCCTGACTGGGAATCAAACCAGTAACCCTTTCGTTCGCAGGCTGGTGCTCAGTCCGCTGAGTCACACTAGCCAGGGCTCCCTTAAGGTTTTTAATCAAGATGTAAAGTAATGCAGGTACAACACTTAGCTGTTTATTAGTCACTGCTTTGCTATTTATTGATGACTATCGAAAACACAAGGATATAGCTGCAAAAAAGGGATTGATTCTTTGGTTATTGTCTGGAGGGCTAGGTTAGAGTCCTGGTTCAGATGACTATGCAACCTATGGAAAGTCACTTTTTCTATCAGACTTATTTTTCCTCATATATACAATGAGGATATTGGAAAGGTCAACATTTACAGGTATTTTCAAAGAACCATTCATCTCATGAGGTTGTCGTTAGAATGAAAAGGAGTTCAGTGGACATACAGACCTGGGAAAGTTTGTATCTTATGTTCTTTTCCTGGAAACCCTCAGTGCACAATACGATAGTAAAGATCTGGTAAAGGAGTCCTCTAGTAAAGAAACTTGCTTGATTGGTTTTAAACTGAAGTTTTCCAAAGTCAATTGACTTTGGGACACATTTTCCTCCATAACAGCAGATTCCCTTCCCAAGGATTATCCTTTAGGACATGCTGAACAAGGTGATCTAAGAGCCTTTGCAATGCTGACCATCTTTTCTCTACCAACACACCTACATCTGATGTCTCTTTCTCTGGTTTCCACGTCAGGCTCAAATGGGGCCTTCTCCTTGTCAATCCCTACCACAGGGCACAGGCAACTGACAGGCTGCCACAGAGCCACATGGGGGAAATACACACCCACCAGTGTGTGCACAAAGAAGATGATAACATACAAAATCTAGAAACACGTTTCACAACATTCTTACTGCTGCCAAAACTGTTCGTTTTTTCTTCTTTTTTTCACTGTCTGTTGGGCAGCCTTTTCTTTCGGAATTGTATCCCATTTTTCACACCCAAATGGAAAAGAAAAACTTGGAACCAGAAGCTTTTCATTGCTTTCTGAATGTAGTTGAGCCAAATCGAAGTGAAGGTCTGGAAATCAGAAAGTCTGGATTCTAGCTCTGCCTGTGCCACGAACCTGACCTTAATTTGGAGCAAGTCATTTGTCCAATCAAATCCAGCATTTCTCCATCTTGAAGGCGAGCAGTTGAGCTAGATTGATCTCTGTGTTCTCACCCAGCATGATATGTGGGTCCTCCTAGATAACTGGTGTCTGAAGCCTGCCTTTGGTCCCGAGTCCCACAGTTTGTGCAGCCTCCTGCAGTAGGTCAACCCTGAGTGGTTGGAATGAGCCCCTGTGCACCAGCAAGCAATAGCAGAGGTGGGAACAGCTCGAGGCCACCTGACTCTTTTCAAAAAGGCTGCACTTCATACCCCCTATGTCACACCCACAGGGATGGCACCCTCATTCTGGGGGGAAATGCTCTCTCCATCTGTTGGGACAGCCTGCGGCCACTAGCTCAATGACCCGGACTTTAGGGATTTCGGTGTTTTTCTTCCTTCTTTTCATATTCTAACAAAAGAACTATCATCCACACAAAACCTAATTTAAATTATGGAAAGGGTTTTACTTAAGTCCACAAATGCAATGAGAACCAGACCTGGGCTAGCAAGTGGGGCCAGACACAATGGATTAGATTAAGGCACGAGGACCAGCTTCAGTTTTGAGGCTCAAGGATGTTTTCTCTTTTGTGGCTCTGTCAGGCCCTTAACATCACTTAAGCATAATTGACTTCGGGGAACTGTGAATGTGTACATTGGCTTCTGTTTCTCCAAAATTGTGCTTTAAAAGAGTTCATGTTCCATGAACTGTTGAGCACAGAGACGTGCTCTTAAGAAAAGCCTCAAGTGTTGATTTTGAGGTTGTTTTCTATGTCCCTCTCCCTGTTCCATAGGGGATCCACGAATTAAGACCTGCTTGGGGCTTGTTTGTAACTTCCGGGGGGGGGGGGTTTAGTCTTCATACTTGTGCAGGTATAGAGCATCAAAGTCTTGGGCTGTCTCTGGGGGGCTCAGTGACAGTCATTTTATTGCTCTGTGACCCTGGGCCAGGTGTTGAACCCTGTTGGCCCTACTCGGCTTCCTTTTGTGTGCAGTGGGGTAGATGGTCTGGTCATGAGCCCCTCATGGGGCAGCTCTGCCGGGATACCTTCCCTCCACCCAGTTTTCTGTATACCACCCATGGAGCATCTTGACTACATCTCACTCTGCCGCATCCTTAGTGTCTGACTCTGGCAAGGGCTGTCTCCTTTTGTGGCAACAACCCTCTCTTTGGCTTGCTGAGCGTGTGTTCCTTCTTTCAGGCTGAAATACAGTGCCTTCTCCCTGGGTTGTGTGTGTGTGTGTGTGTGTGTGTGTGTGTGTGTAACATTCCAGATTAGATTTCTCTGCCCAGTGCTCTTCTCTGTAGTTACATTTGTCAGAGCACTTAGTTGAAACACGAAGTCTACCCTCACAATGCTCACAGACTTGTGAGAGATGTGTCATACTCTTCCACAGTTGTATGTTTCCAGCCTCCCATCCTCTTTGTGGTGGTGCTTTAATGCTATGTTAGGTGTATCCCAATTGGTAAATAAAAGTGAGGACTGTATCTTATTTTTACTCACCCATAGTGAGAAAGATCTAACAAGCGAGCGGAATGAAGGGGAAAAATCTTGGTGACAGTCTCCCATGAGCCAGAGCACATTTTGTATTCTACCTCATTTCACCTCTTCAAATTCTGATGATGTATGTGGTAGCAATGTAATTTGAAAGAGGGGGAAATTGGATTTCAGAGAATTTAAGTAACTCTGTCAGTTGGATCCTCTGGGGAGTAGACACGGAAGCGGAATTAATATAGTTCAAGCGTTCAGTGTGTGTGTGTGTCTGTATGTGTGTGTGTGCGCACATGCGTGCATGCATGCACATGCTTTGACAAAACATAGCCCAATTCAACAGGGAACTCCAGAACAAAAGTTGCCCATCAGAGATGCCCTGCATTGAGTAGAAACGGTCATGAAGGTGCTGCTGCTGAAGGTTGCCGCTAACTGTATTCCTTGCCAAATGGAATTTAGATGATTTGAAAAAGTGGGTCAGTCTGAGTTGAAAGTCCATTTTTTACTACACTACACTTCTCAGGCTTAAAGCACCGCCTATTACATAGCTTTAAAGATCACACGAATGACCAAGATCAGTACAATACCAACATAAATATGACACTATAGAGTTCCTCTGTAAAACAAGATACAAGGTGACCTTCTCATTCACAGTCTTGCTTCCATTGCTTCATTTCCTCTCTCTTGAAATGGTGTCTTGGCAGAGCCTTACAGGGATGCTATAACATACTGAATGATTAAAAGTTATTAAAACCCCAGATGATTGGGCCTACTGATTAAGCAACTGTATGGACATCCAAATCATTTAACAGGGTCCGATGGCTGCCAAGTGCTGTAGCGCTGGCCTGCAAAGTCCAGGGATTTGCACAAGCTGGAATGCTTCTGATGCTTCCTCCACCAGAGCTTGAGCTGAGCCAAGTCTTGATTAGCCATGACCTCATCTTCATTATAGATACCCTGGGACTGCAGCCTTTCAATCACCTCCACCTATAGCCACTTGGGGGCTGTCAAAGTGGGATGGCATGGGATCTGTACAGTGTGAACTCTATGTAGTATTCAGAAAACTACAAATTAGTACAGTCTTTTTCAACCCAATGCTTTAAAATAGCTGCAAAAATAGGATGTCAAGTAAGGAGACTGAGATGGGTTCAGCTTCTCCCCAGAAGATTCTGTTGCCCACTTTGGTAAGGCCAGGTCTATGAATGTAATGATAAAGACTCAATCACCCTATTTCACAGACCCTAACCTAGAGTTGATCAGTATCTCCAGGGTTGGAGCTCAGAATCATTATTTTATTACTGATTTATGGGAGTTAATCTCAGGAGAATGAGCAGACAGGTGGCAGGCCCTGGAATCTTGAACCCCATTCAAGTTCTTACTGATTTTAAAAGTTCTAGTCTGTAAGTCACCAGTGCATTAGGGAGAGAAGCAAGCCTAAAGCCCAGTCCAGTAGTCTGTGAGAATCATAGGGAGTCACACAGCTCTTCAAGTCAACATGTTGATAGCTGGCACAGCTGGTGGTGAGCTTTCCACCCCTGGACATTCAAGCAGAGGCAGGAAGGTCATCTGTCAAGTAGGCTGTGGATCAGTCTTGAAGAGGGAAGGAGGGCGTAATCCATAAATTCTCTTGCAGCTCTGAAAGTCAACTTCTAATAAAAGTAGACATAGAAAATCCAGTAGGAAAAAATTACTGTAATCCATGCCTAATATTATATGTACCCACCCCTTTCTTCAGATCATGACCTAGTGTCTAGGCATTTACTTCCTAACTCACTAATATAATGCTGTCACTTCACTGCTAAAATCAGCAACGCTCCCCTTCTATAATTCTCTGTGGTTCACCCTGAATACAAAACCTTTCTGTTTAGATCTCCTTTCCCTTGGTAGCCCCATCCCTTCCCACCTCCCTTCTTATCTCAGCGCATAACATAAAGGTGGATGCCACCTCGATTAGCTATATTAGTAGCAAATAACCCTCAAGCACAGAGCTTGCGGCAGTCACAGGAATTCAGCTCAGCTGCATGGTTCTGGTTGAGGTCTCTCATGGGATGGCAGGAAAGATGGCAGGCAGGTCTCAGATCTCGGAACACTTGGCTGGGGAACCTGCTTCCAAGGTAGCACACGCACCTGGTTCTAGCTGTTGCCAGGAGGCTGGGGCTCCCCATGGGCTGCTGCAGTGTCACTGCCACAGGGGGACTGGCTGCCCCCAGGTGTGAAATCCGAAAGGGCCCAAGGCAGACACCACAATATTGCTTATGGCCTGGCCTTGGGAATCGTGCACAATAAACCTGGCAGTATTTGATAGGTTGCACAGGTCATCTTTGATCATTGTGAGAGGAGACTACACAAGGGCAGGGACACCAGGAGGCAGAGATCCTGGGGGTGGGGGGTCTTTCCTGGAGGTTGGCTGAACCTGCTGCTCTTTTGCTCTGACTGCCCTGGCCTCCTGTTACCCAGCGCTGTTCCTATCCGCTCTTCTAGGGTCGTCTCACTGCCTTGGTGAAGTAGTCCCTGAATCCACTCAACAGAGCTACCACTGCTTTTGTTTCCCCATAGGACCTTGCACACATTTCCATTAGGTTATCTCTTACTAAAAAATGCATCTTATTGTGAAGTACAACTTTATTTATCAAGAGACATATAAAAGAAAGAGCTACGGGGTATGTGAAAGAGTTAAATTTTGGCCAATAACAGGTACTTATGGAATAGGTCTATTAAATTAATAGCATTTCCCTCATGTGATCCTCCCTAACCTATTTTCAGGGGGCAGAATTAATACAAATGAAGTAAAAATACAAAATAGCACCTAAGACAACATAAAAGGCACTAAGTGCTATTTTTCATTTCAACCCTCAACTTACATACCATTTTGATGAGAAACAATCTTCTGTGGGGAAAAGTTAAGATAAAATAGAAATCACAACTATTAGAGCAGAAACCTTAAAAATGATGTTGGCCCCAATTTTTCATTTTGTAAATGGGAAAAGTTGAGGTCTGATTTTAATGCATACATTTCATGACGGACACTAGAGAAGAGGGTTAAATCACCTGGATAGAAGGAAGCGAATAAATCACTTGAGTAGATTTGACTTTTATCCTTTTATCTCTTTCATAACTTAACATCTGCAATTTCATCCCCATGAGTCTTGCCTACAGAAGAGCAATATAGAGTGAATTAACGAGATGAGTCACAGGGGACAAGGAAAGCAGATGTTAACTCCAGAACACTCAGTGAAGAGAAGACTCCGGGATTTGGTTTCAGGCACAGGTAGAAAAGAGCTCTTTACAAAATGAGAGGGGAGAGGGGGAGAGAAAGAGAAAAAGAAAGAAGAAAAAGAGGAAAAAGAGAAAGAGAAAGAAGAGAGCGAAAGAGAAAGAAGGGAAAGAAGAGAGCGAAAGAGAAAGAAGAGAGCAAAAGAGAAAGAAAGTGAGCAAAAGAGAAAGAAAGAGAGTGAGCAAAAGAGAAAGAGAGTGAGCAAAAGAGAAAGAGTGAGCAAAAGAGAAAGAGAGTGAGCAAAAGAGAAAGAGAGCAAAAGAGAAAGAGAACAAAAGAGAAAGAGAGAGAGAGATTGCAGGAGCTTACTCATCTTCCTCTAAACTCTGGTGTTCTCTGTTCTTGATGGAGAATCTTAACTTCATGCCTGGGGAGGATTTTCCCTGGAGAAGGAAAAATAAATACAAAGGCAAAGGCTCACCAGCAAGTCCCAGAGATTACCCTTCAACAATAAAAACTGACTTTCTTTTAGGAGTGGGGAATTGAGGAAAAGGGAAAGGCGACCACACAAGAACACTATCTTTTCTAAGTCAATCTTGAACGTAAGCTTTATTTTTTTTTTTCTGCTGGGAGATCTCTGTCTCATTCCTCTGTCTCATTTGTTTGTGACCTTCACAGTCCGAAAGTAGTGCAAATAGTTTCTCCTTGTCAAGAATTGTGCTGATATCCACGTGAGTTTTCACACGTGAGAAGGAAAATACAAGGTCTGTCCCGAAAGTGTAGAGCCAATGTCAGTATACTTAAAACAGCTTGCAAGGCAGATAGCTTTTAGGACAGACCTGTAAGTAAGCTGTGAAACCAGGTAAGTTCACTGCCTGCTTACCAAAGCCATTAAGGCATAGGAAGGGCATTTGCTGTTCGCATCAGAGCAACAGTGCCACACAACAAAAAACGTTTGACTTGCATTTCCCAGAGACAAGCTCCCCCAGAACCACTTCCCCCCATTCTCATTGTGCCCCACGTCACTGCAGCAACGAGTACTCGGCACAAATGTTTTTAATTTTTGTTTGTTGAACCCACCCAGGGAGGATAAATAAGTTGCTTCAGCAATTGCACTTTCAGGCCACTTACACAATAGGCTGAAGTCATTCTTCGATTTTCAGCGAGAATAGAAACTGTTGTAAAATTATGAAAGATTCAAGGGCTTGAAGGAGCACTTACATGACTCATCTCCAATGTTGTTGGAATTGAACGCGGAGTTCCCAGCCCTGCTGAAGAAAAATAACCTGGGGGAACTTGCAGCTCTATTCAAATCAGTGAAATTAGAATTTCAGGAGGCGAGGCATGGGCATAATATATTTTTACATTCTCTTTGGGTTTGAGTATCACAGGACCTAGGATCTGTCAATATCCTGGACTCAAGGAGGATGTGGGAATAAATCGAGTTCCTCTAGAGGGTTAATGCAGAGAAAATTTTAAACTCCAGGTTTTCCTCCTTTTAAAGGCACCATGGTTAGTGCACTTAGTAATTAATGCACTTACTACTGTGTACTTAATTCAGGGAAGGGAGACAGTAAATCTTAAAATCTCCTTCTTTAAGTAATGAGACTCAGGCATCCAAGATTCTCAAGTCACCAGAATATTATGCTCCAGTATTTGTTGATAATTGAGCTGAGTGTATTGTGGGGTTGGCCAAAAAGTCCAGTTTTTTCTATACAAAGGCACTAGTGGTGCTTAGATGTCTTTAACTTCATTCAAAGCAAGTTTGTTAGATTATCATGTGACAGCTGTCATCACAGCGTGCATTAAATCGTATCAAAATTGGTGAATTTTTGTGAAGCCATTTTAATATTGAAGATGGAAGAAGGTATAGAACATTTTTGGCATTATTTGCTTTCTTGCTTCAAGAAGGGTAAAAACACAACTGAAATGCAAGAAAAAAAAAGATTTGTGCAGTATATGGAGAAGGTGCTGTGACTGATCAAAAGTGTCAAAAGCGGTTTGCAAAGTTTCTTGGTGCTATGACATTTTGGCCAAGTAATTCTTTGCCATGAGGCTGTCTTATGCATTGGAAGATGGTTTGCAGCACCCCTGGCCTCTACCCACTAGAATCCAGTAGCAGGACATAGGGGACATAATCAGAATATCCAAAGCATAAAGTTATGGTGAGAATGAAAAATGTGTCTTTTATGGAAAAAAACAAACAAACCCCAACTACATGGACTTTTTGGTCAGCCAAATATTTCTGAAAGGCAGCAGAGCATGTGGAAAGTGGGTTGGGCTGCCAGTTAGGTAAAGCTGGGTTCTGGTACCGGCTCTGGTATAGACGAGCCATGCTGCACAGGTTGAGCGCTTCAGTCTAGAGCTGTGGTTCTCTGTCCAGGCTATATACTCCGTCACCACTGTAAGCTTAAAAAATATATAAAAGCTCTGACTCTACACTCAAGATTTCCGTTTTTAGAAAACCTAATGTGGTTTAGGAGTATGTATGTGAGAAGATCTCAAGTGATCCTGATGCTCATCCCTAGTTGAAAACTCCCTGGACTAGTGATCTCCAGGGAACACTTTGCACTTCTGATATTCTGTGGTGAGAAGATTTCTATGGCTCTGGTGTAGGCTACACTGCTTATGTGTTATTCAAAAACAGCTCTACAGGAATAGGAACATAGTTTGCACACCATCCATTTCATGTATACAGTGCAATGTTTTTGCTATATTCACAGATATGCACAGTCATCACCATAGCCAATTTTAGAACATTTTCAAAACGTGCTTTAGCTATTACCTCCCTGCTCTTAGCTTCACCCAGTCCTAGGCGACCTCTAATGTACTTTCTGAATCTATAGATGTCCCTATTCTGGACATTTCACATGTATGGAATTGCATGTATTTTTTTGTGAATTCTTTTTTTTAGCATATTGTTTTCAAAAATTTATTCATATTGTATCATGCTATACATTATTCCTTTTTATGGCTGAATAATATATTAAACTGTGGTTATGCTATACTTTGCTTAATCATTCTTCAGTCAATGGACATTTGGGTAGTTTCCAACTTTGGGCTATTAGGAATACAACTGACCAGGACTAAATAATAAAAACCAGGAAGCCTAAACAGAAAAATAACAAGCAAGAAGATTGAAGCATTAATTAAAAACCTCCCAACAAAGAAAATCTCAGGACAGATGACTTCATGGATGAATTCTTCCATACATTTGATGAAGAATTCATGTCAAACCTTCTCAATTCTTTCAAAAGTCGAAAAGGAGGGAACATATCCAGACTTATTTTACAAGGCTAGGATTACCTTCATATCAAAGCCAGAAGGACACTATAGCCTATATCTTTGATGAATATGGATGAAAAAATCCTAACCAAAATATTAGCAAACTGAATTCAATAGCACATTAAATGGATCATACACCATGATGAAGTGGAGTTTATCCCTGGGATGTAAGAATGCTTCAACATATGCAAATCCATAAATGTGACATACACATTAATAGAATGAAGATGAAAAATCATAGTGTCTCAGTCGAAGCAGAGAAGCATTTGGCAAAATGCAGCATTCTTTCATGATAAAAATAAAACTCACCAAATTAGGTAGAGGAGGAATATACCTCAATGTAATTCAGGCCATATATGACAGCTAACATGTTACCCAACAGTAAAAGCTTTTTAGGTCAAGAACAAGGATGCCCACTCTTACCACTTCTATTGAGTCTGATACTAGAAGTCCTAGGCAGAGCAATTGAACAAGAGTAAGAAATAAAAGGTATCTTAATGAGAAAGGAAAGGAGTGAAGTTGTCTATCTTTGCATAGGGCCTGATATTATATATAGAAAACTCTAAACATGCCACACACACACAAAAAAAAAACAACTGTCAAAAGTAATCACAAAGTTCTGTAAAATCACAAATGACAACATATAAAAATCAGTTTTGTTTCTATACTAACAACAAACTACCTGAAAAATAAACATTTTAAAATCCCATTCTCAATAGCACCAAAACAATGTAATACTTAGGAATAAATTTAACAAAAGATGTGAAAAATGTATTCACTGAAAACTACAAGACATTTTGATAGAAAAAATTGAAGACAATGGAAAGATGTCTTATGTGCTCAAAGAATTAACATTGTTAAAATGCCCCTACCAGCTGTAGTGATCTATAGAGTTAATGCAATACCTATCCGGACTCGAAAGGCAATTTTTTTTTTTTTTTTTACATCAGTAGGAAAAACCACCCTAAATTTATGTGGAACCACAAAAGACCCAAATAGCCAAACAAATCTGAGAAAAAAAGAACAAAGCTGGAGTCACTTCACTTTCTGATTTTATTTATTTATTATTTATTTAAAATTCTGTTGTTGTATTACATTCATCCCATCCCCCCTCCCCTTCCCCACTCACCCATTCCCCCACAATCAGTCCCACTTATCCATGTCCATGGGTCTTCCATGCTAGTTCCTTGACTAAACTGCTCCTCTTCTTTGCCTCCTTTTCCCCCCTCCCCCGCCCCTCCTGTCTGCCAACTGAAGGTCTGTTCCTTTTGATTTTAAATTACATCACAGAGCTAGAGAAATCTCAACTGACCATTGTTTAAGTCCACTGGCTTTCCTTTTGCTTGCTCAAATCTGCTACTTAGCTCCTTTCATGTTTTCTTTTCTTTTTCTTTTATTTTTCCATTTTCATTATTTAACTTTTTAAACTCCAGGATTTGTACTTGTTTCTCTTTTATAATTTCAGTCTTTTTATTGACATTCTCTACTTGGGACACTTCTCATACTTTACCATTATACTTAAGTTCATTAGACATTCCCCCCCCCATTTCTGAAGTATTTGAAATAGCAGATTTAAAACCTTGTCTAACATTTGGGCTTCCTCAGGGAAAGGAAATGAAAGCAAAAGAAACTTACTCCTCTACTCTTTGCTTCTCCACATTTGACTTCCCTCAACAATGTGCCTGCTTATGTTTGCTCCCCAGATCCTTTGGCAGGCAGTTTTCACATTTTGTCCAAAGTTTGTCTGTATCAGAGTTTATCTTGAGGAGACTCATACCATCATCCTATAAGTGGAAGCCACAGGACAATTTTTACACAAATCTTACTATTGCCTTGTTTTTTTAAAAAATAGGCTCCTTTCTTTTCTAAGTGGAAAGATTTTATAATCTGAAGAGACCTGTATTCTAAGCCCTGTAATGTCATGTTTTACCGTGCAACTGGAAGTGAATTGTTTACCTTATCAAACCTCAGTTTTCTTGTTCTTAAGAGGGAGGAATTTATAATAAGGGATTTGATCACGAGAATTAAAGGAGAGAGTGCCGATAAAGTGCCTCGGACAGTATTTGGCATATGATCAGGGTTTTGTAAATGCCAGTCCACTTTTCAAAGCAGTAAAGGCTTTGAAAAGAAATTAAACTAGCTGGTGATTCTTCGGCTACCACATTGCAAGGCAGTAAAAACCAGCCTCTGAATTATCTGGGCTGATAAGATTATCTAGATCAATGTTAAATCTCCGTGCCACTTTGTAGTAGGGAGACTGAGACACCTAACTCCCAAACATCGTCTCCCAAAGAGCAATCCTGACAGAGTGACTCTGAAAGACTCTTTGTGCTGGTACACAAGACCCATAGTGTGCCTTCCAGATAGACAATATGGTAAAGCAGCACATTAATCTTCCCAAATCCTGTTTCATGTCTTCCGGACGCAGAGGGGAGATGGCTGGAAACAATCAATCCTTTGAGAATCATGGGCTGACCTCCAACTCGGACCTCTACCTGGGTGAGTGCGCTTGGACGGGACACAAGCCCTTAGCCCCCTTCCCCCGACAACAGGTTGCTTCCTGCTCTCTGACCAGGCTGGCTGCATTTCAGTTGTGAACTCCGCTACTTTGACTGCCCCTGGAAAAGACTGTTAACTGTGCCCACCCACTTAGGGTTTAATTAATAGTCACAAAGAAACCAGCCCCCTCCTGCCCTGGGGAAGGGAGGGATTGGGCAGCTGGCCAGTCCCCAGATGGCAGTGCTCTGTCCTTTGAGGACCTCAGCCGGTACCTGTGCCAGGAGGCTGCAGGGAAGGGTCAGGTCCAGGGCCTCGAAGGAACTTGATTTTCTGAATGACTTCTGAAGAGCTTCAAAATTATGAAACTCTCATTTTATGCTTCACATCTCCCTTGATGTTGCAAGAACACCTGTGGCCTTCTTCACTATTCTGCTTTTTCTCAATTTTCCTTTTTTGTAGTTACCATTTGGTGAGTATTAGTGTGTGCCAGGCATTTCCGCTCAGTGCACAATACCTTATTGAACATTCAAACAGTTGTGGTTATGATAGTTACTTCTGACAAGGTCAGTCACTGGTAAATACATGACACTTGGTTGAGGGTCTTCCCAGGGTTGAAGAGACAGTAAATTTCCAGGCACTTGTGGTTTTCTGTGTTTGCAGCAAAATGGGTGCCAGCAGCAAGAGAAAAGAAATGCAGGTGCTCCTTTAGGGGTAAAATCACCCCAAAGGCTGGTGTACAAGAAAATAATACAGGTTCCAGCGACTAGAGGCTTCTGCTGCAACCCAACCCCTTTTCTGCTTAGCACTGAACGTGTGCAATTTTGTGTTTTTTCAATGAGCTAGCTTGGCTAACGGCTGTCCTCATCCACGAATCATAACGCCAATGCTGGGAGAAGCCCGTTCCTCAGCGGTGTCATATCCAGCACAAGTGCTGTAAACCTGAACAAATGATAAAGTGGTGTTCCTAGCTGAAGAAATTAAGGCACAGAGAAAGAAAGGATGTTGTCTCTGACCAGATGAGTCTTTTAAGGAAACTCTGGATCTGGGTATGACTTGAGGTTTGTGTGAATGCAAGTTGTTTGCTCTCCATCAACATTGGGGTCTGATGAATCCATTGTCATTGTAGGAAATGTCTGTGAGCTGTGGTTTGTGGGCAAAATTAAGGGATTTGATCATTTCACATGTTTTAAGATTGAGAGAACTACAGAAATTCAGGTGAGAGGGAAATACAAAGTTTACACCTTATGCCCAGCAGGTGTGCGATTGTGTTCATGATTATACCATCACATCACCATTGCCTCCCTCTCTGCTCCTCCTACTGCTAGTCTTTGGGGACTCTCGCGTCCGACTGCTTTGTTACTCTGGATATTCCAGGTAAATCCTAGGACAATTTTATAAAAGTAAGCAAAACATTTAAATTTTATCAGATGGCTCTTAAAACAGATTTTTTTAACAAGTTTCTTTTATAAAATCCACAAGGTATTAAAGAACACTGCCCAAATCATTTCCTCCAGGTATATCTCTTTTTCTCTTTTAATATGTGGGGTAGAAAAAAAGGGAATAAGATCAAATCAGTTGTTCTGTCCCTCCATCCTTTCTAACTTCAATGTTGTCTTATCATGCCATATATATATATATATATATGTGTGTGTGTGTGTATGTATGTTTGCATGTATATATGTGTATATGTATAGTCCCAAAAGTATCAAGCCAATGTCAATATAATTAAAACAGTTTGTGGTGCCAATACTTTTGGGACAGACAGATATACATCCGTCTACATCTTAGGGTGTAGGTGGCTACAAATACCAATGTAGCTGCTCCTGCCAAACTTGTATAGAGTTTGTTGAATGAGTAATGTGTAATGCTCCAGTTCTCCAAATTGTTTTCTGAAACCAGAGCTCAGAATTTTGATAGTGCTTTCCATCCTGCTCTTCCCCGGTAGAAATAGCCTTGTTCCTGACAGGTCCTTGTCCTTCAGTGACATCACAATAAAAATAGTGAGCTTACTCCAACTTGGTTTATTTTTTCATATGAACCAGTCAGGGGCAAGAGGATTTAATTATCCTTGTTTCAATTGTTCTACTGTTTTATTTATTAACACAACAAGCATAGTAAATCAAACGATTCTTTCAACTGGGCATATATGGCCATTTTAAACTTACTAATTTGTGGTATGATTTCAGTCAAAACATGCTTACTGACTGTGCCCTTAACATTGATACTGTGACTGTCCCTTCTTTTTGAAAGGGTGTAAGAACTCAACTTAGAAATTCTTTAAAACACATGCTAATGTTAAATTTATCCTTTTCATCTGAATCATCAAGTTAAATAATCACAAAAGGGAACTTGAGAAGCAATCTCCTGTAGTGCTCTTTTCCTGGTCCTACAGAGTATTCTTTCATGGATGACTCTGTATTAAAAGTACTATTTAATTTTCTGTATCTTTATCTCAATTACAGGTTTGAAGAGGCAGAGGCTGTGTCTACCTTGTTCCCCTGTATATTATCCAATCAAGGAAGGGTAGGTAATGGGGATACTGTACTCAACAAGACAACAAATCCACTGCCCTCATGGACCTTAATTCTATCTCCAGGTCAAGCACAAGGTCAAAGTTCCCATTCTGCAGTCACTCATTGAGTGAAGTAGAAAAGGAATGAATAATGTTGCCCCTTCTATAATTCAGAGTTGTTTGGAGCATTTTGTTGTACCAAGTAAATATCCCCAATGGGATGTGAACAATAGAGGATGAATTGATGCTACACAGACAAGTTTCCTGTGTGACCATGGACAGGCCTCGTTTCAAGCATATTCCTTTTATTTGGAGAGCTTTATTGACACATAATTTAATGCCATCCAGCCATCCATGTAAAGTGAGCAATTCAACGATTTTTATAATCTTAACAAGAATTTGGTGACTTTCAACATCCTTCTTAATTCATGGCTCAGGACAGAGCAATAGCTCCATTTCCTGAGGATACCAGACTTTTGGAAAGGGAATGGGTCTGACAATTCTATTTTTCTTTTTTAAAAAGATTTTATTTATTTATTTGTAGAGAGAGTGGAAGGGAGGGAGAAAGAGGAACATCATTGTGTAGTTGCCTCTTGGGTGCTCCCAACTGGGGACCTGGTCCACAACCCAATCATGTGCCCTGACTGGGAATCAAACCCCCAACTCTTTGGTTCACAGGCCAGCGCTCAAGTCACTGAGCCACACCAGCCAGGGCTGGTCAGACTGTTGTAAAAACTGGTACTTTCATGACGTCACCTTTGCCCTACATAGAGGAGGTATGAGAACATTTTTATGCTTCTTATGGTACCAGAGCATTCTTTTAGGGGAAGGAAACAATCTTATAGATAACATGAGTTTAGTAATGTTTCTTATTAAGGTTCTATTTAAAACTCACTACTCATTAAAATTGTCCTTAAACTTAAAAAAAGCGTTTGGCCATTAAGTTAGAAATTAGAAAATATTTTGTAAGTGAACAGTATCTTTACATGGAAATCACTAAAACTGACTTTATAACTGGCCTTGTTATTAACGCAATAGGTAATTTTAGGAATGTTCCTCAGATATTTGGGCCTCTCTCTCCATCTGAGGGACAGAATAAAATAATTTCTCTTCCAATTCTTCTGTACATTAATTTGCAAGTGGGCTTCTCCATCCTCACTTCAATTTCTTTATTTTGGAAGGGGGGGAAAAACCACGTCTGCAGTCTCACAACCCTAATGTGCATCTGTGATATTGACAATAAAGACTAAAAAATATGCATTATCCAATGTTGACTGGCATAAATGTAAACGTGAGGAATTTTTTTAAATCTTAGGACTATATGACTATGGACCAATGCCTAATTGTTGTGAGAATAAGCATCCATAATTCTTTCTTTTCTTTAAATTTATTGGTTTGGTGTGGCAGCATGGGAGATGGATTTATTGTTGCACTCATTTATGCAATTATTGATTGATTCTTGTGTGTGCCATGTCTGGGGATTAAACCCACAACCTTGGGGACTCAGGACGATGCTCTAACCAACCAAACTACTTGGCTAGGGCTCATATTTAAATCTGTTTTATTTGGGTTAGGGACAAAATCTGTTTCTGTGCTTGGATTTCACCTAGCACTTGATGTTCAATAGATACTTGTTGAATGAATGAATGAATGAATATACTTGAGATGGGAAAAATGTAGAAAAAGTTAATTTGCACAGACCAAATGACAAAAAGGTGGGTGTGACTCTGTATGTCAGAGATCTTAGTGTGAAAAGTACTAACCTCTAAGAAAATGTGAAATGTGTTCAACACTGAGCAGATCTACTTACAAGTAATAAAAACCTTGGACATCATATCAAAGAAAGAAATTTGTTAACTAGAAAAACAATTATTCCTGTATTGGCTAAGGAATATATATAGACATGTTCATTCTATTCATTATTTTTAACTAAAATTCTTCAATTACAGTTGACATACAATATTGTATTAGTTTCAGATATATAACACAGTGATTTGACATTTATATACCTTATGAAGTGATCACTCGAACACTGATTTCTTACCATACAGAGTTATTACAATATTATTGACAATATTCCTGTGCTGTACTTGACAACACTGTGACATTTTTGTAACTGGCAATTTGTACTTCTTAATCTCTTTTCACATTTTTCATCCATTGCCCCAAACCCCCTCCCATTGTGCAACCAACAATTTGTTCTCTGTATCTATGAATTTATTTTGTTCTTTAGATTCTCTATATAAGCAAAATTGTATGATACTTGTCTTTGATTTATTTCACTTAGCATACTCTAGGTCCATTCATGTTGTCACAAATGGTAAGATTTCATTCTTTTATATGGCTAATACTCCATTTAATATAAGTACTACTTTATTTATCAATGAACACTTAAGGTTACTTCCATATCTTGACTATTGTATTAGTGCTGTAATGAACATAGGGGTGCATATGTCTTTTTGATTAGTGTTTTGGATCTCTTTAAATACCCAGAAGTGGAATCACTAGGTCATACAGTAGTTCTGTTTCTAGTTTTCCATACTGTTCTCCATAGTGGCCACACTTATTTACCAACCAGCTAATAATGCACATGTTCCCCTTTCTCCACATCCTCACTACAACTTGTTTGCTGATTAATTGCTGATGGCCGTTCTGACAAGTGTGAGGTGATACCTCACTGTATTTTGCATTTCCCTAATGCTTTGTATGTTGATTGGCTATGTGCTTTTTGCAGAAATGTGTATTCAGGACCTTAGTCCATTAAAAAATTTTTTTAATTCATTGATTTTAGAGAGAAAGAGGGAGAGGGAGAAATGCTGATTTTTCGGTTCCACTCATTTATGCGTTTGGTAGTTGACTTTTGTATGTGCCGTTACTGGAGATTGAATCCACAACCTTGGCATATTTGGATGACTCTCTAACCAACTGGGCTACCTGGCCATGGCTGTCCATATTTTTTAATTGGATTTGTTTTTTGTGTAAGTTCCTTATATATAGTTGGGTATTAACCCTTTATTCAATGTATCATAGGCAAATCTCTACTTTTTAATGGATTGTCTTTTTATTTTGTTGATAGTTTTCTTCACTGTGCAAAACTTTTTAGTTTGATGTAATCCCATTTATTTTTCTTTTGTTTCCCATGCTCAAGAAGACATGTAAAAAATATTGCTAAGAACGATGTCAAAGAGCTAACTACTTATATTTTCTTCTAGGAATTAGATGGTTTCAAGTCTTACATGTAAGTCATTAAGCCATTTTGAGGTTTGTTTGGGGTTTTTTTTTTGGTATATGTTGCAAGACAGTAGTCTAATTATAATTTTTTGCATGCATCTTTTCAAACACAATTTATTGAAGAGATTGTCTTCACCCCATTGTACATTGTTACTTACTGTGTCATAAGTTAATTAACTATATAAGCATGGATTTATCTCGGGGCTCATTAGCTGTTTCCATTTATGTGTCTGTTTTTGTACCAGTACCATGTTATTGTTGAATATGACAGCCTTGTACTATAGTTTGATATCAGGTAGAATGATTCCTCCAACTTTGTTCTTTTTTTTTTTTTATCAAGATTGCTTTGGCAATTTGGGCTCTTTTGTGGTTCCATATAAACTCTAGGATTGTTTGTTCTAATTCTGTGAAAAATTCCATTGGCATTTTGATAAGGATTGCATTAAACCTGTTGATTGTTTTGGTTAGTATGGGCATTTTAACAATGTTAATTAATTCTGTCTATGGACACAGGATAGCCATCCATTTATTTGTAACTTCTTTCTTTCTTTAGTGTATTGTTGTTTTCCAAGTACAGGTATTTTACCTCCTTGGATACATTTAATTCCGAGGTATTTGGTTCTTTTTGATGCAGTTTTAAATGGTCTTGTTCTCTTCATTTCTCTGTTTGATAGTTTGTTGTTAGGATATAAAAGTGCAATTCCTGCAACTTTACTAAATTTATTCTAATAATTTTTGGTGGAATATTTAGGATTCTGTCTACATGGTATCATTCATCTGCAAATAATGACAGTTTTACTTCTTTTCTAATGTGGGTGTGTTTCATTTGTTTTTCTTTGTCTGATTGCTGTGGGTATGACTTTCAATACTATGTTGAATAAAAGTGGCAAAAGTGGATATCATCTTGTTCCTAGTCTTAAGGAAAGTACTTTTTTAACATTTCAGCATGGAGTATGATGTTATCTGTGAAGATATATATGATGACTATATATCTTTCATATATAGTCTTTTTTTTTTTTAAGATTTTAAAAAACTTATTATTTCCAGAGAGAGGGGAAGGGAAAGAGGCAGAGAGGGAGAGAAGAATCAATGTATGGTTGCCTTTCACCTGCCTCCAGCCACAGACCTGGCTGGAAACCTGGCTTGCAACCTGATTATGTGCCCTGGCTGGGGAATTGAACCAGCGACCTTTGGGTTTACAGGCCAGCACCTTATCCACTGTGCTACCAGCCAGGGCCTGTATATAGTCTTTATTATGTTAAATGTGTTCCTTCTATTCCCACTTTGCTGAGAGTTGTTATTGGAAATAGAAGTTGGATTTTGTCAAATAATTTCTCTGTATATATTGATATGATCATATAAATTTTTTCTTAAATATATTTTATTTATTTTGCTTTTATGGTAGTCCCAATTTTCCCCCCTTTGCCCCTTGTACCCAGTACCCCATTTCCTCTAGCAATGCCCCCCTTAGTTCATGTCCATGTGTCATACATATAAGTTCTTTGGCTTCTCCATTTCCTTTGTTCTTCTTAATATCCCCTGTCTATTCTGTAACCACCAATGTGTACTTTTTATTTTTCCTTTCACATCCAGACAAATCACCATTTAATTACTGCCTTCTGTCAACTTCTCAAATCATATTAATACAGTCTTCTTTTCATTATTTCAATATGCCTGTTTATTCATTTGATTAAAGAATTACTATTTTAAGTAATATTAATTGCAATATTACCAAACACATGCAAAAATACATTTTGATCACATAATTTTTATCCTTTATTTTTGTTTGTGATGTATCACATTAATTCATTTGCCAATACCGAACCAACCTTGCATCCTGTGTATAAATTCCAATTGGTCTTTTTAAGGTATTGGTGAATGTGGTTTGCTATTATTTTGTTGAGGATTTTTTCATCCATGTTCATCAGGGGTATTGGCCTATAATTTTTTTTTTTTTTTGTAGTGTCTTTGCTGTTGAGATCAGGTTAACACTGGCCTCATAAAATTAGTTTGTAAGAATTCCCTCCTCTTTAGTTTTTTTGAGAATAGCTAGAGAAGGAGAGGTATTAACTCTCATTTGAGTGTTTGGTAAAATTTGCCTGCGTAGCAATCTGGTCTAGGACTTTGTTTGCCGGGAGTGTTTTTGATTACTGATTCAATTTTTTAGTAGTTATTGGTTTGTTCAAATTCTCTCTTCCTGATTCAGTGGTGGCAGATAGTATGTTTCTAGGAAGTTGTCCTTTTCTTCTAGGTTGTCCAATTTTTTTGGCATATAATTGTTATATTTTCTTACATTCCTTTGAACTCAATTGTTATTATTTCCTTTTCATTTCTAATTTTATTTATTTGGGACCTTTGTCTTTTTTGAGGAGTCTGGATAAAGACTTATCAACCCTCTTTATCTTATAAAAATATAACTCTTGGTTTCATTGATATATATTTTTTTAGTTTTAGCAATTTATTATCTTATTTATTTTTAAAATATTTTATTTATTATTTTTCACAGAGAGGGGAAGGAAAAGGGGCAGAGAAGGAGAGAAACATCAATGTATGGTTGCCTTTTCACCTGCCTGCAGCTGGAGAGCTGGCTGGAGACCTGGCTTGCAACCTGGTTATGTTGCCCTGGCTGGGAATCGAACCAGCGACCTTTGGGTTTGCAGGCCAGCACCATAGCCACTGTGCTACCAGCCAGGGCTTAGATTTTTTTACTTTTATTATTTTTAGAGAGAGGGGAAGGGAGAGATGCAGAGAGGGAGAGAAACATCAATGTATGGTTGCCTTTCACCTGCCTCCAGCTACGGACCTGGCTGGAGACCTGGCTTGCAACATGGTTGTGTGCCTTAGCTGGGAATTGAACCTGTGACCTTTTGGTTTGCAGGCAGGTATCTTATCCACTGTGCTACCAGCCAGGGCTACCTTTTTATCTTTAAAGAAGATTTTATTATTTTCGGAAAGAAGTTCAGGGAGGAAGGAAGGAAGGGAGAAAGGGAGAGAAACATCAATGCATGGTTGCCTTTTCACCTGCCTCCAGCTAAGAACCTGGCTGGAGACATGGCTTGCAATGTCATTTTGTGCCCTGACTGGGGAATTGAACCAGCAACCTTTGGTTCACAGGCCAACACCAATCCACTGAGCTACACCAGCCAGGGGTCTATTGGTTTTTTGGGTTTTTTTAGGGCTCTATTTTTTTCTATTCCCATCTGATGTTTATTATTTCCTTCCTTCTACTAATTTTTGGCTTCTTTATGTGTAAGTTTAGATAGTTTGAGATTTTTCTTGTGTCTTGAGGTAGGCCTGCATTGCTATGCATTTCTGTCACAGAACTGCTTTTGCTATGTTTCGTGCATTTTGGGTCATTGTATTTTCATTTTCATTTGTATCAAAGGTGTATTTTGATTTCTTTCTTGACCTGTAGTTAACCTGTTCACTGTTTAGTAGCATATTATTTAGCCTCTACATGATTGTGTGTTTCAGTGGTCTTCTTGTAACTGATTTTTCATTTCATACCATTGTTATTGGTATAGATGCTTGACATGATTCCTATCCACTTAAATTTATTGACTTGTTTTGTGGCCTAACACATGGTCTACCCTTAAAAATGTTCAACGTGCACTTGAAAAGAATGTATATTTGGCTGCTTTTGTGTGAAATGTCCTAAAAATACCAACTTAAGTTTATCTGGTCTAATGTGTCATGTAAGGCCACTGTTTCTTTATTGATTTTCAGTCAGGACGATTTATCCAGACAGATAAATAACATCAATGGGATGTTAAAGACCTCTGCTATGACTGTTTGCTGTTGATCTCTCTGTCCATGAGTATTTGCTTTTATATTTAGGTGCTCCTACGTTGGTGCTTTAATGTTTATAAGAGTTACATCCTCTTGTTGGATTGATCCCTTTATCATTATGAAATGCTCTTCTATGTCCCTTGTTACAGCCTTTGATTTGAAGTATTTAGTCTGATAAGTATTGCTACCCCAAGTTTTTGTTTTTATTTCTATGGAACACCTTTTTCCCCATCCCTTTATTTTCAGTGTGTGTGTGTCTTTCGATCTGATGTGGGTCTCTAGTAGGCAGCATATATATATATGGGTCTTGTTTGTTTTATCCATTCAGCCATCCTATTTCTTTTTATTTGAGCATTCAGCCCATTTACTTTTAAAATAATTATTGATATGTATGCAGTTACTGCCATTTTATTGTTTCCTGATTGCTTTTGTAGTTCTGTTTCTATCTTCTCTTTCTCTTTTACTCTTGTACATTGATGCCTTTTTATAGTATTATGTTTGGATTCTTTTCTTTATTGTGTATCTTTAAAATTTTCTGATTTGTGGTTACCATGTGCTTCCTGTATACCAAGCTATGTTTACAGCTGTCTGTTTTTAGTTGATGGATGCTTAAGTTCAAACACATGTTATAATCACTACAATTTTTACTCATCCTCATGTTTATATATTTATTATTTTTTAGCTCTTTTGTGTGTGTTTATGTGTATCCCTTATTATTGTAATTACCATGATCTTCCTACTTTGTCATTTCACTTTTGTTCTGGCTTTATAGTTGGTTGATGGACTGCTTTTACTCCATACTTTTACTACATACTTATACAAAGTATGCTTTTACTTTGTCAGTAAGCATATTTTCTTTCCTGTATTCTTATTCATTGACATGTTTGAATGTTTCTTTGTTTCTTAAGGAAATCCCTGTAACATTTCTTATATTGGTTTAGTAGAGATGACTATATTGGCTTTCTCTTGTCTGGGAAACCACTTTTTTTTTTTTTTTTTTTTAAAGATTTTATTTCATTATTTTTTTAGAAAGAGGGGAAGGGAGAGAGGCAGAGAGGGAGAGAATCAATGTATGGTTGTGTTTCACCTGCCTCCAGCCACAGACTTGACTGGAGACCTGGTTTGCAACCTGGTTATGTGCCCTGGCTGGGGAATCGAACCTGCAACCTTCGGGTTCACAGGCCGGCACCTTAACCACTGTGCTACCAGCCAGGGCCTGGGAAACTATTTTTTAAAAATCAGAGTTGGCATGCAGTATAGTATTAGTTTTAGGTATGCAACATAGGGATTAGATATTTATACAATTTTTCCTTCCAGTCCAGATGGATGTAGTTTCTTTAATTCCTTAGTTGTCAGACTTCCATTCAGATCAATTTCTGACAGTTTTGAGTGATGGTTGTTCTATATTTTAGTTGTACTTTGATGTGGTTGAGTGAGGAGGTGAATTGTGCCTGCCTACACTGCTATCTTGACCAGAAGTACTGAAATTTCTCACTGAGTTCATCTATTATTCCCCTAATTTTTTCATGTATCCTTATAAACTAGTGCCCTGATCTCTGTATCTGGTAAGTGATTTGTGTTCACTTCATTTATTTTTCCTGGAATTTTGTCCTGTTTTGTCATTTAGGACATGTTTGTCACCTCATTTTGGCAGCCTCCTTGTGTTTATTTCTATGTATTAGGTAAATCTGCTCTGCCTCCCTGTCTTGACAGAGTGGCCTTACACAAAAGGTATCCTTTAGGTCTCAGTGACATGATCTCCCTGTTCACCTGAGCCCAGTGCTCCAGGGTTGTCCCCATGTGGGTTGTTGTGTGCCTTTTTAAAGATTTTATGTCATTATTTTTAGAAAGAGGGGAAGGGAGAGAGGCAGAAAGGGAGAGAAACATCAATGTATGGTTGCCTTTCACCTGCCTCCAGCCACAGACCTGACTGGAGACCTGGTTTGCAACCTGGTTATGTGCCCTGGCTGGGGAATCGAACCTGCAACCTTTGGGTTCACAGGCCGGCGCCTTAACCACTGTGCTACCAGCCAGGGCTTTGTTGTGTGCCTTTTTATAGCTGAGCCTCAGCCACTGTTGGAACATGCGTGGGTAGGAGATGACTCTCAGCTGGCTAATGCTGGTGTGACTACCGTGGACGAGTGGTTGTGTGGGGGCTGAGTAAGCAGGGCTCAGGTGCAGGCTGAGGCCACCCTTCAGGTGTGTCCCTTGTGGTGCTGGGTGAGTGATGGTCTGGTGTGGCCTGCAGCTGGCCACTGAATTAGTTCTGGAGTCCCATGGGGGCTGCAGTGCAGGCCAAGGTCAGCTGCTGTTTGTGCCGGGCTTGGGGACTCTTGCTAGGAGCCGCAAAGTGATCTGCAGTTGGTGGCCACTTTGCTGGGCTTGGAGCATGGGAGAGGCTGTGCTGTGACGTGAGGCTTACGACCACTTGTGCCAGGCTTGTGGTCCCTTCGTTGAAGCTATGTGCCAGGCCCAGACTGGCTGCCACTTAGGCCAGGCTTGAAGCCACCTGATGGGAGTTACAAGTTGAGACCTAGTCGCTGGGCTTGGGGCCGCTTAGCCAGAGTTACAGGGCATAGGGGGGCTGGACACTGCTTGCATGGGGTTTGTGAACCTTTGACAGATTTTAGGAAAGTTGCTAGATGAGCTGAGGGAAGCTGTTCATGTCGCGGGCCACTGGAGGAGACCCGGCTGGAATGGCTAACTAACTGGGTGGGGAAAACCTGGTTGGCCAGGTTAGTGGAGCGCTCATACTTGGCTACCCTACGTGCTGGGTTGGCTGGATGGGGAGAAAGTTCAGGAAAGAACAAATGACACCTGACAGCTCTTCCATCCCCAGAGAAAGTTGCCCCTCAGCCTCATCCTGGAGTTAGTCAACGGAGCTCCTCCCATCCATCCACCCCAGGCACTTGTTGAGCTCCTGCTCCTGTGCTGGAGCTTAGAGCAAGTGAGTTTGTGAGTCTGTGATGGTCCCTTGAAGAGAAGAACCTTGATCTGTAGCGTCCCTTTGTCTTTCTCAGATGTAACCCCAGCCACTTATGGGGCCTCCTCTTCCCAGCACAGGTGCCCTAGGCCAGGGAGCCCAGGGTAGGGCTAGGACCCACCACTCTTCCCGGGGCCTCCCCCGTGGGTGTGTGACCTGCCCATTCTGCAAGTCCTCCCCTCCCACCAGTCCCCTGTGGCTTCTTTATCTCTTAGTTATACTTCTGTTCGGCTAGTGTTCAGGTGGTTCCCTCTGAGGATGGTTGTACAATCCAGCTGTAATTTTGATATGGTTATGGGAGAAGGCAAGCACAGAGTTTACCTCTTGAGTGCAAGTCCAGGCATGTTTATTTTAACTATCTCAAATCTTAAAAAAAAAAAACAGCCCTGTAAATCTATGTAATTAGCCATTAAACAAGAAAAATCAAGCCATGAAATAAACTTGTTTTACGTTAACATGGTCAAAAAGCATCCGCCTAATGCACGAGTGGCAAGCACAGGGCCGGTAGGCTGACTTCGGCCCTCCGCCGTGTTTTCCCGGTGAAAGTGAGTTTCACATCCCTGGTCTAACAAGTCTTCCTTAGAGAGGTTTGTCCCGAAAGTATCGAGTCAATGTCAGTATAAGTAAAAGCTTGTGCCACCGATACTTTCAGAACAGGGCTTGCATCATGGAAGATGTTGTTTCTTTTGTCTTCCGTAATACAAAAGCTAAATTGACTATGTTCGTTGAGTTGGGTAAGCCAGTGCATTTCTGGCAACTTGTCAGGAAGTGACAGTTGGCCCAATTCATAAAAATGATTAATTTACCTCTTGGCACCTAATGACTGGGCAGGAAATAGGATAGCAGCCTTGGTTCTCCCTTGACTCAGGATCTCGGGAGCACAACTGTTTCCATGCACTGCAGGTTTACACACACACACACACGCACACGCAGATGCACGAGGTCCTGGGAGTAATTTGCCAGAAGACGGTTTCTGATAAGGATTTCACTGTTTTTTCTATTGAATGCTTTTTTTTTTTTTTTTTTTTTTTTTTTTAAGAGCACAGTGCACTAGATCTTCCATTTGGGTGCTTGACTGAGAAAAATGGCCAACCGCCCTCAATCCTGCTGACCCACTGCCCACCAAACCCCGCTGTAAGCTACTGATGTGTTTGGGAATGGGAGGGAACCGGGAGAAAGAGGACCAGAGAACTGCCTCCTGCCTGTGAGTCCGCCCCCTTTACTTACCCAGGTGTTTCCCAGGTGGAACTTGCATGCAGAGGATGAGGAAAGTGAGAGAAGGCCAAGGTCTCTTTATTATCAGCTGAGCTTATCCCTGGTCCCCTCAGCACTGCACCCAAGGGTGTGGGGCCGAGGGCACACCTTTGCCTAGGTGAGGCAGGCAGACTCCAAGCACTTCTTTACTTGCCCCAGACCAGTGGTTCTGAAACTGGCTACTCCCTGAGAAACTTTAATCCCTTTCAAAATAGAAATCCCCAGGCCCTACCCCAGGCTTAATTAAATTTATAAAATGTTGCCTGGGAAGTTTTTGTAAACTACTGTGATGGTGATGTTACTGATTACTTAGAAACTATTGTTCTGAGATGTGCTCTAGATTCAACTTGCTTTCAACAAGGATGTGGAAGGAGTCCCGGAACAGTAGAGCTGGCTAGGCCTTTGTGCACGAGGGGCTGCCCTGTCCTTTCTGTGCTCCAGTCACATAAAAAAGAGAGGAAAGAGTCAGAGGGAAACATGTCTGGGCCTTGTCTTTAACAGGAATAGCCCCTGGCCCTGGTTCATCTTCAAAAGCCATCTCCTCTGAGGGCTCTGACTGTGAACTTACTGCAGCAGAAGTGCTACTTTTTGTACTGCACACCAGTTTTAGAAAGTCCGTTGGCCCTGAAGATTGAGGGTTAAGGAGCCCAGGAGTGTTGTTCCACGTGTGGAACCGTATTGGTATCGGTCATGTCAGGTGACCTGACTTGTGTGGGGCAGAGGCAGTCTTGGTGGGTCAGCCAAGGGATGTAGGGAAGAGGGGGAGGGGTTTAGGGCAACAGAGGGGCTGGGGAGAAACGGCAGACAGTTCTTTTTCCTAGACATCAGTGCCTCTTTCTCAGCTCAGTTTGAATGCTGGAAATAGTCCTTGCAACTCGTTAGTCCACTAACTGAACCAACAATTACATAAATTATTTTTGTTATTGGATGACCTCTGAATATAAATTAGATTCTGTTATTGAATGACCTATGAACTCAACTGTGACCATCACTAAACACAGTTCAGGAAGACTCTTGGATATACCTTGCAAGTATCTCTTCATAATATTCAAACTGGATGGGGATTGTGCGTGGGTAAGGCAACTTGGCATTACTTTGCAGAAACTAAAAAATAACCAGACACATTCAGAAAAAGATAGTTACATTGCTCCCAATGGCTTCTCTAGACACAAAAATTTGTTGCATGCAAGTCATTAATGTCATGATTCTCAATGTCTCACTGTCAGCAAAGGTGCAGTTAGTAGATATAATGTCTTTTCTATGTACAAAAATAAGATTCAAGATAAAAATAACCTTATTGATAGGAAATTCCATTTTAACCCTAAGTTTAGTGATGCTAAATGGAATAATCCTGAGGAATTATGGACAGTTCACTTATTTCATTGAGGATTATGCTGATATTTTTAATTAAAATGAACTTAAATATTAATCTTTAGCGGGCTCACTTTTTTGTAGCTACTTTCTATTTGTGGCAAATGATGCAGATTTTCCACTTACAGGAGTTATAAAAAATTTGCTTTTTAAATAACATTAGATCAAATAATTTTTTACTTAAATAGGTAAAGTAGAAATTTAGTAGATGTGATTTATATTTACCAGGAAACTCAAGATAATACTAAATGAATGACAGCCATTCAAGAATCACTCCTCCCCAGGGTCCTCCCTGAAGGAGGAAACACAGGGACCAGATCCAGGGGTGACTGGTGAAAAGGTACTTCAGATGAAGCTCCTCAGTACCAGCGGAGGCCACTGAAGCGTTCGGGGACTTAAGATCTACTGGGAAAGATAAGGTAAGGCAGGTGACACGAAATTCATCTGCAGCAAGTCATCAAATGCTACCATTTTGTTCAACATTGTTTGGTGTAACATTGATACAATGCTGTAGGAACGGAACTCTTAGTTATGTCTATAAGCCTATGTCATTTCACTTAATGTCACAGAACCTATTGATGACATTAAGTGAGGACTAATGGTATATAGTTTTCATGGCTGAAATGAACCCCATAGAACATAAGGGAATAGCCTTTCCTTCATTGCATTTAGCAATATCGGGCTCTATGCTATTAATTCCCTGAACCATCCCTTGCATGGCACAGGTGCCGGGGATCAGCCTTCCCTCCAGTCAGCATGTAGAATCCACACCAAGGCCCTTGTCCCCGACTCTCTTGTTTGCGCACTCTCTACACAAATGGACTTGACCTTGTAGGCTCCTGTCTCTCAGATTCTGTTGCTCAGGAAACATAGGCATCCCAGAGAGAAGCAGTTATTAGAGGAAAAAGACAATTATGCAACAAGTCTTCAAGTATCCTTGACGGAAGGCCAGCTAAGTGGGATTGATGGCCCTCCCATTCCCAGTTCCCCATCCTAAGGCTTCCCAGCTCTGCCCATGGTTCTTGGTTGCTAAATCACTAATTAGCAGATCCTCTTCACATGCATGGAGTTCTAAGGCCTACGTATCCTTTTTATTTCATCTCTCCCAGGGAAATGCAGCACAATGACAAGGGAATTAACAACCTTTTAAGTCCAATGGGCCTGGGTTTGAATCCTGACCCTCACTTGTTGATCATGTGCCCTTAGGCCAAATGTCTGAATCCAGAGCCCTCATCTGCAAAGGGAGGAGAATACTGTCTTCCTAAGTAGGCTTTTGTGAGCATTAAATGAGATAACGCATAAAGAGCTTATTAGCATAGCACTTGGCACCCATTAAGCACTAATATATAGTTACCAAATAGTATAAAAATACTTTTCACTTTTCTGCCATTGACACCATTTTTCATATGTAACTGAACTTCTTATTATGTTTACCAATCAGCAATAATTCATGTAAAAATCCTCTTAAGAATATTTAAAATTTTTACATGTATAAATGACCAGGGCAAAATATATTTTTATTCAGGTAAATTGGACTCAGTTCAAATAGTTTTTTATTGGTCTGATGATTCCAAATTTGAAAAACCAGAGAAAAAACTGTTCTTTAATTTTAGCTCTTAAAAGTAATTGGAATGTTTCTCAGGGAAATAAATTGATGATCACACACAGATTTGCTATAGTATTCAATAAAAAAGATTGTATATAAAATTTGTAATCATGGCCCAGAATGCTTGGCACAATTATGTACAAATTCTAGAAAATTATAGGTAGGGGGTTATGGAGTAATAAATTCTGGTAAATAAATTCACTGCAGGGCCCACCCTTTCGATGTTCAGGGGTGTTGAACTCATTTTCACGGGGCCACAATAACCTTATGGTTGCCTTCAAAGGGCCAAATGTAATTTTAGGACTGTATACATGTAACTACTCCGTAACAGTTAAGAGACCTGGGTAGAAGAAACAAGGTGCCAGCTGAATAGATTCGGCCCAAGGGCCTTTTGTTTGCCACCCATGATGTAAATGAAATTCTTTTTGTTTTTTAAGATGGTTCCTTTTGAGGTTGATGACACAGCTCTGGGCTTTTTCTCCAGTTTCAGCCCCTTGCCTTTCCCTTAGGCTCTGTCTGATCTGAGGTAGACCAGCCAAGGCAACATATGAGGTCTGTCTCGAAAGTACCAAGCCAATGACAACATAATTAAAAGTTTGTGCAGCCGGCACTTTTGGGACAGACCTCGTATGCACAGCTTCTTTCTGGTTTTCTATTCTTTCATCTGAAAAAACTTTTAATTTTTCAGTTACAGTTGATATACAATATTGTATTAGTTTTCAGTGTACAACATAGTGATTAGTCATTTATGTAAGTTACTAAGTCATTACCCCAATAAGTCTAGTACCCACCTGGCACCATACATAGTTATTACATTATTGACCATATTCCCTATACTGTACATTATATCCCTGGGACTATTTAACTGCCCATTTATACTACTTAATGTCTTCACCTTTTTTTGGCCATTCTCCAAACTCCCCTTCCATCTAGCAACTCTGTTTGTCTCTTTATGAGTTTGTTTTGTTCATTTTGCTTTTTAGATTCAACATGTAAGTGAAAACATGTGGTTTGTCTTTCTCTGTCTGACTTACTTCACTTAGCATAATAACCCCTAAGTCCATCCATATTGCCCCAAATGGTAAGACTCAAAGACTCAATTTTTTTTTTTTTTTTTTACAGCTGACTAATATTCCATTGTATCAGTTCTTTACCCATTATCTATTGTTGGACAGTTGGGCTGCTTCCATATTGTAAATAATGCTGCAATGAACATGTGGGGTGCATATGTCTTTTCAAGTTGGTGCTTTAGATTTCTTCAGATAAATACCCAGAAGTGGAATTTCTGGATCATATGGCAGTTCTATTTTTAATTTTTGAGGAAACTTCATACTGTTTTCCACAGTGGCCACACCTAGGATTGTTGGTTTGCAATCCTACCAACAATGCACAAGGGTACCCTTTTCTCCACATTCTTGTCAATACTTGTCTTTCATTGATTTATTGATGATAGCCATTCTGACAGGTGTAAAAGTGATATCTCATTGTAGTTTTAATTTGCATTTTTCTGATTTATGATGTTGAACATTTTTTCATATGTCTAACGGCCATTTGTTTGCCCTCTTTAGAGAACTGTCTATGCAGGTCCTCTGCCTTTTTTTTAATAAAATGTTTTGGTTTTTTGGTGTTGTGTGTTTAAATACATATAAATATAATATTTAAATATATTTTATATAATATACATACATAAAATAGAAACTATATTCTAAAAGTATATTTTATATATTTAAAAATAAATTATATATAAATATATATTTTGGATGCTAACCCCTTATCAGATGTATCTACTCCCATTTAGTAGGTTGACTTTTTATTTTGTTGGTTTCCTTCATTGTGCAAAACTTTTTAGTTTGATGTAGTCTCATTTGCTTGATAGATCATATCCAAAAAAATATTGCTAAGAGTGATGTCAAAGAATTTATTGCATGTTTTCTTGTAATTTTATGGTTTTGGATTTACATTTAAGTCTTTTATCTATTTTGAGCTTACTTTTGTTCATGGTTTAAGAATGTGGTCATTTCATTTTTTTCTGCATGTATCTGTCCAGTTTTCCCAGCACTATTGAAGAAACTGCCTTTATCCATTGTATATTTTTACCTCCTTTGTCATAGGTTAATTTACCATATAGGCACAAGTTTATTTCTCAGCTGTTATTTCATTTTTTCCTTTCTCTCTTTGCAGAACAATTTTACCAGAGTGACTTTCAACTAGGGAAAAAAGAAAACCCACTATTTATGGTAAGTTTACCTAACTTGTATGAGTTCCAGAAATTTTACATTATCATTAGAGTAGAAAAAATAACTTAGTATCCTTATAAGATGATAAGCATGTCATCTATCATTAATGAATATCTTACTTTCCCCCCTTAAAAACTTCTCAACTACATTTATACAGTTAAATCACCTTGAAAATACCTGACTTCTCTTATTCAAGAACTTAACAAGTTTCAAAGATAAACAGATCACTTTATTATAAAACTTATAAAATAATTAAATATTACACATATATTTTGATTTTTCTCTATAACCCATAGTTTTATTCAGCACTTTGCCCCAGCATTTAATATCACTCAGAGAAGCAAGTGAGAACACATAACAATAGGCTATCAATTAATAAATTAATTTTTCCATAAAATAAGTGATAATTATATAAAGAAACAAATAACTTGTTATTTTTCAGAGGGTGGTGATGTAGAGCTTTTCCTTTGATGATAAAATGACTGCTACTCTAGGCCAAGAGAGTTGAGACAATATTCTAATCTGTTCCCGGAGGGCGGACAAGGAGTGGTTTTAGTGAGAACGGGAACGAAGGATGCTCTGAAGTCAATAAACCACTGTCTAGTAGGCTGTGCTGAGCTGGCAAATCCCTGTTGGAATTGACTTTTTAAAGCAGTAAAACTGGGTTACATTCATCAAAAAATGAAGGAATAGAGTAGATTTATATAAATACATCCTTTAGAACCACATCTCAAAAAATTATAGCAGGACTTGGTCTTGTAAGTTACTTTGGTTTTGGCAAAGTATCGTGGTATTTTTGCAACTGAGAGCAATTTTAAGCTCATTAGTGCCAGCCAGCAGCTGGCACTTCTGAAGCCTAAAAATACCATCTGAAAGATTGTAAAATACTCTTATTCATTGAACAATTTTGCAGTATTATGATTTATTAATATTAATGTAGCAAGAAGACAGATGTTTTTTTCTATTTCCACCATGACTTTCTTGTTAACTAAATCCTAGGGCAACTTTAAACATGTCAGTTGGTAGGGGAGAAACCACAAGTGGCCTTTAATTTTCTAAGCAGCTCTGATAATAAGCAGGGAGCATTACACATGATGGTCTCCTCTCCTTCAGCACACCGCCATTTAACTCCTCCTAGATTTTTAACCAGAAATGAACATTTCACCAATTCTGAGTCCCCAAGAACAGCCTAGAGGATCCTTTCTAGCACCAGAAGTTACGAGGTTCGTGTAATATGTGGGACATCAATATTTACCTTATGAGCATGAATTTCAATTAAAGGGAAATCTTAGATAGTCCATGTTGCTCCATGTTTAGAATATTCCTTGGAGCACTCTTCAAGTTGTGAATTTTAGTCTTGGAGACTCTAAGCAGAATATACTTAAAATAATAAAAACACACGCACACTAAATAAACAGAACATGAAGCTCGCTAGTCCAGCAGCAAGCACTGTCGTGAGCACCATTTGGCTTCTTGTACAACTCCCGTTTCGGGCGTCCACAGTTTCAGTCAAACTGTGAGTCCAAGTAAACGTTCCATCCATGTTTGATGTCTGACCTGAAGTCTTAAAACATGTTTTCAGAATTGATGTCTTTGCCATGAAACCCTTTCAGATTCAAAGGGGGATGTGTCCCAAAGTTGACCAGATTCTCACTTTGCCATACCTCAGTGTGATTCATCCTTCTTTCATGTAACAGTGCAAATCCACCTTGTTTTTCTTTTTGTTCCGTTGTGAGTCAGATTTGTCTTCGCTTCCCATTTTCAAGTGCTTCAGAGTACCATAGGCTCGAGGGAACTGGTGAGCCCCTGGCCCTCAGGTGCTGAAATGGGCGTCAGCTCTTCCTCGAGCAGGACTTACAGCACTGCTTGCCATAAAACTTGTGGTTGCAGACACCGTGTTGAGGAACTAGATGGCACCAGCTAAAGAAATCCACACAGGCTGGATCCTCTTAAAGGGGAAAACAGATTCAGTGCATTAGAAAAAGGCTCAATCTCTTTTCTAAAGGTGAAGCCCTACAGATCAAAGACCTTGTATCTATCTGCCTGGGCTTCTGAGCTGTTTTTCTTCTTATTCATGAGAACTTGGGTAGGAAGGTCCTGCATTAAACAGCATTAAGACATCAAAAGGAACTAGGACCCTTAGCAAAATCTAAACAGTTGGGGAAAAAGTGGATGTTAAGAAAACACTGTCATATTTAGCTAGAGATGATCAGATCCTCCCTCAAACAGACTGGCAGATACCATTTTGCACCCAAAGGAAGTACCTAGAACAGCACATTCAAAACCACCTGAGGATCTCGTGAAACCACGGGCTATGATTGGGAGAGGCCTAGGGTGAGTGCTGGGATTCTGTTTCTAGCCTCACAGGGGATTCTTCTGCTGCTCCATGCAAATTACTCTGGGGGAGAAGGAGCCTAATGTACTGGGAGTTGGACAGAGGCCCAGCTGCAACACTCTGCACTTCTAAGTAAATCTTAGAGCCAATTTGCAATTAAATGGATTTAAGTCAACACTAGTCCTTTCTAACTCCTTTGTTTAGGACAACAGATGTGATCACCACTTGGAAGCAGGACACTGTACATCAAGGATTCTTCTCACCCAGAAGGGTCTCATGAGACCATGCAGATGGAATTGTAAGAAAGATGTCCTTTATGTAAACATAATCCATGCTTGAGGAGTCCTGATAGGACCCAGTCCTTTTATTGGATTCTCAAGGGTTAGATTTATTTACTATTTAGGTTGATCCTCTATGTGACTATTCTAATTCATAGCTGGGATGGTTTTCCCCTCCATGCAAGCCCTTAGTTGCCTTCGACCCGCCCGTGGGCAGTGTGCCTTCTGAGTCCACCGTCGGTGGCTCTGCACGGTGCCTTTGGTCACGGCTGCAAAGCTCTCGGTTCTGCTGCTGCTCCCAATCCTAGCTTACCTTTCTAGCAGTCAGAGCTGCCTCAAGCCTTGCTGCTTCTGTCTAAAATTCCCTTTTACATACACATCCCATCTCATAGTGACTCCAGCAATCCTTTGAAAAATGAAGCCAGTTCATGTAATGCCTCTGCCCCAACACTCCACTAGCTCCCAGCCACTCGGAGTAAAACGTAGGTCTTACATTGGCTGACAAGGCCCCAGCCCTGGTTCCCCCAATCTTTATGTCTGGGGCCCCTTGACTAAAGGGTGGAAACCTGAATCACTGATAGTGAGGAAAGGAGATGACCACCTGCTCAAAATGTACATCCCCTGCCATCCCCCATTAGCTTTCGGTGAGAAAGGCTGCAGATTTGTAGAATTCCAGCACTGCCTAGAGGTGATCTGGCTTTGAGCAACAGCTTATTACCAGCTTTCTGGGCTTGCGCTGGCCTCAGATAAGAGGGGAGAGAGCAGAGGAAGGGAAAGCTATGCCCAGAACCTGGAGCTAAAGCTACATAAGCAGCAGGGAAACAACAATGTAGAGAGAGGGGAATTGAGCAACGGTCCTGAATCCATTCACTACAAATTGGACAGTGTAGGGTTAAAGCTCGGACAGTCTTAGAAAAGCTGTGCTTTTAAATAAAATGAAAACTCAGCAGATATGATTCCTTAGTCCAAGGTAAACCAGGCTGAAAAAATTTTTGTGGTGCTTGTCAGATTACTTCAAAATAAGCTGCACTAGTGAGGAATGGTGTAGTCCATTCAGATAATTGAGTTTCCCATTTTCCCATTAGCACTCACCACATGGCATTTGCACTTAAAGAAAACATTTAAACTGTAGTCTTAGAACAATACATATTCACTGTAATTGACTATAATTAATCTATCTCCTCAATTAAAATGTGAGCTTCTTGAGGACAATTCTTGTTCACACTTGCATTCCCACTGATTAATACAATCTCAGGCACACGGTGTTTACTTTTTTCATGTATGTGTTCAGTTAAAATTTAGTTTGGAGAAATGGAAGACTTGCAAGATCACCATTTCTCTCTTCCGAAATAAGAATTGATGACAAAAAAGCCTTATCATAGAATTCAATGTTCTCTGCATGTGAGATCGTTTTGAGCAGGAATTGCCTGGATTTGTGCCTCGTACCCCTCTGAGTGGCGCTGTTCCCATAGACTTGGATGGGAAGGACACCCCACCCCCCTCTGCCCCGCCAGAGGTGTAGAATGGACAAACTGCATGACCAAATGGGAGCCGTTTCTGAAAGTTTCTGAGAACTAATAAAAATGGATGGAGAGCAGGATCCTTTTTACCTCTCTTTCCAGGAGCTGGGCAGAAGTTTGTATTACAGGCTCGCACCACTGGAGGTTTCTGTCGGAGCAAACAACTTGCAGAAGGCCGGCCCTGCTGGACACAGTGCACGGACCGGGTCTGGACCCCTCCTCCACAGGTCACTGTGCACTGCGGGGGAGGGAGACGAGGAAGGAGTCAGCAACGCTCAGCTGGAAGGTAGCCTTCTGCTAGCAAAGAAATCTCCCTGCTTATGATGTTCCCAAGATGCCTGCTGATAAAATCACTTATATCAGGGCCAGGTAGAAGTGATTTTGGTCTACAGTCTCTCCAACATGTGGGAGCCATTTGGCTTGATTAGAAGGGTCTTAGCCTAATGCTTTCTCACCCAAGAGTGTGTCTGTCCTCGTTAAATGACTCAGAGATGAGAGCTTCCAGAAATACAGAAGCTGCCCTAAGAATGCGGAAACAAATACAGACACATCTAGGCAATTAATCACAGTAGGTAAAAGAATTCCAAATCTCCGCAGATGCAGTGGTGGTGGGGATAGTTCACAGTGAGGACAGCAACAGAAATGGTATGCAGAGGGCGCTGGAATTGTGCCCTCAGTGCCCCGCTGAATTCCCAGTTAGCGTGGTAGAGACGGTGCAGTCCAGAAGCCAATGCCATTCCTGCCCAATTAGAGCTTTTCTAGACAACAAGTGGCTAACAAGGACTGTTAATGTTCTTACATTTTCATGTGTGTCTGAACAAAATAACAAAGATTACATAAGAAAATACTGTCAGGGGAAAAGCCCTTTAAATGGATTGTCTTGGTTTGCATTTAAAATTCACTATATTATCATTTTTATTTTATTGCAAATGAGTGTAGATGTCATCCTGGACAATCATCACTATGTAAACTGGTATTTGGGATGAAATAATGTAAGTAGTCCCAAATTCAAAGGAGAAGATAGTAAATATTTTAAGTTTTATGGGCCACTGGTTGCTCCTGTTCAACTCTGCTGTTGGAGCACAGATAGGTGGGTCAGGGTCAGGGCACGGATCTCGTGCCCTGGCAGTGTTTTCCTGATCTGCATGATCATCCAAAAATCAATCTGTTAAATGAGTGAAGTAATGATAAAAATTTTAAAAAGCAATCCATAGCTTTAGGTATTGCACCTACTACTATCTACGTAACCTGGGTGGTTACCCATAGATATACAAAAATCATGCTGATTTCCTTCTCATGTTTTACTTCCCAGATTGTCCCAAACATGCACATACACAGTTGATTCTGGCATAACATGGGTTAGGGGTGTCGATACCTGGTGCAGTTGAAAATCCTTGAATAATTTTGATGCCCCCAAACTTTACTAATAGCCACCTGTTGACCAAAAGCTTTACTGATATACTGTATTCTTACGATAAAGTCAGCTAGAGAAAAAAAATGGTATGAAGAAAATGAGAAAAGTTACAGTAATTATTGAAAAAAACCCATGTGTAAGTTGACCTGTGCAATTCAAACCCATGTTGTTCAAAGGCCAACTGTAAACATACATGTGTACTTACATATGCACACGTGTATATATGAGGTCTGTCCCAAAAGTATCGGCCACGTAAACTGTTTGTTATATTGACGTTGGCTCCATACTTTTGGGACAGACCTCATATATGCATGTAAATATACGTATATAAACACCAGTACACACACATGCCCACCCCTATGTTTCATGGGGAGCGGTGGGCAGCAGCAAGTTTTTGAACAGCTGTGCACCACCTGTGGGTCAGAACACTGTAAGGACCAAAACGCAGCTTTGGATTCCTGAGGACGTACTGTTCTCTCAGACCGCATCACATACTCCTACCAATAGAAAGCAAACCAATGTGGCCAAAATTTCATGTTAGGCTTCTGAGAAAAAGGTTGGTACTAACATAGGATGAGCTGAAAAAGCTGTTGGTCCTTGGCTGAACTGCCAAACTCTGAGCTTTACCTTCCTCATCCTCAAAATAGGGACAAGAACACCCACGAATAAGACCATTAAAAGGATGAGGTGAGAGACTAGCAAATGCATGTGAAGTCCTGAGCATCGCGCATAGTGATGGCAAACATTAGCTGGCTCCTGTTCTCATATTTGGAAACAGGGGAACCAAATGAGTCAAGACCGAGACCTCAATGGCAGCAGCAAATACAAACATTAGCACTAAGTGCTTTATATTATCTATCTTATCTACTCATTAAAAAGAATAAAAAAGTGAGAAGATAATATCTTGCAAGGTTGAATGTGCAAACTGAGGCGCACAGATTCTGTCACCTTACAGGCCACACAGGTGGTGGGCTGGTCAAAGACCACAGCCCTGTGTCCTTTACCTGTGGACAGGTCTCTAATGGCAGCCCTTGGCAGACTGCCTCCTTTGGAATCTCAAACGCAAACCATGTAAATCTGTGTGTGCTCACCTGTTGCCATGGTGATGGGTACCATCCGGCTGCCACACTGTACACTGAATGGGCTGGACAGGCCCCTCGGTTGCAGGTTTCTTCCAAGTCCAGGGTTGGCTTCTTAATGTTGCGGCACCTTCGCTCTGGGAAAGTTATCAGCTTTCCCTGGAACGTCTTCTCGCTGCACTTGATTTCCCTCTTCCTCACACCCAAACCGCAGGTCGTGGAACACTAGGAATTAAAGAAGGAGGTGTAAATGTGCACAGCACCATGTCAAGTCTGCTGAGCAGATGGGTCCCAACCTAAGGACGTACCGTCCACATGGAATTAGTGATCCGACGATGGCAGGTCAACCGGATGCAAGGATCCTACAAACATGGCACCAGGTCCCTGGTGCTCCAGGTGAGAAACCAGTGCCCAGTGCCACAGAACTCACCAGCACCATAAAACAAAATGCAGCACTGTCCCTATGGCTGTGAGGCAACGTCCAGACCGAGATGAGATGGTGGCAGATGGAATCAGGGTCTGCGTGGCGTTTGTTCGCATGCCCAGGTTGCCCTGAACCCTAAGACGCCCAGTGTCCGTGCCCAAGAGGCAGGGCGCACAGACGAGAGTTAGAGGCTCTGGGGTGGGAAGAACAACTCAGTTTTTACCACACCTCTCTCAGCTGAGCTATAGCTGTTGTGGCAGGAAAAAGGGTGAGTGAGTGAGAAAGGAAATCTGTATGAGAAAAGTGCGTGTTTGTTGTGTCCTACACATCGTGATGGGATCAAGTGCAGGGCCTTGAAGGACTGAGTCAGAACCGGCATCGGTGTGAGGATCCTAAACAACGCGGAGGACTCGGTGCTCCCTACACGGGCAGCTCCGGGAGGGACGGGCGCTGGAGAGGAAGGGAGGCGTGGGGACGTCTGGTTCAAGCCCAGGCATGTAGCCGTCAGGGTTTGAATGTCTCAAGCGGTGCACCACTGCTCCAGAGTCATGAGACTGCAGACTAGCGCAGATGGGAAAGGGCCAGGGCTGCTGCGATCAAACCCTCTTCCTTGGCAGCTTCCGCCCGCCAGCAACCTCTCCTCACTCCGCACGTCTTCCTCACCAGACCATGGCCTCCTCGCGGGCAGAGGCCTCGTCTGCCAGAGTGGAGTCCACCCCGACTCGGCTGCTTTCCTCGGGTCCCCTGTGTCTGTGACCGACGAGGCACGGCCACGTCCTGCCTGCCTGCTCCTGACGGTACCAAGTGGCCTTTCCGGGAACTTTCAAAGATGTTGCTTCTCTCCCCACCTGACACCCACTCATCCTTTGTCTTAATGGCTGCAATACCCATGCCGGCGCCTTCCTGCCTCCGCCCGGTTTGCACCCATTCCCCTTCTCTCTGAAATAAAAACCTGCATGTTCCACTTCGTCCTTTAACGTTTTCATTGGCTCCTAGTGTTAACAGGGCACATTTCTAGTCTGTTACCCGAGGCCCTCAGGATCTGTCCCTGATGGCGCTGACAGCTCTGTCACACCTGTCGCACCCTCACTGAGTGTGTTATATGCTTTCCCTGGATCTGGGTGTCCTCTGTCTGAACCCCACCTCCGCCTGGCTCCTGCTCGTCCTGCCGGCCCACACTCCCGGGAGCGCCTCTTCGGACAAGGATTCCTCCTGCCGGCAGGTTGGGTGGAGCTCGAGCTGCCCCAGGGAGTGACGCACACCCATCACAGCACCCTGCACACTGGACCCACGTCTCCCTACTGATGCTGTGTGGGGTTTCGTGCCTCTGCTGTCCGAGCCCTGGGACGGGTGCTTCATCAACATTTGATGAAGAAGTGAAACAGGAAGCAGCTTCGAGCATCTGGATGGTGGTGGTTAAAAAACAAAACCCACAAACCCAGCAGTACCTCTAAACTCATACCTCACTCCACGAAGAGGCGACCCACTGCAGCCGGTTGTTTTTGGGGCACCGCCCCAGGACGCAGGCCTCCTGCGCGTCGGGCCTGGGGCTGCCGGCGCACAGGCTGGCGGGGAGGCCCTCTGCGGCAGAGGCGCTTCTGCACAGCACGGCCCGTCTCCTCACCCCTCGCCCGCAGGTCTTGGAACACTTGAGATGAAAACAACAAATGCTATTGGCAGACTAGTTTCAAGTTCTCAGACACATTTGGTTTTAACAGTCAAAATAAATAACATTCAAATAGAAAAAAATACCCTCTCAAAATGGTTCCATGTGAAATTTGAAGTAAAGGCCAGGAGCACAGGCTCCTCATCATGCTGACCTCCCCGGGTCCCCATTTCCTTTATCCATACCCACCCGACGTACATATCTGGTAAAACAGTCCTTTGAATTCTCCTTTTGTAAATCACTCCTAGTTGCAAAGGAAGAGACTAGACTCAATGCCACATACTAAGATTTACTGCCTGCGATGAATGACCAGGTGCCCTCACTTTACAAGAACACTGACCTGTGCTTGAAGACATCCTTCCCCACTCCCAGCACCCTATTCTGGTAAGGGGTCTACTCCTAACATCAAGAAACATTTTCCATATGTTCTATCATTAAGGAAAAAAAGCCAAACCTTGCTCTGACCTCTGTTTGGGACCTGGTAGTGCACTGCTCAGCTTCAGAATCAGAGCCCTCCATAAGACGATGCGCCAGGAAGGGGAGCACAGTAGAAATGGGTCCAGGGCTGCCACCTGGCTTCACAGTTCAGGTGATAAAACCCTTGACATTTCAATGTTCCCTAAAATCGGCCACCTGTGGTTTAGCAGAGGCTGGGCAATTACAGAACCAAGTTCTCACCCTCAGCACAATTTGGACCAGGTAAGTCTTGTACTGGGGGGAGCTGTCCGTTGTAGGATGTTTATCTCACCAGTAGTACCTGCCACCACACTGTGACAATCAAAAATGTTGCCTTACATTGCCAAATGCCTCCTGGGGACAAACTTGCTCCCCTCCTTCCCCATGTGAGAACCTCTGATGACAGGTGGGTCTATGCTTCTTCCGACTTGACAACTTTGTACGTCACTGGGAGTTTTCGGCCAAAGTAAACTTTAGGCCCAACTCCTCTGTGTTCTCCTAACCCCACCTCTTCTACTGAAGCAAGAATTAAGCATCCTTTTTATGTCTCATTCTTTGTATTTGTATTTCCCATTTGCTTTCAAGAGTTCAGCCAATTTCACCTACCAACCCTGCGACACCTGAACGCTGTCCAGCTGTGCTGCTGGTCTAGTCAGAATGTCCCCCACCCTCTAACTTCTGGACCTGTAAGGATTCCCACACTGCAAGTTGTGTAATCATCAGTAAAATCACTCATTAAAATGCCCCATCACGTTAACACAGTGTGGGTCTCAGGAAGGCACATATGCACAGATGCAGGCCTCTTGGAAAGCAGTGACAGCACCTGAATTTTTGTCACCTTCATTTTCCATGGGGAACAAGACCCGTGGCGCCCAGTTACCTGAGACCAGGGCCCGGGGCTCCACTCTGGAGGGCAGGCATGGCTGTTGCAGGCTTGCACCTGAGTGGGCGTGCTCACTGGGCAGAGGGAATGCAGCACAGCTGCGTCCTTTTGGAAGGGCTTCTTCTGGACGCACTGGATTTTCCGGCTCTGCTGGCCTCCCGCACACGGCCGGCTGCACACGCTCCATTCGCCCGGCTTCCAGCTGTGGGGGGAAAGCAGTTACTCCCAGTGGAGCTCAGACTTAGGCTCCTTACTTCCAAAGCAGTTACCGTGGAAGATTCACCACATGATGAAAGCCTTAGGTCAATTTTAGAACCAATAAGGGTGATTCATATTCTTCTTTTACAGATTTTGAAGCTCACACTACTGTGGTCCAGCTATAGGGAGTCACATTTAGTCACCACAAAGTTCTGGGGAAAATACACTCCTGCCCCTCGCAGGGGAAGAAATATGTGCCATTTGGAAATCCGAGCCATCTGTTTATTCAGCCAAATTTCTTGGGATCCTAACTTTGTGCCAGGTACTCGCCTAGGCGTTAGGGTTGGAAAAAGGAACAAGGCATTAACAAGCCTACAACACACTGCAGAGGCCGCTATGTGAACAAATACAGACAATACTTTCTGATAATTACCACATTATGTCAATATGAACTACAATAATGAGATGAGTGGAAGAGGGAGCGATGAGGGTGAGTGTACACAGGCAGGCAGGACGGAACGGGGCAGTCAGAGAAGGTCTCCCTGAGGAGATAGAGGCAATTCCCCCAGGTACTTTCCTGGTTAGTCTTAAAATTTGCTGATTCAGGGTTCGTGATACAGCCTTGTGTTCTTCTTTTAAATTTTGTTGCTAGACTCTCCCTAGGAAAGGAGAGTCCCCATTATGCCAACAGAAAACAATGAGGTACCAGTAATAAGGGGACAAAGAAAGAAGGCAACAGAAGATTCTGCCCAGCGGAGCAGGCGTTGTGAGGGGCTCTTCCCCTTTGAAGTAGGCAGCAAGCCTACTACTGCACAGAACATCCTTTACCCAGGGTCATCGGGAAGTGCTAGGAGCCGGACAGGACTGGGTCCCTCCCTTTTCATGGCTGTGTATGTAAACAGGGTCCCTTCCTTTGGCTGGCTGATAGGACCAATGATGAGGAGGAGGTTTAAAATAAAATAGCAGCTTGCCAGTCAAGCATACAATTCCTACATGTACATAAGCACACATGCACCTACTCCCTCAACAAGAAATTGCTCCATAAGGGTCAACAACTCCACCTGGGAATGTCTTAGACACACAGATTTCTCAGAACCAGATAGTTCTTAGCAAAAGGGGAAAATCCATGAAAGCCGCCCCCTCTCCCACCAAATTTCTTTCTCTTTTTTGTGTTTAGAATAGAGCTGGTTTCAGATTCTAAGAGAAAAACTGGTCTGACAATTGGGCACATGGGATAAAGTCCACCCCCAAATTATGACAAATACACTATTCATAAGGGGAAAAATACATGTATGTATATAAAAAGATTGTGGAATCCCACTGCTTTACCACAAAGCAAATACTACTTATTAAGATGGTCTGAAACATGAGTGAACAACCATTGCTTTAGAAGAAACTCTGTCAATTCTATATAAATACATTTGGCAGTAGATAAATCACACAAGAAAGGGCTCCATTTGGCTGGGAAGATTACTTAAAATTATTTGTTCAAACAATAGTGTGGCTGAAACCCATCCAACAACAGACCCACTGAGCTCCCCGCAGGTCACCACCATCAGAAGTGGATTACCACTGGGCCTCTTACCCCTTTCTTTATATTTTGTGTCTTGCTACTGTGTAATTTGCATTTGGGGTTTCATGGTCTGCATAGTAGTATGATTTTAAAATTCTTAGACAACTATATAAAAGTTAAACACACACAACCACATGTAAGTTTAACTAAGAGGGCTCTGTGTTATTTAAATACCTATTTGGTTTAGTGCAGAGGTCTCCGTGTAAAGGTTACAAAATACGAACACCTTTATATCCCAAGGTTAGGCTTGCTTAGCCGGAGTTAAATGAGTGTCTAAATCAAACTCAGGTTTTTCCAGTTATAGAATTTAACCTCAACCACCTTCTTTCTTCTATTACTTTCCAGGGGGTGCATTCTATCTACCTTAACATCACTTTTGATCAGAAGCGTTGACACATGGGCTTTGATTCTCTCATACCAACGAGGAAGGCACATGAAGTACAAGTATAACCAGAAAGACATTTCCAGATGACTTACTAGGCAGGGCAGGAGAAAGCATTGCATACTTTGGGTTCAGTTGCTGGCTTGGTTCTTGAATTGCAGAATGAGGAATTGACTTGAGTATTTTGATCTCGTAAGCAAATGGCCTTTACGCTTATGTAACCTAATAAGACATCAAAAGTTACAAAGTAAAAATGACAGATAACCAATTCAATTTTGCTTCCAAATTTGGCTTCTGATTTACCAGGGTTCTGATATTTTATTTAAGATACGGAATGATTGTGGGAGAAAGCCTCCTACTGATAAAATCTGCAATGGATTTGATCCTACTTCCCCCAAGCTAATAGTTTTAAAATCTCAATAATTGTAATGGGTAGCTTCTTCATGTTCAAGACTGTGGTACACTCTAGAACCACACGGTGATGCATACAACCTTTGGAAACAGGGCAGTTGTGAGGGAAACATACCACCAACTTGAACTCACAATGCACACATCCAGCAGAAACTATCCTTCAAAGAAAACCCATTGGTCAATTGCGCATGGAAATTCTGAGATTCTTCTTTTCCATAAAGCATCTTCTACTCCCCTAAGAGTATGATGCACATATGCACATCGAGTGCAGCTCACTGAATATGTACGTGTCATACCTGTCAGCCAGGACACTGCTTTCTGTTAGTCTGTTTTAGCAACATTGTATGCCTTGCATGCAGTGTTTGTTTTCAGGGCTTCTCATCAGAGGCCGGAATTTTGTGAATAACTGCCCGTCAGCTCCCCAAATAGGAATTCTGCCTCCTCTTTGAACTACTTATATTTACATGGTGCTTTTCCTTAAAATCAATCTGGGAAGCAATGAAAAATGACGTCTGCTATGACGATTAGGTTGAAGTGGATTTGCCTTCAGGAGGCACGCAACAAAACCACAATGAGATTTCCTCAAGTGAAGAGTTTACTTCCAAAGAACTTATTCATTTGAATGTATCTTCTCCTGTGCCTCAGACACAACGTGGCCCGTGCATCACATGACCATGTTGCTAACTCAAGGCAAGAGGGAATCCCACAATGCACCTCTCCAGCATCCTCACCTCGGCTGGATTTCTTCCCTGGAAGTGGAAAATGAATTGAATCTCCACCCTTCCCAAGGAACTGCTCTCTCTGGAATACCAGGAAGTTACTGCAAATGATCTCAAATAACATTTAATATGTGAAAAACTGCTCATGCTCCAAAACTAAGTGAAAACGTATAAATATGTCTATAGCAGCAATTTTCAACTAGTGTGCTGCAAAATTTTTTTAAACACATGTAATAAGAGATATCTAGTCGGGGGTACTGACCTCTTTTCCCTTAGATTGTCAAATTTTAAAAAATGACAACAGCAAACACAACAATAGCTATATGGTGTGAATCATAATTATATCCTTTTTTATCAGATTGCCAAAAATATATATTTTGGGGGTATGTTGCAGACTTTTAGTAATTAGTTTAATGTGTGTCAGGAGATGAAAAGGGTTGAAAATCACTGGTCTATAGTATGGTATCTGTTCTGTAAATATAAATAGATACCTATGGCATATGCCTGAGTAGGTCAATCACACATGTGTTTTATGTGTGCATAATAAAAAGAACAGAATAATATGCACCAAAGTATTTAATATTGCCTGTTGATGATTAAGGGATTATGGGAGATTCTTCTTTTAGCATATTGCCTTTAATTAACAAAATCGTATTACTTTCAAATTACTTACTATTTTTTCAAAAGAAGTATTTCCTCCTATTCTTGTTAATTGCCATGAACACCTGAAGAACAGTCCTTGCAGCTGTAAGAATTTCTTCCTTTTCTATATTGCTGCTCTGTCTCTGGTTATGAGACATCTGTCTGCTCAGTGGATGGGAAGTTAGGAGACCCACTCTCGCCAGGCGTCTGAACACGAGGAAATGAGTGACTGACCTCCATGCTTTGCTTTCATGGACCTCTTTATGGATGGACTTACACTGCTTTCCCAAGTATGACAAAGATGGACTAACAAGCAAGTATGTGATGTTTTTGGATCAGGATAAAAAGCCAGCCTTCTACTTGCTGAGACGGTAACTGTCATTTATTTTTTCCTTACAAGGGGTTTTCCATTTCCCTCCTGAGGGCTGTTGACCTCACCTGTGAGGGGATGGAAGGGCACAATGGCCACATTTCAGAGCCATCCTACATCTGCCTCCAGTTGTTCTCCCTCATCAGGACCCTGCCTTCCTCAAGTCCCAGTGGGAGGTTTACAACAACAGAAAAGTCATGATAGGGAGAAACTAAACTGTGGACTGAAAATTTTTTTTAAATATATACAAATATATATGTAGACATTCTTATAAATGAATAGATTTTATATATCTCCCCCTGTAAGTTTTTGGTGTATAACTTTTGGGTCCTCATTGTGACTGACTTGAGCTTTGGGAGAATCGCTTCCTTTCTCCACAGAAAAATCATTAAGTAGTACAATAACATTTGCTTCTTAGTGTGATGGTGGTCCCATAAAAGACAGCTCTTTTATTGTGTATTCAAACCAAACAATTTAAAGAGGCCTGGAGTGAAAGAGCCTGCTTTAAGAAGAGACTTGGAAGATGGGATAAAGCAGCGGCCGCACCTCCTCCACAGGAGACTGAGCACTCGGACTGCACCGCCCTCCAGGTGTGGGTGTGTCTCTTTGCGGCTGGCTGAGTTCCGTTCATGACCTTGGGCAGGGCATACTTCCAAGCTATCCCCGGATTTTTACCTTGCATCAGAACCTGGACAACAGAAGGTACAAATTCGAGATCAAGATACTGGTCAGACCTTGGAAATCCAGAGAGCTCCCTGAACATTTTAAAGATATTTGTACAACATTTGACCTTAAAGTTGGTTCACATCACTGTATGTTGACTTGAAGTTTTCCATGACACTTTAACACATGTACGGCCAGGGAAACATGACTTGACATTTGCCATGAGGCCACAACTCTTAGGCTTGGTATCATTTTAATAAAATTTAAAAAATGATTGCATTAATAAACCAAAAATATCTGTTGCATTACACTAAGAGAAAGAAGGTTACAATATGAGGTCTTAACCCAAGAGAATGTGTCTACTAACCGTGCACCAGGAGGACCAGCAGATTAAGACAAGAAGAAATATGACCAGAAGTAGGGGTTGGTTACACACACACACACACACACACGGCAAGGATTTAGGATAAATCTGGTCTTATAAAATGACTACTAAAATAAGAGCAATCATTTACTAGCACAAGCTGGGTACCAGGCACCCGGTGGATTTTTTCCTATGTATTTTCTCAAAAAAGGCCTCTAATCACTTCATGACGTAGCTGCCTGTATGTTCATGGGAAAAAAGACAAGCCTGAGAGGACCTCGTACAGGACCACACAGGTGACTGGTGAAGGAGCTTAAAACAGAACTTAGGACGTTCAGCAAAAGGTGTTTAAATACTGCAATACAGCTCCCTGCCTGTGGTGTGGAAAACATTACTTGCCTCCCTTCCTGATTCTCTCTCATCTTAACTACTCCTCTCCTCTCTTCTTTCAAGCTCAATGCCTGAATATAAATAGCTGCTTGTCTCTGCCCCAGAGCCTTGTGGAAAATTCTTTACCACCAAAACTGGGCATCCATGCTCAAGAAGCAAAGCAGATTTCCAGTTAAAAATGAGAAACGTCTGGCTCTATCTCTGTCTGGTGGGATCCCACCTCAATTTAAGTCGGGTGGGTGACTGTTCAAGGACCTCTGATTAGGATGCTGTAGAATGGTCTCCACTTCGCTGTTAGCTGAAACATATCCAGGAACATAGCCTACTCCGAAGATTTCATGGTGCGGACATCATTTGTACAACAAAGCAAATCTTGGCGCCTCACAGAAACAACCAAAATGTTACTAGTTGAGTCTTTGTTCCCTAAGCCCCATCCAAAACAAAAACAAAAATAACAAACAGGTAGTGCCATTCAAATAGACAAATGCCAAATTCTCACCAATGAAAACCTTCCTAAAGTTGAGGTCCTGGGGTTGATTTTGTTCTTCTGGTCTTTCTAGTCTTTGCTTTTCTTATTTCCGTAGCTAAATCATTCAACTGCTCTTAGAACCATGTGTTCGATTGTGTCCTATCATGTCATGCATTTTGAATAAATAGCATTTTCCTTACTTCAGATGTTTGCAGTGTTCCTAGAAATGTCTTCGTGTGCTGCTAAGTAACAGACACTTGAGAGTTTTTTCCACAAAGCAGAATTTTGAGGAAGTGTTACATTCAGAAGATAATCTTGATGCTCGCTGATTTCTCAATTCAATTTCTCCTTCAATTAAATGGAGTATCTCAAATGGGACACTTTAGGTTGCTTCCTTTATGCAATAAGAATGCAGAAGTCTTGTAGTGGAGAAGAGACTACAGTGCACCACACACACACACATACATGCACACACACGTGTTAAGTACAAATGAACTGCATGGGGGCGTGGGTGGGGGCAGGCCTAGGCCCATGAGACAGGATGATATCTCGGTACAGTGACGTTGCATCACACCCGCATGGAAGGAAGGCATATTCCAGTGCCAGTGGGACAAAGAAATCCATTCATGTATCTCCTCTTCCTAGGACCACCCATTTCCCCCATTCACACTAGATCCTGGCTTCTCCTGCCACAGGGGAAAGTGATCCCTAATGGAAATACAGAGAAAATAAAACATTCATTCTTGCTTTGGGGGTTTTAAGGACTTATATTCTGGTGATTGAACAAAGGTTGAATACACTTTCAAAGGGCATTTAAGATCTATTCTACTTTCATCTTTTAGACAGATTGCAGAACTTAAGCCATACGTGGCATGTGGTTTCACTGTAAAATACTTTTAAACGTTGCTGTGAACAGGATGTGCTTAAAAAAAAAATTAGACTGTGAAGATCAAAGTGTCATCACTACTGAGCAAACAAAACCAAGAAGATGCCCCAGGCATCCAGTAAAGCCAAGCATACAAGTCATCAAAATGATCTTGCTACTAACAAGAGACCTTAGACCATCTCCTGCCGTGAAGCATGGTTCTGCATCTGTACCCACATGCCCCTCCTCCACTGTGGCCCCGGCTGCCCTGTCTGGACTCCAGGGTCAGTCCAGCTTGACCTCAGGCCCTGGGTGCCACGGCCCTTAGCCTGTCATGACTGCAGTTGCCTTCTCTTTCTGGAGCCTTACTTCAATTTCCCCATCAACTGGGTCACTCCCACAATGCATTCAACTATGCTATTATAGCTCTCATCTTCAGGAGAAAAGAATTATCTCCATATACCCGTCCAGCTCTTGAGTGATTTCTTCCCCCTTTATAGCAAAAATTCCTCCAAGAGTTGCCTGTACTGTCTCCATATCTTTCCTCACTGGCCTGTGAGTCTTTGCTATCCCCAGCCACATCACCGAAACTGCTCCTTCAAGAACACCTGGTGATGTTCAATAGTTCATAGGCTTCCTCTTACCCAATCCCCAGCACTGGATACAATTGATCACTGCCTCCTTTCTTTGCCACCAGAAGCCCATTTTCTCAGTTCTTTCCCTGACTCACTGAACTTCATTTCTAGTCTCCTTTGTTGAATCCTTCTTATCTCCTAGCTATTCAATACCAAAGTGACCTCCAACCCCTTGACCGAGTCTGTTTTCTATACTCACTATTTAAGGTGATTGCATCTAGTCCTCTGGTTTTAAATACAATCTACATGTCACTGCTTCTAACCCCATAACACTGCACCAGTGCTTTCCAATAGAACTTTCTGCAATGATGATAATATGCTACACTCCTGTGCGGTCCACCTGGTAGCCACAAGCCACGTGTGACTGACTATTGAGCATTAGTATACTAATATAGCTAAAGAACAAAACTTGACATTTTAATGCCTTATAATGTAAACTTAACCATGAGTGGATAGTGGCTACCAAATCGGTTATAGAGGAAACCCATTCTCCGCCTTCCCCATTCATAGTGTCCACTGCCTACCTGGCATCTTGACTTGAACATTTAGAAGGTGTGCAGCGTCCAACACTAACTCCTGATTTTCTTCCCTGTGTCCTATGGTGGTAACCCAACCCTTGTAAATTGCTCAGGCCAGAATGAAAAGTTGGCAGCACCTTGATTGCAGCTCTTTGTCTCATATTCCATAGCTAACTGACCAGGAAACGCTCTTATCTTTACTTCCAACATATCTCCGATCGGTCCATGTGTCCCTTGTCTATGACAGTGGCTGCTGCCCTGACCGAAGCCACCACCCCCTCTTCTGATGTTCATGGTCATGGCACTTCTACGTGCGGTGAGGCTACTCTCCAGGGGAGGCAACGCGGCTGTCTGTACCATAATCATACAGTGACAGTGACTTAAGAGGTTACAAACAAACTACCTTAAACCTGCAAAGAAAAACTAAATGCTGCTGTGGAATTGGGAATGGGACCACATGCCTGAAGAAGTTCTGTAGCTGTCATTTAATTTTGGCGAATGGTTTCAGCACACACACACACAAAAAGAGAAAAGCCACAAAATAAAAGAGGACTTAAGTTTTCTTTGGGAATTTCTATTTCTCTCAAAAGGACACACTTTTATGTTGAGTATCCTATCTACCTTCCCTCATAGCTTAAAAATATGTAAAGCCCTGGCTGGTGGCTCAGTGGATAGGCAACAGTCTGAGAACCCAAAGGCCACTGGTTCGATTCCCAGCCCGGGCACATAACCAGGTTGCAAGCCAGGTCTCTAGCCAGGTCCTTAGCTTGAGGAGGTGAAAGGCAGCTGTACATTGCTGTTTCTCTCCCTCTCTGCCTCTCTCCCTTCTCTAAAAATAATAAATAAAATCTTTAAAAAATATGTAAAGGCCCCCTGCAAAGTAAAATTATTGAGCAAAAATGAACAAGAGTAACAAACTATATTTAATAGCAAGAAGGCAACAAATTCATTTTGTATTATTAAGGGAATAACGAGTTTACTTACCCAAACAAAGCAAGAAGAGAAATCATTTACACAACTTTCTATAATTGTTCATAGGATTATGCAACTTTAAATTATTACCTCATAAAATACACAGTGCTGGATATCGTTGTATTACCATTATAGTTTTATAGCCAATAGCATAAAGGGTGCATTGTTTATAGTTTGTCTGTTGAACATATTAATGCATTCAATGAATGCATAAATGAATAAAAGACTCTCAACTTGACAAAATCAAATGACTCAATGCCTGACTGTAATGTCTGCTCAGCTGTAAATTCACATCTAGAGTTTTATGTGTGATCACGTCCTTTAAAAGACAATATTTGTACAAACGAGCAGAAAGCTGACTTAAGAATTTATTTTAGCAACCTCTCCTAAAAACCTCTTAAAGAAATTATTTAAACACACAAATAGATGCCAAGCTCCAAAAGATAAGCATTTGCCAACTGTAACAATATTTGCTTCTTGATGATAATTAAAGTTTATCTTCATCCCATTCTTTACCTTGTGTTGTGGAGAAAAGTGACCAAGAACAGAACTCATAGCAGTAGCTCTATCTCTTACTTTTCCTAATTTTCCTATTTCCTTTGGAAGTAGACTGTCCCTCTGGCTAATAGAATAGAGATTCTCAAAATGACAGGATTTCAACGACAAAGAAAATCAATCCTATAGTCAGGAACAGCTGCATAATTTCTGGGGCCTGGGGCAAAAATGGAAATGCAAGTCCCCTGGTTTAAAAAAAAGTATTAAGAATTTCAAGTTGGTGGCTCAGTTGGTTAGCGTTGTCCCAATACACCAGGGTTGTATGTTTGATTCCTGGTCAGGGCACATACAAGAGTCAACCAATGAATGCATAAGTCAATGGAACAACAAATTGATGCTTTTTCCCCCTCTCTCTTCCTCTAAAATCAATAAATAAAAACAAAAAGACTTTCAAACTGGTGCCAGCAAAGCTTTAAACCAAACACACGAGGTCCCGTGCAGCTCTGCAGGTTTCCACATCCATGAAATTGGCTCCATCTAGCCATAAGGTGGAGGCTTTCTCATCTGCGGCAGTTTTAAAACACAATTTAAGTTTCCAAATTCCAAATGACCCTGTGTGATGCCTTCACCCCCCTCTTCCTGAATGAAGACGACAGCCTCTAATATGGTGGGTTTGTTTATACCTATGTACCTCAGAATGACTGTGACCATCATCTTGACCACCGATGACCATCATCAGTTCCACCAGAGTCAGGGGAGCAGGAGGGCTTGGGAGGATGTGTGACACCCACCCAGCTGAGGTCCTAACTGCCTCTGCGAATGCTGAGAACACATCTGGGACACTGCATAACCTGAAAATAATTCCCATCACTCACATCTATTTTAAACATTTTCAGTGACCCTGTCAGAAGCAGCCAATAACTTTTCTCAGCACCAGCAGAGAAAGACAAACGCCCTGCAGGTCACGAGAATGCCACATTGCCCGGTCCCAGTCCCCGCCACGGCGGACCTCGCACTGACGCTGCTCCCGGGCCCCCCCACGCAGCCTGTCAGCCTGTACAGCCGCGCCGTGCAGCGCACCAATGCGGAAAGACCGCCAGCGATTCCGTCTACTTAACTGGTCTTAGTCCAGAGAATTTTCCAGCCAACTGGCATTGGGGTTCTAATTTACAGCTGGCAAGCAATGTCCCTAAATGCTTCCAGGTCCTCGGTAGAACTGTTTAATGTCTACCTTCAGCACACGAACCACCTGACTTCAGACACAGCACTCAGCAGCTTTGACCACAGGGTGCAGGGTTGTAAAATTTACAGCTTCTTAAGTTGGAAAGCCACAGACAGGGGCTGGGCTCTACCAACCGCCCTCTGAACCAGGGGACGCAGCTGCTGCTTTGGGTACATGGAGTTAAAACAAAGGACACGTTGAGTAATCGTGGGTAAACAGCCTTCTTTCCTTGGCTCTCATGTTTAATTTTTTAGTGTTAAAACGATAAATGACTTCAGCCAGCTTTGTATTTCTTTCATTATTTAGGTCTTTCTTTTTTTTTTTTTCCTTTTATGAGGTAGTCCCAATTCTCCCATGGAAATCAAAGAGTTATAGACAGGCTGGAAAAACTGGCTTTTTATGTAATGCATGCTAGAAAGCTTGTTTCTTGCCTGCAGTAGTGTATTTGATGGCTTACAAAATACTAATAGCAGTATCACTGTAGGCCAGGCAAAGTATTGCTCATGCGTTATCTCACTTAAAGTTGAAAGCATGATGAAGAAGGTGAGGTGCTATTTATATGCCAGTACTATAGATAAATAAACCAATTTTCAGGATCACAAAGCTAATAAACAGACGTGACAAACCTGACCCTCTAATGCCCGTTCCAAAGCTCAGCATCTTAACTCTCATGACGCAGCTTCGCCAGCTACGAAATACAATGTCTAGGATTCTAACTTAAAATTCTAAAACCTGTATCAACTGTTGAGAAGGCTTTATGGCTAGGATTCAGAGCATGCGACACACCATTTACTGGGTCCAAACTCTGAATATCTGATTTCTTCAACATGCTAATATCGGATGCAAGCAGCCATGACTTTTAATCTCCTAAATCCATTTCCCCCTGTGTTTATGTAGATGTGTTATTGAACTGCTGTTTTACTAACTGAAATACAATACGCTTTATAGAAAAAGTCCTTTCTGATGAGTCACAAACTACACCAAAAGTGGACCAATGCCCCAGAGGGGATACTGCTATGGGACAGATCCAAGCCTGGGTGCGTTCCTGTGTGATTTTTGGAAACCCTTGTGATATGCAAAGCGGGCCAGTTGTCTTGGTCTCCTTGTTTGCTGCAAAGCTAGAAGGACATGACCGGTATTATCATCACTATTAGGTGCAAGTGAGTTGGAGCTGACACTAGACAGCAGCACAGAGGCAGGGACGGGGGCGTCTGGGAGACAGCTTCAAAGGGGCAATTGACACATGGAACCCGGACTACAGTTCTAATTCAACTCATCAACATTCCTCAGAGTTCAGGGAAGAGAAATAGCACCCTCCCACATGCCACAGAAGTATTTGCCGTGAACTTACTGAGGCCCATGCTTCTCAAAGCAAATGACACTCTCTAGACAAAGGATGTGGCATCGCCAAGGCACCTTGGAATTGTCCTCTGGAGTCGGGTTTTACATCATCTGTTCTGCATTAATCCTCCATTCTACCTTTGCCTCTCCTGTGTCTCTTGTCTTCACTCAGCCCAGGCCACTGGGCTGATTCCCTTTCCCTTATTCAGAGTTTATCTCCAAGCTCATCTTCACTCATTTCAGCTCCCTCCCCTGGGGGCACTCGGACTGCGGGTCACAGGGAAGAAGCTAAATGAGAAGGTGATGCTCCGTCAGTGGTGCTCACACTCTGTCATCTTCCTGATCTATGTGCCTGTCCACCTGGTCCCCCGCCACTCCATCATCTCCTTTTGCCAAAGAGTGGAGGAAGCTGTTTATTATAGTAATTTTCTTTAGATGTCTTTTTCCTGCCTTGAAACGGGTCTGTGGTTAACCTATTTCTCACGTACTGTCATTACAAAGGCTGGCGGCCCTTTCAGCTTCAGGATGGCCCTTGGTACACTATTAATTGGGAAGGGGGCTTCAAAGAGTTAAATACCCCTTTGACTACTTAAAAGAGAGGGGAAAAGTCCTTAACATGAAGGAGAGCTTTTATTGTTAAGACTTAAAAAAAAAAAAAGGAATGCTGTAAAAACACAGGTGATCATATTTCAGTCTTAGAATAGCAACCAGTGTTATCATGTCATCCCGAATCCCCGTTCATCAGACTGGGGATGAGGTTACTTTATAATGAAACACTCATGCTGAATTTCTTCACCTACCCTCCGACAGCGTGACAGGCTGACAGAGAATGGGACTCACTGGCGCACGTGTGTGTGTGTGTGTGTGTGTGTGTGTGTGAGAGAGAGAGAGAGAGAGACAGAGAGAGAGAGAACTGAGAGAAACAGACAGAATGAGGGAGGGAGAGGAAGAGGAAGGAGAGAAAGAATGTGACAAGACCAAGTTAGGTAGGAGACGGGTGGGGACATGCGGAGGAGAGAGAGGATCATCAGCTGGCAAAGAAGCCCTCTTGTATCATCTCTAAGTAGATGCCTTAGCTAATCAGCAAAAAAAAAAAAAAAAAGAGAACGTTAGTGTTTTTTAATACTATTGTCAAAGCCCTGTACAATTACATATTGCATGGTGCTGAAGCAAAGAAGAGTCAGTAACGTTACATGACCTATATAACTAAGCTCCAAGTGGAAACCATCACGCTTTCAGCCACACTCAAAAAGCCAGCACCAATATGAATACTGCAGATTAAATCATTACTTTTCAACATGGCAGGGGCAAATTTCAACTCTGATCTTCAGGTTTCACATTTTTGCCACTTCAAAATGTAATTCCTTACACAGCACACACACGCTTTAAACGTGAGGTGTGGAAGTGACAGAGCCAGGTTTCCTTGGTCTTCCCAAACCCAATTAAACAATGCAGTGGTCTATTCATGAGATCCTAAAGACTACAGGGATATAACCTTTTATATCTTTCAGACAACGAACAACTGGACTAGTTCGAAGACAAATTCCTTAGACTTATGGTGTGTGGCATGAAATGAAGAAATATGTAGAAATTATCTAGTTTATAATAACTATATCTGCAGTGACCACAGAATGTGTACAATTGCCAAATCAGTGTTGACTTGCTTTGGCGCTGGGGTGTGCTTGTGCGTGAGCAGTTTTTCCCCAGGCAAAGCACAAATATAACACAGCGTCATGAAATTGAGCTCCCTTTCTCTTACATATGTTCAAAATAAGAAGCTGATTGATGAATTAAATAATGCCTAAAAAACTGACGATCTAATGATCCTATAAATCCTTGGTTATTCTTATGAATTTCCCTTGGCCCCTGATAATTCATTTGACATGCAAACATCATGTCATTTGACATGTTGAAGCACGTAAAGCCCATATTCTGAGGACAGTGAATGCTGGTAAGGGAGACTGCATTTTAAAATTGGGCAGGCGCACGGCTCAGTGATGAAAATAAAGGTCTGTTTTCCATTGAAGCTGAGCTCCCCTACGAAGACATTCTGTAACCAGAAGCAGATGACTCTTTCATTTGGTGTCAGGCCACACACTCTCTTTTTGGGGTTAACTGACAGCAGTCAATGATTCCCCGTGTAGCCTTGTTCCACCTTGCACTAGCAAATGATCAGACGTAAGCAAAGGGATCTAGGATACCCGCACCCCTGGGAGGGCAGATGGAGGTGAGGCTACTGTGACCAAACTGGTCAGCAACTTCTTACATGTCAATTTTTCACTGTGGGAGAGGCAAGCATTTTAGCAATGGTATTGATTCCTCAAATGCAACTTAGGATATCAAATTTCAATACTTGCAGTGCTATTCACTGAACTTGGCTTCAAACTCCACCCAGTTCTAAGACTGGTCTTAAAAGATGATGAAATCCAGTGGTTTTTTAAGTGTGTACTTTAGAAGTCTGGGCCTTTCAGATTATGGCTGGGGTTGGGACAGGAGAAAAGATGGCGAATAAGGAAGGACTGGACTCTGGGCCTGCCATGCCTAACTTTGGTCAGAGAAACTCTTTTCTCACTTAATTTATTTATCTCCTTCAAGCATGACTTTTCAATTTGGAAAGAAGATTCTGCTTTTTAAATGTATCAATGAATTTTATCATTGGATGTTCTTCTTCCAAGAAATAGTCAAACCTTAGTTCTTGAATGTCTTGGCTCTCGAACAATTTGGTTCTTGACCAAGTTGTTGATGGAGAAAATGACTCCGTTGTCTAACAAAACTTCAGGTCTCCATTCTGTACCTGACAAGCCTTTCATGCTGATACCTTTGTGATCGGTCATGTGTCCCCCAGGTGACAAAGGAGATTCAGTTTTTGAATAAAGTACTTCTCGAACTTTTTTTTTTTTTTTTTTGGAAGAAATTAAGGTCAAGAACAGAGATTCCACTGTGTTTTTTATTATTTGAGCATCCATGATGTTTTAGCTACTACACCAGCCTGGAAGCTACCAAGATGAATAAGTCTTCCTGCTCATAAAGGATTTCAGATGCCATTAAAGTGCTTCAAGACAGGGCTGTAGGATCTAGTGGGAGACATCAGTTTAGCATTAGTTCAGGGAATCATTTCACAAAAAGAAACTGGGTCCCAGGTGGTTTAAGCACAATGGCACAGGTAGGGGCACAATGACCCATACTGCCAACTGTTGATAATGCTCCCTGCTCTAGCCCATGCTGCTTCCAAAACAAAGGGGATCCACACACCAAAACTCACTCTGATATCCTTTAGACACCTCAGACATGATTTATGTCTTAACCACTGTGTGTTCCCAATGTCTAGGACAAGGGACCCAACAAATGTTTAATTTCGTTCAGACATGAAGAGGAAGTAAGCAGAGGAAAGTACTTTGCAGGTAGTTATCTAAATCAATACATACCAATGTGGATGAAGATGGGAATTAGCTGTAAGCTATTGGGAAGATCTAGTTAATATACATAAAGGAGATAAAAACAGGGACATTATATTATCCTTCAAATGCTATCCTCATGTGTTTTGGGAAACGTACCCTTCTGCTGAATTTTACTCTATAATTAAGAACTTAGTGAACATGCAGATATTTTAAGTGGTCAAGGGAGAAAGCGATTTTTTTCACAGACTTATACTTTCTGTGGATGGAACAGCATTTTTCATTTTGGTAGGTTCCCACACTTTGATTTTCAGCATCCCACAGGATTGTAAAACACATTCAACATTTTTATATTGGAGTGAACATATTTTTGGCTCTCAAAGTATTCATTTTGGTTCAATTCATAGTTATATGGAAAGGCATATGAATTTGAACTTCCTTTAAAGAATACAGCCATGGATTACTTGGATACTGATATACAGTCTAGTTTTGGAAAAAATGTAATTTATAGCTAACTCTGATTTTGACTTTTTAAAATCACTGTGTTATATCGATTTAGGAGAGGTCTGAGTACATGATAAAAACTGGCCTGAAATTTGATGTTCTCCTGAGAGGAATAAAGTATAATTTAAATATTAAAGTCATTAACCTCAATATTTTTAAAAGATAAAATAGACATAATACGAGGTCACTGGATTTGATTTTTCTAAGCTCCAAACATATTTGTAAGTTTGGAATGAAACCATAACTCCTTTAAAAAAATATAAAGCAATTCATGTCTTATTAATCATGTAAGTTTCCCTCCAGATTGCTTTCAGGCAGGTCGCATTCCTAAGACATTAATTTAAGCTTTCATTGATTCTATAAGTAGAATAAGTACATGAAGTGTGGTTTTGTAAAGCAACAGCTAAGCAAATGTGACCTTAGTCCACTGCAGTGAAGCTATGATTTTGTATTATTATAGTTCTTACTTCTATTCATATGGTAGAAAAATTATTTTTTAAAACTATATTATACATATCCAATTGAACCTAGAGAAGATTTGTTTATAATTTTATTTAGCTCCTCCCAATATTTTCCCTTATATTTTAACTTTCTTTTTAAAGATGCTGCCTGTATCTGCAAACAGAGAGACTGATGAACTTGACCAATTTTAGAAACTCCATTACCCACTGAGGTCATCCTAGTTCCCAAAAATAGCTCCTAAACATCAGGAAAAGTATTAGACCCCGCAGATACACAAAGATTTCATTTTAGTCAAAGCTAAATAATACAGATGAATAAGATATGGAGCCATGCTTAGAATAAGCAAAGCACAAAGAGAAATTCTCAGCTTGAGGTTGATACAATGTTCAGTGACAATCTGTCAGTTATCTGGTTAATTTGCTCAACACAGTGCCAGGGGACATGTCTGGCTCTGAAGATGAAAGCAAGACGGAGCCCTGCAATTCCATGTTGCACTCTCCCTCATTCTTGCCTTCCGCTTTGTTGTGGTTTTCCTACACATGATGCATGTTCAATGGCAAACCTTACATTCCCCACAGGACTGTCAGCACCTACTGGAAAGGCTTTGTGTTTATGAACAAAACTGGAGAAGCAACAACAAAATGGTTGCTTGGCACGAAGGAGTGAAGTGCACATTTCTTGCAAGGAACAGTTAGTGCATGGTTCTCACTTCCTATGGTGGAAGCCATGAGCGATGCCACGCCCCCTCCTGATCCACATTATCTTTTTAGCAACAAAATGTGGTGCATGTACATTTGCTTAAGGATGGACCAAAGTCCTCTTGGTGAAACTAATGAAGTCATGTTGCCCTAAAACATATAACTTGCAAGCTAAGTATACCTCCCTAAAGAAAATATACTTTTTCTAAAGAAAAAAAAGATGTTTGCGGCTTAGATGCTGGATAGAAAAGAGATAGAAGAAATGAATGCATCTAAAAATAAGTTTTGAAAGAAAAAGCCCAGAAATCCTTAAGCAGGGTCTGATTCCTGGGCTTGGGGTTTAATGGAAGTGCAATTTCAGGGGCTGGATTCATTGCTGAGATCCCATCATCCTAACTGGAATCCAGTTTGATTTGGGGTTCCTATGCTCATCCTCTGAAAGACCAGAGAGGGTTGGAAGAATATTTTGTAATGATGGCTTGTCTCAGAGTTAGCGTTGTGAAATCTTGGAGGGGCCTTCTATCCCTTGGAGGAAATAGGACCTAGTACCTCAAGTTCATAAGATACTGGGACTTGACTCATGGTCAAGATCTAGGGCCTAGCCCCGGCCAGTGTGACTCAGTTGGTTGGAGCCTACAACCAAAAGATTGTAGGTTCTACTCCAGGTCAGGTCACATACCTAGGTTGTGGGTTTGATCCCTAGCTGGGGTGCTTATGGAAGGCAACCAATCCATGTGGCTCCCTCACATCAATTTTCTCACTCTCTAAAATCAATGAAAGAATGTCCTTGGATAAAGATTTAAAAGAAAAAAAGAGTCCTAGGGCCTAGGTTGAAAACTGAAATACCCTACCTACTGGGGCTAGAGGTTCTTTTTTTTAAAAGATGTTAAAAAAATCTGTATTTTTTAAAATATAAGAAATCAAGGCCTTGGCTGGTAGTACAGTGGTTAAGGCGTCGGCCTGCGAACCCAAAGGTAGCAGGTTCGATTCCCCAGCCAGGGCACATAACCAGGTTGCAAACCAGGTCTCCAGTCAGGTCTGTGGCTGGAGGCAGGTGAAACGCAACCATACATTGATGTCTCTCTCCCTTTCTGCCTCTCTCCCTTTCCCTCTTTCTAAAAATAATGAAATAAAATCTTTAAAAAAAAAATCACCTTATATTAAAGTATTGATCCATTTTATTTTAATATGCAGATCTGGGAGCTGGGTTTGGCTTGCAGTCAGCAGTTTGCTAACCATGGTCTGAGTTTTAGAATAAAAATATATATACATATATGATATGCTCAGGAGGGAAAATAATGATCATGGTTACAAACACAATATGCCAACTATCCTGTAAGCATTGAATGCATCTTAAATTATCATTACAATAGCCCTAATGGTTAACCAGCATTGTGTGCCCATTTTACAAATGTGGGTGTTAACACAGAGGTTAAGAAACTTGCCCAAGTTTATAGCTAGTTAAGAATCTGTATGTTTCACCACATGGTGTGTACATTACCTGACTTAGAATCCAAAGTTATAGGTGGTCATTATTTTAACTGTCTTCTACTCATTTTCCTTAGTAAATGCTTAAGGCTAATGCCTTTAATTATAATAGCAATTACTATTATTATGGTTGTTATTTAACTTGGCTAATGTTTCCTTTCATTGAGAAGAGCAGTAGGAGAAAACCGAATGTAGATATACTCGTAGATGGAAAAGATTTGGGCTACAGTTCAGCGCGATTTTTTCTCTAGCTGTGTGAGTTAGGCAAACGTTTGAAGCTCTCTTCACACTTCATTGCTTGTTTTTCTGGCAAGTCAGCGAGGCAGGCTTTTTGCCCCAATTCTGCGGGTGAGAAACTGAAGCTCAGAACGAGTCATGTGAGTGCCTGGTCCTGCAAGTCCTCAGGGACGGGGAGCCAGTAGGACTTCCGCATCACCTGACGCAAGTCCCTAGTCTCTGGATGCAAATGACCAGCTCCAACTTACAAAGAAAACATCAGGAGGACTAAGGAAAATGCACAAGCTTACAGTCTGCAGTCCTTTGTAGGTATATTGGCTATGTTTATGATCACTCTTGCCCATTAGTAATTTTTCTCTTCTTACCTGTAAGAAAATGATGACCTACAAAAGAAAGGTGGTTTGCTATGATGAAAACTCGCTTGGCACGCAAGCGTGTGTTCTTGCTACTGCATCGCTCTGCCTCCTCGGTCATTTGTCCCGCGTGGTGAGTTGCTGCGATGGACTATCCACACGGAAAAACACTGACAAACTGCAACAACGTAAAAAGTATTCCTCACCTGTATTCTCCTTAGCATTTGGGACAGCCAAGTGGAACGGTGAAAGGCGGGCAAGTAAATGTGAAAATCACACATTCTCTTAGAGTTCCCTTGAATTCCTGCCCTTTCCCCCAACTGAAGTAGCTACATTTCCCCTTTGCGCTCGGAAATCGAATCATTAGAGAACATAAACTAGAAGGATCAGAGTTCTTTAAACAAGCTCAAGTTGGATAATCACCATAAACTCAGCAGAAGGCATCGAGAACTGAACGAACAGAAGGGGCTTACTTCAAAGACCAGCGTCTCGTTAGTGGGTCCGGGTGCGTACAGCCGCTCCGGGCGGTTAAAGGCACGCTGGTACTCAAACACGGTCCCAGCGAAGAGGAACTCCCCGGGCCAGTCGATGCTCCAGCCCCCCATGAGGTAGTACTTTCGATGGAGGCTTCGGACTGCAAGGTAACTGGAGGACACCTGCAGCTCCTGGATTTCAATGCTTCGTGCCCCAGCTGGAACGGTGACTATTGGATAATACTCTAAATGGAAAGGACAGAACATTTCCAGTTTCCACTGAAGGTGACCAGAAATACTCAGAGACCTGTAGTGGCCATTTTTACAGAGTAAGGTTTTTGATTCATTAACTGACATTCCTTCCTACTCTTAGGAAGTGTAAATGATTATTTCATTTTCCTGAGTAGTAGAAACACCAGATAGAGAAGTATATGTGGCTTTCCCAGGCAGTTGTATGTGGAGAGGCTACATGTCAGGTCATGAAACTCAAGAATGCTTTTTATTTTTCATCTATTTATGAGAAAATTATAGCCATGTATTCTCCCAGTAATATTCAAAAACCAGGGCTTGATATTTAATCTTACTCAAGATATTAAGATAATTGCTTCAATTATTCATCTTACATTGTGAGGGTGTATTATCTAAGATTCATACTAAGTTCTTTGTCTAACAAATGGATGTGAGGCATGAGTCAGCCTGGACAGCAACATTAAAACTGTCTAGCAGGAGAGCATGTGCTCAACACATTTGTGAGATATGTGTATTAATAAAACCCTTCACATTAAAAAAAAAAAACAACACCTGTCCCCAACTAGCACTTGCAGAAGGGCCAAAAGCCATCCTTTTCCATGCGTCAGGTGAGTCAGGTAAAGGCTTGACCACACTAACACATTGTTGGTCTGTTAAGAAAAAAAGTGCATGTTTTCAAGCTCAAACATTGTTGACTGATAGCAAATTAACTTGTGTTTGCACCTGCATTAGATTTTGTATAAAATTGCTGGTCAACAATGTGTTAAACATCACTTGAGCTTGTTCAGTAGCAAAGGATGTGTCCCACCAGTGATAGTATGAAAAAGTAGCAGCTCTTACCATTTGCTTTATGCTGGTTGAGGTACAGGCCTTTATAAAACTTGCAGGTCGAGTTATCACCTTTGCAAACACCACATGCATCAGAAACTGCTTTGGAGCCAAGTTCATGATCACATCCCACTGGCTGTGCCAAATGCAAAAAAATCAAGAAAAATCAAAGGTCAGAGAAGCCAGTGGCTAAGAGTAACCAAGAGCTCCAGGGTTTTCTGTACTTCTAGAAATCAGGAAGTGGGGTCAGCTCTATGGTTAAAAGCCCAGTGTCAACTCTGGCTGACTCAGGGTTCAAATCCTTTCTCTGCCGTTACTAGATGCGTGACTAGGCAGTTACATAACTTATCTAGGTTTAGAGTCCATCTGCAAAAGTAGAATAAAAGGTTGCCCCTGCCAACAAGCTGCAGCTTGGTTGGGTCAGCTCCAGCAACTGCAGGTGAGCTCACCTGGGGTCAGCTCCACGGCTGAAATAGGAAATGCTGGACAACACACACACACACCCTGAAGACATTAAAAATCTCACAACCAAATTTAAAAAGTGGATACCCAATTAGAAAAGAAAACAAATAAATAGTAGTACTACTGCAAACACATTTGTGCAGCCCTGCTCATGTAGTGAATGCACTTAGTCAATACACAATGAAAGTTTAGTACTATTATTTATATTCTTATGTCATTTTTACAGCTATTATGCAAACTAGGCTCTATCAGGAGCTCCATTCTGTTACATAACAATAGAAGAAAAAGGAAACTAAAAAATCAGACTGGCCCTGGCTGGTGGCACAGTGGATACGGCGCCGGCCTGTGAACCCAAAGGTCACTGGTTGGATTCCCCAGCCAGGGCACATAACCAGGTTGCAAGCCAGGTCTCCAGCCAGGTCCGTAGCTGGAGGTAGGTGAAAGGCAACCATACATTGATGTCTCTCTCCCTCTCTGCCTCTCTCCCTTCCCCTCTCTAAAAATAATAAATAAAATTAAAAAAAAAAAAAATCAGACTGGGGCCACACAGCCAATAAGTGGGCAATGTGGAGATAGTGCTCACATCCAATTTGAAAATGTTGTCCTTGAACCCCATGCCACCTGCTTTCCTGCAGACGGAATGTGTGGCCCTATTTCTCACATTGGCATTTGATATGAGGAAACACAAACATGATCAGACAGCCCAAGCAGAAAGGTTCTCTTACTTCACAAATCCCATCAATACAAACATCATTCTTGTTTGGGGAGCAAGGAGTTCCGTCTTTCACCTTGCTGGACATTGCGAAAAAAAATTCAAAGTTCTCAGCCTTGCAGTATAGTCTACATCGATCTTCCTCTAGAAGCAAAGAGATCAAGACAGGATATGGTCAAGAGGAATCACAGAAAAATGACATGACCTCCAAAAGGCCTCCGTGTCCTTCCCTCTCCTCCTCTTGATACTTTTGATTAAATTGACTTAGAATGTTAACATGATCAAAATGGAAAGTGTTTATAGTTTCATATGTATGTGCATGCCTGTACACATGTGCTTATGTATATGGCTTTTAAAAATAGGAATGCCATTTAGTAATGCATATAAAACTGCTTTGACATTAATATACAATAATTTTATTTTTCTATTCCTTAGTAATAGCTGTGATACACACATGGGCTGTATAGTTACTCTCCTTGGAGAGTAAATATTTGAAACTTCATAGGCACTATGGTCTGCCTTTGACAATATATAAATGTTTAAAGTTCCAGTAAAATGTTATTTTTTAATTTCATTTTTCAATTACAATTGATATTTGATATTATTTTATATTAGTTTCAGGTATTCTGAATAATGATTAGACAATTATATAATTTACAAGTGATTCCCTGATTATTCAGGTACCCACATGACCTCACAGTTGTCACACTGTTGTTGACTAGATTCTGTATAAGCTTGATGTTCCCATCACTAATGTGTACCTAAGTCCTTCACCTTTTCTACCCAGCCCCCACCTTCTTCCTCTCTAGCAATTAGTTTGTTCTCTGTATCTGTCAGTCTGTTTCTATGTTGTTTATTTATTTTTCTTTAGATTCCACATATAACTGAAATCATATGGTATTTATCCTTCTTCAATAAACTTTATGTTTTTTAAAAAAGCATGTGAGATTTGGTCCATGGGCCATAGTTTACCGATCTGTGATTTAAGACATGGCTTACTTTAGATAATTATTCAATCAATTAACAGAAAAAACATTAGGCATTTTGTTAAAAAGGGATATGTTCAATAACATTCATAAAACATCCAGTAAGGAATCATATCATGAAAAGGAAGAGGAAGAAAATAAAGTGCACTAAAAAATATTAATTTTTATTGACCATTAAGGTTCTGGTATTATAGGCAAAAGGAAAACAGTATTATACTTATGGAGCTGTTGTTGTCAGAAAGAAGTAATTATGCTCATTTCTCAGAAAGAGTTGTAGGCCAGTGACTCCAGATGACATTTCTCATGAGACCTGAAGCAGGCGGTGCTGTGATATCCCTGACAACAGTCTTACGGCAAATGTACAAACAGTCTGCAAACAGTTGTGCTTCATAAAACCTCTCAATAAGGAACCAAGCCAAAAACGAGGAAAAAAGTTCGGTGATCATGTTCCAAATATGCAGATGTGTGGATGAACCATTTTTTTCCCTCCAACCTAGAATTTTTTTTTAATAGCAGCTTTATTTAACACCTGCTCTTTTTTGCATAGGAGATCAGGGATCTGGAGTCAACAAGTTTGAGAAAATTCTGTTTTTCCAGCACAGGTTTCTGAGCAAGTTATGAATTAGCCCAGTGGAAAGGCAGAAGAAGAAGAAAAGCTGACTACTCTAAGACAAAGATGGTGTACGTTTATGAATGAGCTGTCCCTTATTTTTCCCAAACTGAACAAAAGTCACAAGAGCTTCAATCATGGTCAGTCTTTTCTGATTCTACCTAAGTGTCAAAAGGAGGAGAGGGAAGGACACAAAGGCCTTCACTTTTCTGCCTCTCTCCACTGGGACTTGGGGTCCCACAGCTGTGGGGCCCCTGTTTTACTCCACGGAGACAGGTGGTCCACCACATAGTCACTGCTCAGCAAACATCTGCTGAGTGAACGAAGGGAGTGGCATGCTCCTTGCTTAGTAAAAACTCCAGTAAAATTGGTGAAAGGGCTTTGAAACCAAAAAACATCTTACACATTATAAAATTCATTGGCTTGATTTCCTCCTTATGCATTCAAGATGGGGCCTATTTAAAGGATGATAATCTATTAGCAGGTTCCATAAACACTATATTTGAGTGAAAGATGTAATGTGGGAGAGGCCAAGGAATAGCCGAGAAGACAAAGCAAAGAGCAGATGGGGAAAAGGAAAGGAAGGAAAACAACAGAGTCTTGGAGGAAGAACCATTGATAAGAAACATGGAATTATGGGAGAGTACAACCGACAGCAAATGAATCTTCCAAAGTCAAAATGGAAAGTCATGTAGCTAGTCCACTGAACTGTTCAATGGAACCTGCTATATAGCATTCGTCCTAGGTCCCTACTCAGTTCTCTATAAAACACCTCTTGTGATGCAGGACTTGCAGCTCATAGAGGAACATGCTTCTACCATGAACTGTTGGTATTTATCTATTCATTCATCTCCAAAGTTATCAAAAGCCCTGTAGCACCTAAATTGTTGTGTGTGTGGGGGGGGGGAGTAATAAATGACTATATTAAATAAATTCACACACTGGTAAGAGCTATGAAGAACGAAGCAGAGTAAGGGTTCAAAGACTGACCAGGAAAAAGACATACTGGACAGACCAGCAAGCAGAGTTTCTCTGAGGAGGTGATATGGCTAGAAAGTTCTGAGTCTTTGAGAAATTCTATTCGCTGAAGAACTTTCAAATAAATCTAAAGCCCCTTCTATTCAGTAACTTCAAATTTTTGAAGGCAACTGGTTTCTTTTCTACAGGAAATAGGTACATAGGTTCCTCAGTGCATCCTCCTAAGACGGGGTTCGGAATTTTCATGTGTGTCTCTGTGTTTTGGATACTCTTGACCCAGACACAGACCAGCACTTTGCAATGCGCTGGGCTGGCGTTGAGCGAAGTTGTACTATCCCCTGCGATTTGGAGGTGTGCCAGTTGTAATGACATCTAATTGCGCCTGCTGCGTTGTGGGAATTGATCATCGAGGTTCATTTTGGACTTTTGTACAGGAACAGCCTGCAGTCTTTTTTCCTGTGAGTTGTCTTTACATTTAGTCTCTTTCTGTTTCACACTTGGGCAGGTGTGGTTCCTGTTTCCTTTTCCAGGGAGCACAGATGAGTTCTGATAAACCCGGTGAGTGGGAATAATGGAAAGGAAACAACTGGAGCACTGGTACTAGAAACCACATTAAGTTCATATATTATGACTAAATTAAATGTTTTGATGCTTGACCAAAATAAAAATGAATTCATTTAAAAGTGAAATACAAGCCATGACTCTAAGTTATAATAAGTACTAAGAACCTAGTATGGAGACATTTCTTTCTGTGTGTGTGTGTGTGTGTGTGTGTGTGTGTGCACGTGTGTAGTCTGCAAATAGGCCTTCCTGCGCTTGTAATCATCTAACATGTCCATTACTGAGAATGGTGTCTCTATGGGGCATATATGGTTTCATGAGGTTTTGGTCTGGATAATTCATACCAAGTTCAATTAACATCCCTGGGAGACTTCATTGCTGAAATGTCCAAGGTAAGTTTAGAATTATAAGTGCATTCCAAACACATGAATACTTTGACTTACAGATGTGGAAGACAAGGGGTATCCTGTGAAAAACTAAGCGTGGAAATGTAAACAAAACCTATGAAACTGAATTAAGAAATGGGTCAGGACAGGTCTGGGGAACAAAGGATAAAAACTGCAACTCTTTCATATTGGCAGCAATTGCTTCTGTGCTGTTCACTCACATTGCTGGCCACACAAGAGATGCACATCTGAAGGGCACAGAGACCATGTTACCTTCCACCTTCGTGTAGGGCTTCCACTGGTAGAACCACCCACGGAATGGTTTGCTGTTATATTCTGCACACTGCTGGGCTCGAAAATCCAAGCTGTTTTCATTGCAAGGATTAATATTGCACAACTGATAAACGCGGCCAGAACCTGGACAGAACTTGCCACCATATTGAGGCCTAAAAAAATTAAATGAAAGAAGTTCAATGCTAGCAGTCAAAGGGCTCACTATTAGTTAAAGTAATATATGGACGGGCAATGCAGGTAAGTGTTGTCACAATGTATATAATCTTGTATCCATGGCAGACATAACCAATCTATCAAAGGGTCTCTTTTTGGGAGGTTGGGAGTAAAGCCTAATGTGTCCTCAAAGTCCTTCCCAACACAGCCCTCAGGTAGCCGCTACCTCTGCTCATCAATTGAATTGGTGGGTTAGGTCAAACTTATTTGGCATCTCTGATCCCATTTTTACATCTGGCATTTCCTCCAAGACTGATGAAAGCATCTTCTTGACACTCATCCTGTCACCTTCCATGTTAGGACTCTGCAAAGACACCTCAGTGTGCTCATTACTGTAGATGTGTTACGCACACATGACCCCAGGTTGGCATTGAAGCTCTTCAACTGCAGACCCAAACACCTCTCCGGCATTTCTCCGATTGCTACACACTCATCATTCTCCTACAGGTCACCCTGCACCAGCTTGGTCAGTCGTTGAGCTGACGTTTGGATTACTGTCTGACTCTCGTGTGTTTTATTCTAATTGTTCCTAAACTCCAAGGCCAAACGTTCCCTTGTTTTCATCTGTACAATCACTTTCTAACTGTGCAGGTGGCCCACTCTTTTCCTGCCAAACACGATGGGAAATGGAGTTCCAGAGTAGGGAATCCCATTAGAACATAAATAATTAGGATCTAATGGCCTGCTCTTTAAGATCTTTAGTAGGCAGGCTGCAAAAGCCAGAGAGCAAAATAAAGGAAAAAGGAGCACAAACCACACCGAAAATCACCAGTAACATCTTACCCAGCTGAGCCCAGGCACAAAGTGGTAGCTTTTCATTGCTACTTTTTTTTTTTTGTCATTTTCTCTAAACGCCAAACCCAATGATGCATCGCCTCACACCAAAGCTCAATGCAAACATGTAACATGAAAGAAGGTTCCAAGTTCATAAATTTATGTGATTAAAATTCCTTGTCTCTTTAGGAAGCACAAGAATGCTATAAAACCACCCTGGATGTGCTTTGGCGCATTTTGTTGAGTTCTCCTCTAACTGCATGCTGAAATGGATTCAACAGAGACGGGAAGCGTCGTGCTGCCAGAGTAAGATTCTTCTGCTCTTTTAAACATTCTGGAGTAACTACTTAAACATCCAGCAGTCCCTGTGCGCGGTCAAATCTCCCAGGGCTTCTTAAATCATTATCTAAAAAGCATCTAGAAAAACTTTCAAGTGCCATCCAACTGTCTTCCTATTCCTGGCCATCTTTCCAAGGCATATGTCACAGTTTCTCAGGGCAAGGCTAGCTGAGATTTTACAAGGAACCTTCCTTTAGATGACTTAAATGCAATGTTGTGAAAGAGGACCACATGTGTTACTTTTTCAACTCAGGAACTGTAAGGCGGGAAAGACCTCAAAACTCACATCGCCATCCCCTCGTTTGCCAGAGGAAGAGAAAGGCAGTGGATAGAGCTCACAAAACTGGCTGCCTGAAGGACACATGGCAAGATGGGAGCCCACCTCAACCTCTTATCTCCAAGCTCTCCAGGGTCCTCTGCCCACTCTGCTCAGCCTGCACTTAAGGGAATTCAGGCAAGGAAGAGGAAGAAAGTAATGCACGATGCGCCATGGTTCCAGGGCTGGCCTTCTCGAACGAGGCAGATCTGTATGTAACTCTTCTCCGCCTCTTCTCAGCCTCTCTTTAGGCCATTTTATTTAACCTCCTGATCTGTAAAGTGGGGGCAATGGTGGCAATTAACTGAGACATTTGTAAAGAATTTAGGGCCGAGCCTAGGGCTCAGTGAGCATAAATAAGTCAACTATTTTTAAAAGTTTTCTACGTTTTCGTGACTGATGAGAATTTGGACTTTCCCATCAAATCCTCAAATACAGGTACATTTCTCTGCAGCTATGAACATGAGTGTTAGGAGAAATTAACCAAAAATTCTACTGTGGCCTCCTTTGGTATAACAAGTTCTTGGAGATTAAACACAATAGAAGGCAAATGACTTAAAACAATAGACAGAAGGCTAATGTTTAGGTACATGATTTTCATGTTTATATTAGACTGTTATCAAGCACATCCATAATTTGCTTTTGCCTAACCTATCAGGTCCTCCCTATAAATGGTTATAATGTTGGCTGGCCAGCTGATATTAGAGTCACTTGGGAAGCTTTGCTAAATATGCATAAACGTCCCTGGGCCCTCCCCTCACATTCTCCATAAGATTATATGGTGGGGAAGACCCAGAAATCAGTTTTTTAAAGTACACTTGGTGATTCTGATAATCAGCTGAGCCTGGAAATTGCTGGTTGGGTGAAGAGGCCAACATTTGATTCAATTATTATTCTGGAGCTCAGACTCCAGTGGCATATTATTCTTTCTCAAATAGATTCCAATTTTAGGAAAGTTCTAGAGTACCTTAATGTGTTTTAATTTTGCTGTATTCTTCAACAGAGTTTGTAGGAATTTTACTAGACTCCCCTAAGTGTAATCATTGAATAGTAAGGGAACCATGAAAAGTCTCAAAGGATTGAGACTGTGGGTACTTGGGTTCTCTCTCACATCATGGGCTTGGTGACCTGGGCGAGAATTGCCGCTGTGAACAGGACCCTCTGTCACCCCGTCACCCACTTGTAAAGTAACTGGATTAGACAACAGGTTGCAGTTCATGCCTCTGTTCTAACCTGATTGGGAGTAAACGCCGGGAAAGCGTTCAGAGATGCTCCCAAGGGTTCAGCAGAAAATGAAGCTTCATCAGTCAGAAATGCTGCCATAGACATGGGAACAACAGGAAGGGCCAGGTGCACCTGGTACTGGCCATCCCAGGACCAGATAACCTGTCAACTCTTGTGAGGCTGAAAAGCTTGATATGCACCCACAGATTGGCCAAGAATAATTCATTTTTTATGAAACAAAAATATGTTCTGGGAAAACCATCATCATGTGAAATAAAAAGCTCACACTGCTTTCACATGAAAAAAAAAAAAAGAAAAATGGTAAGGCTGAGTGATGTGAACAGACCAAATGTTTAAACTCAAGGCAGAAAAAGATCAGTAACTTGAAATAGGAAGGAAAAAAAAAAAAAACCAGTTGTACTACAACAGAGTGAAATGAGAACAGGGAACAACTTACTCAATTGTCTTGGGATAGGCAATCACTTACTTGTTTTATTTGTGACTTCAAGCTTAATCAATGCAAACAGTACTATGATTAGCCTTAATCTTGTTTAAAATTAAAACTGCACCAAGTGGAACTACTTTAGTGATTGATTCTCTATTAGGCACCTCTAAAATTACAAGATGCTATTTCTGTGAGCAGTGAATGCCCTGTTCCAATGAGAGCTCTTCCGCCCTCAGACAGGGGCGGCGGGGGTGGGGGTGGGGGAGGTGGGGATCACAGAAGCCCTGGGGGCCTCATTCAGGCGCTCAACCGGCAAGGCTATTAAATTAGGCAATCCATTGCTTTCTTGGGGAAATACCGAGATAGTAAAATACTGTGATGTATGAAACCCAGACTCATGACCTATGCTGCAAAAATGAAACATAACAGAATGAATCTTAAGAATTCCATCCAAGTTGAGGGCTACATTCAAACTGGAGGAAGGTGGTTTTAAACATCTGACATGAATTGTATGTCTATCACAAACCTCCGTACCATTTATGCATAGTGACTGGGTCTGATTAGAGGCATCAGTCTCAACTGGGGATGGCTCTGGCCCCCTACAGGACATTTGGCAATGTCTGGAGACAGTTTTGGTTGTCACAACTTGGAGGCTGGGGGGTAGGGAGAGGCTAGGGGTGGTACCCAATATTGTACAGGACCAATCCCACACCCAAAGACTTTCCAGATTAAAAGCTTAATAGTGTCTCCAGAAGTTGAGAAATCCGATGTTAGCCTGAGCTATACCAAAGAGTGTCTGAGAAACCATGGTTGATGCCCCAACCTGCCCTTGCATTTGGGAACAAATGGGCCTTCTGCTCCGGCCCAGCCTGCTTACTCCCAGAAGGTATCCTTAGTCTCTTTAAAAATTTGCTTGGACTCTAGTTTCATTATTTATTTCACTTGTCAATCTACCAAATGTTTTTGCCAGACACTTAAAAAGCAATTTGCAAATATTTAGTCAGTTGATGAGGTAGTATCTTTATCCTATTATTATCAACGAGAAATCTGGAGCAGCAGAGTGCATGGCCTATGATAAAATGCTGTGACGTGAGAAACCCAGACTCATGAACTATGCTGCAAAAATGAAACATAACAGGATGAATCTGTTAGGACTGGGAAGCAGTGACTGGGTTACTGTGACCCAGGTTACTGGGATTAGGTCTGTATCCTGAGCCCCCGTGCTATGCCCCCGCTCAGCTCATGTGGTGAAATCAGTTCCACTATTCTCTGACATCCTGTCACCTTCTCCTCACTCCACATCAGCCTCCAAAGTCCAGTTTCTTGCGTCATGCCCCTCCCACTGCTTCCAACGGCTGGCCCTCTGGTACGCTGTGTTCCTAGTTAGTTTTAGGATGAAAGGAAGAAAATCACAAGGACCCCAGAAACTTTGTTAAATGGCTGTTGGATACTCCTCAATATGTCAGATATTCTACAGATGCTATTTTTAACCCTCCCCAACCCATCAGAGGGGAGTATTATCATCTCCATTCCATATAAAAAACCTAAGGTCAAAGTTCAGCTGATCTTCCCAAGGCCACATACTTAATAAGTGGCAGACCAGATATGCGGAGTCCTACCTTTCTGTCTCCTAAACCTGGGCTCTTTCTACATAACCATGCCAATCAGAAAATATATATTTGTGTCCTGTGGGAATTAGAGCTGATCGAAGTAACATCAAACCACCTTCTTCCATAGCACAGACTGTGATCAGAATCCTAGTACTAGACCAGAGGGTGAAGCAGCGGCCAATTTCAATCCACAGATGTTCTGATTATTCCTCATGGTATTCTTTTTTAAAGAAAATAGAATTTGTCATTGATATTTTAGAAATTGGGCAATTTCACACATTTTCTTCCATTTCTGGTTTCTCTCGGTGAGTCTAATACGTCAGCTGTGCCATGGTACATTCCTGCAGGCGGACACCGGCATCCTTCCTCTGGTCCATGGGTTTGAGACACACCCATGTTCTACCAGCCAAGCCTCCCTGCTCTGCAGCCTCACAGTCGTCGGGCTGTGGGGCTGTCTCGCTCTAATTCAGATTCAGAAAGGCGCTCAGACCATTTACTGCCATTCCTGGAGCCCCTGACCATCACATTCACTCATGGAATAACCCCTCGGCTGGTTTGCTGTTTCTGCCCACCACGCCTTCCCCAGGGCACACCTGCCTTTCTGCGCTACCTCAGTTGATGGCTATGAACCGGAGAGAAGAAAGCTGCTCCTAAAAACAAAGCAGCACCCATAGGCTACCAGCTGAAGGGCAATGCCTTACACACACGGATGTCCTGCTGGAGCCTTACTTGGGATTGTTGCAGTGTCTCTCTTGGTACTTGACTCCACCGCCGCACGTTCGGGAACATTCTGACCACTTGGACCAGGAGGACCACTGGCCGTGGACGGGCCGGGGCCCATGCTCCCCGAACTTCACACACTGGCCTTGCCGGCACCACTGTGGAAAGAGCACGGGACACGTTTCCTGTCAGAAACCACCTGACAAAAGGCAAGGGGATGCAAACATCTGTGCAGGAACAGGAAGAGCACATCCCTGATGGGATGCCCTGGCCTGCTGAACTCCACAGGCAGCGGCTGGGTCTGCACTGACCACCTGCACTTTGCAAAGCTGCCACTGAGCGAAAAGGGGCATCAGTCACCAACAGATGCCCCGTGAGCTGTGGAGGTAAACTGGTCAGACGAGATCCCATCCAACAGCGGAGGGAGTCAGAGCAGAAAACGAGAAAACATCCTCCCTGGATGTTTAGGGACAACACTACCTAAAAGCAATCCAGATTACACGCTCAACGAGAGCTGGTTTTGAAGACAGTAACAGAATTCATCGTTTGGGATGCGTGTCTCATCATAAAAGCAGATGCAATTGTGTATACATTTTTGTTTATTCTACTGACAGAGCATTTCCTGTACAACTAAACTGTTTTTAGCCTGCACACATTGTGCTTTCAGATAACAGTTTCCTATGGTTATAAAAGGTCCCTATGTAAGACCCTCAGATGACTCGGGACCCTGAGTGTCTTATGAATTAGCCCTGGGTCTTCCGATTGTCAGTGATCTGCTCAAGCCAACGCAAGCAGGGTTTCTTGCACAACCTTCTCATTTTAGTTTTCCCCTGTAACATATTCCAGGTTTCACTGGTCGTCTCTGTGTGTGGGGGCTGCATTAGCCTCTGGGAGTGGCTTCTTTCCTATGGTTCCTCAAGCCAGTTCTGCATGACTTAGCAGAATTGCACCCCTTTCTGAAGGTCTCTCCAGTCAGATCCAAAGGGCTGGGGTGTGGACCACACCAGGTCTGCTGAGGAGAGGGCGTCAGTTAACAGAATCATGGGGAACTGGATTCTCAAATCTTGCCTTTTCTCCCAGGATAGGTTTGGCTTGTGGCTGTTCATTGTGTTGCTATTGCACTTTGTCTAGGTCAACATATTGCCTGCTGTCTTTACATTTTGGCCATAAAATGAACTCACTCTTCTGTTTATCATGTTTCATTCCTTTGAATTAATTGCCATTTGAGAGCTTGCACGAAATTAGAGAGCATCTTGAGGACTCTGAGTGGCAGGGGAAGCAATTGGTCAGTTGAAGGTTTTGTCTACTGCAAGTGCGAATGTGAGCCTTCCCTACCAGAAGTCCTAGAGGTCCTCCTGGACAGAGCTCAGTGGCTGAGATACAATCCCAAGAATAGCCAATAACAGTAACAGCAGCAGCTACAGTTTATTAAGCTGTTTATGGGTAACTAAAGAGTCACACATCTACCCAAGCCGCCATACAACTAATGGGAGCTGGATTTAAACTCAGCACTCAAAACGCCTGGACAGGACACACGGACTTTTCACCTCAGAGGCAAATTGCTAAAACCTAAGTATCTAAACTTTGATCTAATTTCTTTTTTTAGATAAGTGTTTTTTAGATCTATTTCAACCCTTCAATTATTTTGGCTATTCCAGTATTTTATTCCAATTATTTTATTCCAGAGTTTACTTAAGTATAGAAAGTCTCCTCTGGGTTTTTCAATTAGTATAGAAATCAAGAATACATAGGAATATATACCCATACATGCATAAACCACATGTACATATAAAGTTTTACACGGAACATGTAAACATTGAGTTGGCTAAAAAGACCATATGGTTTTTTTTTCCCTGTAAAATAAAAGACAGACTTTTCATTTTCACCAATCACTATTGATCTATTTTGAGTATGTCAACTATCTCCCATGTGGTGTAACACTGATTGTTCCCAACTAATGTCTCGGTTTGATTGCTATCAACTTCAACTGGTCTACCAGTCCATGGGGCGTCATCCAACAAGAAATTTCTGGCCTGAAACTTCACAAATCACTTTTGATGTGTTAGATCTGTCACAGCACTTTCTCTATACACTGCACAAGTCTATTTTTGCATTTCAGTTGTGCTTTTACCTTTCTTTAAATAATAAAGCATAATATGTTAAGAATGCATGTTTTCTTCCATCTTCAGTATTAAAATGGCTACTCAAAAATTCACCCATTTTGATAAGTTTTTCTGTAAATGAAAGCTGATATGACAGTTGTCACAATATAGTCTAACAAAATTGTTTCAAATGAAATTAAAGGCAACTAAGCATTACTAGAGCCATCTTAGTAGAAAACCAAACTGAACTGTTTGGCCAACCCAATATAAAATAGATAACACATGTAACTTCTGCTATTCACACAGATATAGTTCTCACACTGCTTCTAATTTCAAATTGAATAGCCCTAACTTGGGCCAATGCCTTTTATGATAGACAGCAAGCACAAACCTTTCTTTCTTTGCACACATAACCTAGGTGAAAGGATATGCCTTTCATACCCTCTCACATATATTAATCACTCATGGTACAGATACCCATGAAGGAGGAGGGAGAGATTACAGATGAATGGGGAAGGAATCCGTTGGGTCCCAGTTATGGAGAAATAAACAAAACATGGGGTAGCTGCTACTTTGCAAGACCCTCAGGATAAACTGCAGGTAAGACATGGCCCTGGCCTCATGGAGTTTACAGTCCAATACATAGCCAGTTACAACCCCCAGTGACAGGAGACTTGAACCGTTCATATGAATGAGGAATAGTTATACTGGAGTGATGATGGGTGAAACTTATCAAATGTTTTCTACTGATGGTGGTCTTAAAGTTAAGGCCTTTCCTAGTATACATGAGGTCTGTCTGGAAAAATTTCAGCTATTATACACATAATGAGAACAGTTCATGAGACATTGATGTAACCTGGCAGCCAACGAAATGGCATGAAATGCACATGCGTGAACAATGATGACGTCTGTACTAGTCAGTGGGGGCAGTAGATGCTGTTGAGTGAGCATGTGTACTGTGTAGCAGTCACGTTCAAAATGACTGAGTGAGTAGGGCAACAAATTGGCATCAGATTCTGTGTTACGCTTGAACATTCCTCTGCAGAAACCGTCTGGGAGACTCAGAATGCCGCAGCTCTGGGCAACTGGACACTGGCTGCTTCATCACGACCATGTGCCTGCTCAGGCATCACATCTTGTGCAGTTTTTTGGTGAAACCTCAAATCACCCAGGTGACTCAGCCTCTCTACAGCTCAGATTTGCTACCCTGTGACTTCTGGCTTTTCCCCAAACTAAAATCACCTTTGAAAGGGAAGAGATTTCAGACCATCAGTGAGGTTCAGGAAATACAACAGGGCAGCTGATGGCGACTGGGAGAACTATGTGAGGTCCCAAGGTGCCCACCTTGAAGGGGACTGAGGTGTGCTTAAGTGCAATGTTTCTTGTATATTGTATCTTTTTCATAGCTGTGGCTGGATAGTTTCTGGACAGACCTTAGTATATCTGCGGTCTAGTCCTTCAAAGCAGTGGGTGGGGAAAGTGGTGTTAGGGCATGCGGGTTTCTAACTCCTGGCATGATTTGTCTTATGTTGCATTAGCTGGAGTCTAATCCAGGGGCATTTTCAACCTCCTGGAATGAGATCACAGGGGGTGTTTATGTAATAAACCTTAGACCTCTGCCAGAGTGTACTTATTTTCCTTATTTATTATATCCATCTTTTCATATGCTTAATGCTGTTGTTTCTGAAAGGCAAAAATGCCTATTAAAAGCTGCAAGTTCTAAATGTTGATACTTTAGAAATAGAAGTGACTGGAGCAACAGCTGTATTTTCCATCATTCAATTAACTCACTGTTTTGTGTCATCACAAGCAAAATTTTCCTAAGCATATTTTTAGTGAGAACCCTTCTTGGGGTTTCCTAAGATAGGCACCTCTCATTAAACATTTCGTGTAATGCCTCAGTTTTAAAAATGTTTATTTTCTTTAAGGTAGACTTAAAAATTGCTCATCTTTTGAGATGCTGAATAAATGACTTAACGTATCAGAAAACGTTTCCTAACATGTTTAATTTTGTGTGTTCCATCCTTGACTTTACTGTTAACTCTGTCACTGACAGTCTCTCCAACTAAGAACTTCAGTTCAAATTCCAACACTTGCCTTTGTGTGCCCACTCATTGTGGTATATTCTAAGTGTGCACCTGATCCTGAGAAGATTCACTTCTCATTCATTTGGGCCTCAGGAGCAATTCTGTGCTTAAAGCAGGTGTGTTTATAAAGAAAGCTGAAATTATTGGCTTCTGCACAGATTTCCTCACTAGATTCTGAGTTCTGGAAGAGATATAACGGAGTTTTATTCATCTGTGTATCCCCAGAGATTTCTGTCTCTGATATCTAGTAGTCAGGAAATTGTTGTGGGATTGAATTCACTTTCAATGACCACTTCTTCTGTGCAGGCTTGTGGCACCTTGAAGGAGCCAAAAGTAGAGATTGAAAAAAAAAATAAAGTCCTATAACATCCCGGCACTTTCAGTCTTTCAAAGGAATGCCCCCAAATCAGCATCATTTACTATACTTATGATGCACCTTTCCCTCAAGAGTCTTCTGGGAAAGGGAAAGAAAAATAGAAACCAATATGCAAGAGTTCTTCATTCAAAACACAAAAATCTCCCATAATCTTCCATAATGGGAGTGGTTCTTAGGGTTGAAGACACTGGGTAGCAAAAGAACTTTCTGGTGCAATATAGATGGAGACGTGGCTCACCCTTCAACACAGGTCGCTGTATTGATGGGACTCTTCCTGGACATATCATAGGCTCCACCATGGGTCCTAGGAGGTGATTAGCAGAGGCTTTGTATGGAGGGACAGTCCTGTCATTGCTACTTAAAGGGCCACCTGCTCCCTGAGGCCTTTCTATGCTGAATCACATTTAAAACACAAACAGTATACGATGAAATCTACCAACTCATTGAAAGAGAAATATTTTGGCCCAAGCTTCCATCTACAAATGGAAATAAAGGCAAAAAGCAAAAACAAAATCTTCTTAAACAGCTGAGCCAACTGGGTTACGTTAGCCTTGAGTTTTAGAGTAGCTGCTAGATAATGCTGGTTAATTTAAAGAGAAGTCAGAAAATACACGCAGCTGAGGCCTTCCATTCTGAGGTCACAGTACCAAGAACTAAAAACTAACACGTATGCAGTTTACCATACTCAAGCCACAAACGGTCCCTTCCGCTGCAGGCATAAACTTGGTCTCACACCTGTGTCCCACTCGATGGCACCAAAGTGACTTGCAAATGTCCTGAAAGGAAAGAAGGAATTGGTAAGGGCAATGATATAATAAAAACAAAAACATCCAAAGCTTTTGTATACGTAATATATTTTGAGGTGGCCAAAAGGAGACATTACCTGGAGACATTTTGAGGTGACCAAGAAGAGGCATGTGAAGCTGGTAGTAGCCAGGTAATCAGTAGTATGTTCTAACCAATGAAGCTGCTATACTACCCACATATTCAGGTATGTTTAGGAATGACTGGGAGGTAACAACAGTTAAGATAGAGACTATTTGGCTTGAAACTAAGAGATCTGGTTTCTAATTACACCAAAAACAGCAATAATACAGCACCCAGTGAAGCAGCATAGGCCAAGGCTGAAGAAAGCCCGATTCAAATCCCTGTCCTGGAATTTGTGGTTGCGTGCCCCATGCACATGTTAGAGAAGTCTTTTTAAGCACAGTGTCTTCCTCTGTGAAATCACTTATTAGTACTTGCCCTAACAGGGTTGTTCTTAAGGATAAATGATTTAAGTAATCACTGTTATTAGGTTCTTTATCTTGACAGTAATTTTCCAGCGTTGAGACAGTTTAATTCTCACAGCAGATCTATGAAATAAACTCACATGCTACACTGTAGTAGGCAGAATAATGACCCCCGCCCAACTAATGATCATGCCCTCCTAATTCTTGGAAACTGAGTGTGTGAGGTTATATAGCAAAGAAGAATTAACATTACATATAGAATTAAGGTTACTAATCAGTTCATCTTGAGATGGGCAGGCTATCTTAAATGTTTCTGAAGGGCCCGAGGTAATCACAAGGATCCTTAAATGTCAAGGGGAAAGCAGGAAAGAACTAGGGAGATGACAGTATGAGGAAGACTTCGGGGTGTTGCTGGCTTTGAAGATGGAGAAGGAGGCCATGGACCAAGGAACTACGGAGGCCTCTGCAAGCTAGAGGAGGTAGGGGAATGGCTTCTCTTCTAGAGCTTCCTGAAGAAACATAGCCCTGCTAACACCTGCTCTGAGCCCAGTGAGCCTCATGACAGATGTCCATCTCCAGATTGATAAGAAAATAAGTATGGGTGGTTTTAACTCATTAAGATTGTGGAAATTTCTTACAGCAGTTACAGGAAACTAATACTGTTACCATTTAGTGGCAGACATTAAGCCAATTCTTCATAAAACTCACATGGGTGGAAATAGAGGAAGCTCCTGACATGTTCAATGCAGTGAAGTCACATAGCTGGTAAGTGGCAAAGACAGGACTCAAACGGCCCAGGTCCAGAGGGCAGACCCTAGGCCACCGCCCTGGACCTGGATTTGCCGTCACCATGTGTTAGAAAGCACTGAGCTTCTCCGGGCCTCAGCTGCCTATCTGTAAAGTACGAGGACTGAACCAGAGTCCTTCCAACTCAAGCAGATGAAGCTCCTCCTCAGAACAATGCCACTAGCAGAATATCAAAACTCATGAAATGTCCAAGTGACTCCAGTTTGTTTGCTCCATTCTATTTACTACGGTAGACATGTGAACACTTTGGAATAAATATTAACAACCAGGAGGAAACAAACTGATGTCTGTGGTCACTTGTTGTAACCCTGAAAACTCAATTAACCAGGCACCTCATCCCCCAAGCATTGCAGCTAATATAGATTTCCTGGTTAGGAAATATGGCAGAACATGCATAGAAATATTTCACAAAACGTCCCCCACAGGATTGAGAAAACAAAACGTGGGGAAACCAGGGAGGTGTGGCCAGTCTGCTCTTGTAGACCATAAGATCCTGGCCCCTTCCCCGAAGAGCCTGGAAGGGTCTTCAGAACACTGCTGGCTCCAAGCAGCTCAGAGGACACAGGATGTAAAAGTGCCCTGTGGAAATGGACCTGCCAGTGACATTAGTGAAAAGCAAACGGTAGCTTTGAACACCCTGCATCAGGTTCCTTGTCCCTCTGTGCTGCCCTGTTGTGCCACCCTGGGTCTGAGGAGGTCAAGTTCATGTGGGCAAAGAACAGTCTCCACCCACATGGAAGAACAGTAACCATTCAAACAATGGAAGCCACAGTGAGAAAGGCTTTCAGAATTCAACTGCTTTGCTTACAGCCATAATGCACACCCTTTGCCTACACGGCAGCCACCAAAATGTCCCCAGGGCAGATCACAGCAGGGCCACCCGATGCCCCAGTCAGTGCCAAGCCACAGGCTAAGGGAAAGAGACAGCAGAAGACCGGGAAAATAAAGCAAAACACACAAACACTGGGAGTCCAGGGTGAAGCAGGGCAGGCAGTATGAACATGTTATTTCTTTTGCGGTGAGGCACAGAAGTCAAATGTAATTATAGCCCACTGTACACTCTGCTGACCAGGAGGGCACTCGGAGAAAGCTCCCCGTCAAAGTAAGCAGAAATGAGAGTTACACTCTTTTGCTGGTTCTTCCCTCCTTTTTTCCCAGAATATTTGACTAACTTTCCCTTATCTATAATTCTGTAGACTTAAGTCCTAATTTAGGAGAAAAAGAAAGACCCACAGAGACTTTGAGGTCTCCTGTTGCCTGGATGTAATTTTTGAGAAGAGTCTCAAGGCCATGCGTTATTCTGTCCTGTCACTCCTTGGCTGTGTTCTCCAGTTGTATTCCACAGGCCAGATGTCCCTTCTAGTAAAACCTGACATGCTAAAAAATGTCAGTGATCCATGCAAATCAAATTGTATAAAGCATCTCAAACTTAACACATTCAAACCGAAATTCCCTATCGGTTCGCCACCCCCAAACCTCTTCCTGGTTCAGCCTTCCCCAGCTCACTTTACGCCTCCTCCACCTGCCAGAGTGAGTGCTCAGTCAACAAATCCTGGACTTCTCTTTGTCTCCTCTCTTTCTCCCAGGTAAGTCACCCCCACTTCCTTACGGAGAGGTAAGTAGATGGAGGCAAAATCCTCCACTTCATGAAAATGGAAATGCTAAAAAATGTTTTCCCTGGTTCTCATTGAAAATCCAATAAATAATCACTGAATATTTGCTAATATGTCAGGTGTGCGCTCTGACATAGTACCTGGATGCAGGTAGCGAGAGGTCTGCATTCTCAGTTATAATATGGTGTCACAAGGTTTTGACAATGACGTATAGGGTGGAGGTGGAGCCCAGAGAAAGGAATGTTTAGACCTTCTTGGGGTGGGGGGTAGGTGGGTAACACTTGAGCTGAATCTTTAGTGACAATGAAAAATGACTGGATAACCAAGCAGCTTTCTAGGATGAAGAGCATATACATACACAAAGGCTTGTAGATAGGAGGGCAGGACATTGATGTAATTGGAACACAGGTCTATGCGGAAAGTAATAGACACTGAAATGTGGTGTAAATTTAATAGATTATAAAGTAGGTGCAATTTAGATACTAGGACGTTGCTCTTTTGTTTTCTATCTTCACTTGAGGACATTATTTATTTATTTATTTTTTTATTGCTTTCAGAGAGAGGGGGATGGGAAGGGAAAGGAGGGAAAGAAACATCAATGCAACAGAAAAGCATGGATTGGTTACCTCCCCACTACATGCCTGGACCAGGGAACCAAATCCACCACCTAGGTCTGTGCCATGACCAGGAATTGAACCCACAACCTTTTTCAGCCACAGGCCAATCCTCCAACCAACTGAAACACACTGGCCAGGACTAGGAAGTTACTCTTCATTCTCCATTCTTTGATCCCAACATCTAATTCTTGAAAGAAGAAATACATGCCCACCATCCTATTATATTTGGCATGCCTTTTCCTTAGAAGGAAATGCTCTTTAAGGTGACAGGCATGAAAATATTCAGAGTTCAACTACCTTCCCCATAATTCCCATTCTGCTATACAGGAAGTTTTATTGAGCTTCTGCTATGTGACAGCAACTGTGCTGGTTAGTGAGGTACTACTGAGTATGGGCTGGGCATTTGTAATGCAGTAAAATAACCAGGATGGAAGCACTGGCCTTTTATAGAACTTGGACTTGGGACATTCTGAGAAATGGCACTGATTCACTCACCAAATAGGGAAGCATTTAATAAGTACACAAATGCAAGTTCTCCCTCCTTTAGGTCTATCCAAAAATGTGCAATCATTAGCCAGACTCACTCATTTTCTCGAACACTTTGAAAGGAAACAGATATCCAGCTTGCCCTGCTGAAGAGACAAAACTTGAGGCTGGGAGAGGAGGAAAGATGGGACAGATGATGATAGCCAGCCCCAGACCCCTTGACAAGGAAGCCACTGTGAGAGAACAGCCAGACGTGCCAGCGAAGATGCTACTGGGGAGCTCAGGAGGACAGCAAGGAGGAACCCCTTACTGTTTACTGAGTGGTGAAACTATATGAAAAGATTAATCCTCACAAGACCAAGGAAGAATCGTTAGGCTCACCTTACAAATACAAACATGAAAGCGGAGAACAGCAAAGTCATTTGACTAACATTCTAGGAAGTGGTAGAATGAGGTTCCAAACTCCGATCCAAAAGCCAAGGGGGAGGTAGGTGGGGTGGTGGTGGTGGTGTGTGTATGTATTTCAAACTTGATTGCCTAATTCAGTAGCTCCCCACTTGAGCGTGCATCAAAATCACCTGGAGCCCATGTTCAAGTGCAGATTGGCAAGACCCCCCATCCAAAGGTTCTAATTCCCTAGGCCTGGAAAGAGACCTGAGCACTTGCATTTCTACCAGGTTCTAGGTGATGCTGATGTACTGCTGGTTTGAGAAGATACTCTGAAAATTATCTTTTTTTCTTTTTCTTTTTTGCTGCTTCTAAACACTATGCAAAACTGCCTCTGTAGGAGGTATAGAAGGGAGGAAAACTAGGTAGTAAGGAGAATAGGTAAAACAGGGAACATAATGATAGGACAATGAAGACCCTGAACAGAAACCTCACCCCTTTCTTGTGTTGCTGGAGCTGGTCTAACCTGTTGAGGTGAACAGGAGGCTTTGTTGTTTTGAAAACCTCTCCTACTTAGGGCCTGGCAGGGACCTGTTTATGATCCCCAGAGATGTAGTCATGGTCAAGTTAGAAGTCATCTTGGGAATAATACCACAAAGTCATCCATGGGGAGGTGGGGGAATATTCCATGTTCAGGATCCACCTACCAGCCCTACCTTCTCTACCTCATCTCTCAGTCGTCTGTGATGATCTCGCTTAAATCAATCATCCCACCCTGCCACGCATTTCTGTCTCCATGCCTTTCCTTATTATTTTTTCTTTTTAAAAAAATCTTCACCCAAGGATATGGTTATTAATTGATTTTAGAGAGAAGCGGGGAGGGAAGGAGAGGATGAGGATAGAGACAGAGACATAGATCAGTTTGTGCCCTGACTGGGACCAAACCCATAGCCTTGGTATGTGCCTGGCTGGGGACTGAACCTACAACCTTCTGGTGCACAGCACGACCCTCCAACCAACCAGATCACCTGGTCAGGGCATGTACCCTCCCTTATTTTAGTCTGGAATTTTCCTTTGCTCTGCTTCCCAGGGAAGACCATACTGAGATTTTGTCTTTCAAAATATGGTGTTTTCAAAAAAAAAAGATATCTTATTTTAAGAACATGTAAGCCCTATACACTGTCTGACACAAAACAGGCACCCCACAAATGTTTGCTGAATGCAGGATCCTGATGGAATGATAGTCATTCTAGAAATGTGTTTCATATTTCTAAAGAAAATCAAACTCATTACCAACCATGCACTGTATAGTAAGTGCTTTAAAAATACTTGATTAATGAATAAGCTAGCAAATCTAGCTTTAAAATGAAGTAACCAGGAGACAAAGTTAACAAACATTTTCAAGAAAGAGAATGGCTACTGAATTATGCCAAATGCCTCAAGTTAATAGGGAACTTGAAATAATTATGTATTTATTCATTTATACATATATAGAGGCGCATGTATCATGGAGGATACCAAAATATTGTGGGTGGTAATATGTAAACATTTTTATAGTTATACATTAAAACTGTATTAGAAAAGTATGTAATCCATTATAAAACCTGTGATTAATGGTTATTATTTCCCAGGACTGAACTTATATTTTTTAAGTGGCTTGTTTGATAGAAAAACAACAAGTGAATAACAAAAAAGATAGCCTGGCTGGTGGCACAGTGGATAGGTGCCAGCCTGTGAACCCAAATGTCACTGGTTCCAATCTCATCCAGGGCACATAACCAGGTTGCAAGCCAGGTCCTTAGTTGGAGGCAGGTGAAAGGCAACCATACATTGATGTCTCTCTCCCTTCCCCTCTCTGTAAAAATAATAAATAAAAAGATACAACATAACTAATGAAGGTAAATGTTAATGACTGAATGATAATGTTAATGATTGAAGTTTAGGAAACACTGCTACTAACCAAGGGAGGGAAAGAAGCTTAACCTGTTTGGGTGAGGCATTTTGTTTAGATGCCACCATTTGTAGGGTGTAATTATGTGGAGCAGAAATTCACTTGGAACTGCTGATGGTGATGGTGGTAAATTGTAAATAAGTGGTAATAATGCTATTAATCATGATGGGGCTGTTGGTAATGATGGTGGTGCTGGTGGTGATATTGATGATGATGGTGATGATGGTAATGGTGGTGGTGATGTTGATAGTGATGGTGGTGACATTGGTAATAATGATGATGATGGAGATGGTGGTGGTACAAATGATAATGATGGTGATGGTGGTGATGATGTTGGTAATAATGGTGATGATGGTGACAGTGGTGGTGATGTTGGTGATGATGGTGGTGATGATGGTGATGATGGCGGTGGTGGGTGGAGAAAGAGGAAGAGGCAGAAGAAAAGAGGAGGTATAGAAAGAGGGACAGTAAGGACAGAGGCAGGAAATTGAGCTAAAAAACTCCCTAATTTCCCTGCATGCAGACCTAGGATTTCCATGTTTCTCTTTGGGCACTAGGAATAAACCAATTTAAAAAAAGAATCTACTTTTCAGTGAGGTTGAGATTGTCAGTGATGTAGTTTCTGACCAACCAGAACAATGTGCCTCCTCTTTCTGCTTCCTAGACTTTTGCTTTTTCCTATCTAAATTACAATATTGAATGAAAGACTTGACAAATGTCTTAAGATTGCTCAAGAAACACCTTGAATTTTTACATATCGAAAAAGTAGGCTGCCATAAAATACTTTTGTATCATGTACAAGTCATTTGTATGTATTTTGGAGGGTGATTATTTCAAACATATGACATTAAAAGAGAATATGAACACAGGGACACCAAAGACAGAGGTAAGCAGTAGGTAAAAGCTATTGAACCCAGATTTACTACTTGTGATAAAAATCTCCATCTATAGCAGAGGAATGTTCTTTCAAGGATGCAAGTCAGATGTATTAAAACCAGGCATGGTCTATGGGGAATAACACTGGATAATTCATTGATGCTAAAAGTGCCACTTAATTATCATGCCAAACAACTGACATTTTTGAGATAACCCAGACCCTAACCCTTGGCCTTAGCAAACTAAATGTTTACACTCCATTTAGGTACACAGACACATTACAGGATCTTAATGCAAGTTTCAAATCGCAAGCAAACATACCTTCACAAAACCAAGGCTGCATAGCTTGGCTTTTGCTCCAAATTGCCACTTGCACTGTGTGTCAGCATCATAAATCTGTCCCGGTAGTTTGTCTGGATACTTATACTGTCCTGTTTGCTTGGGCTCATCCACCAGACACCCAGCCTGCGGTGTACTGCAGTGATAACACAGCCGTATTAATTATCTCATTCGTCTGCGACCCACCACTTAAAACAATGCACCTCTAAATGCATTCGTGTAAAGAAAAACATGACATGGCTAGAGAAATAAGTATGTGCTTAAGGTTAAAATGTATATTCATTCCAAATAGGGAGGTTTATCCTGCCTAAGGAGATGCAATTTAAACATCCATGAAGGGTTTCACATGGTACTGAAGTTATAGCCATCCGAGGGACCTGGCTTGGCCTGCTAAAAGATGGGAAAGATCGGAAAGATCCATATATTTGAAAATTTTCCCCAATAATCTTGTTCAACAATATTCAACAAATTTTTATCGAGTGCCTCCTCTTTGGACAACATTACACTAAGCACTCAAGGTACAGAGTAAACCAGATGGGGAGAGAGTGCCTGTCTTCGTGGAGCTGAAAATCATGCCATATATATAATGTATTTACTTATTTGTTTTAACAGATAATGGGGTAGTAGTTTCAAGTTACTGTTTCTGCTGTTATCACCCAAAAGCATTTAACTATATTAAACAAATGACAAAAACTCAATCTACAGGGTGGGTCAAAAGTAGGTTTATAGTTGCGAGGACAGGAAACAGAATTTATTTTTGTATTACTTATTATTTATTGCATTTTTACATATGAACAACTGTAAACCTACTTTCGTCCCACTCTGCCTACTAAGTTTAACTGGATTTAAAATACGTATTCTCACATGAGCTGGAAAATTTAGGTCACAAAATTATAGATTTAAAAACCATAAAAAGAAAATCTATGTGACAAAGCATATTATTAGCAAAAGGTTTATCCATTTTTCACTATCTTTAGGGACATTATTTGTTAGGCATCTCAACATTTAATCAGCTTTGCCTATGCTGTGCATACTGCTAATTCTGTAAACATTTGGAAATAATATGCAGTGGTACAGATAAAAAATATACAGCAGGCTCTCCTCATCTGCGAGAGATATGTTCCAAGACCCCCAGTGGAAGCCTGAAACCTCGGACAGTACTGAACATACATACCTATGACAAAGTTTATAAATGAGACATAGTAAGAAATTAACAACAATAACTGGTAATGGAACAACTGGTATCTAGCAATCTTTGGAGGCCATAGAGGAGAAATAGTTATAAGCACAAATCTAGGGGTCATAACAGACCTAAGTGTGAGTCTTACATCTGCAACTTAGGAGCTGCAGGACCTTACCCAACATGATTATCTTCACAAGACTACATTTCTTCAACCCCACAATGAGGAAATCATAGGACTGCTGTGAGGGTTGAATGAAGTATCATGTGGTGAGTATACAGCATATTAGGCTTTTAATCTGTTTCTTCAACAATGACAATACCACCACCACCACCACCATCATCATCATCGGAACTTGTCTTCCTTTCCGTTCATTGGGAGGTGAAGAGACATTTCCACCACGTATTTGTTTCCACACGTATTGAACGTCGTTGCTTGGCTTTGGCCCATCTTACCTAAGGAATTTCTTGAGATACTGGCGGCTGCATGAAGACCAGGAAAAGACACCATTGTTTCCAGTCAGGGTGGGAGACATGATGTTGCCCTCAGCCTTCCTGCAGGGGTTGCCTTCCCCATCGTGGATCATGCCGAAGCTGGAGCACAGTGACGAGAGCAACAAAGCCTCTGTGAACAACCCATTCCCCGATTCTAACCAGAGAAAGGCAAAAATGCACCAAGCATCAACAAACCCAGGTCACAGAGAGAGTCAGCAAGACTGAAAGGAAAGGGAAAGACAAATGTGAATTACTACATAAAGTGTTGTGAGATTCGTGAAGAAGATTTTAAAGAATGCTGAGCCCTTTGTTAGAATACAGCATGTCTTGGCCAGAAAAATCAAAGAATGATATCTGTATATACCTGCTATGTACTTTAAGAAGGAGACAATTTTGGTCAAGATTTTTAAGCTAAACTGAAGTGATGGGGGTCAAATTCAAATAGCAACATTTTTTTCTTGCCACCAATTGTGGAAGTTCAGAGTGCATAGAAGGTAGGTCCAGAGAAAAGGTGATTGGTTGCTTACAGATAAGTTGCTTACAGATTGTTCATTCATAAAGCAAGTGTACCATATAAACTTCTAATGATGATCTGTTTACTAGCTGAAATGGCAAACTATCATAATTAAACTCCCTTAAATCATAAACATCCTTAAAAATTAATGGTTGAACTCATATATTGAGGGCATGTAAAGGACTTTTTTTGAATGCATTTTATGAGAAAACTTTGATTAGTCCCATTTTACCACAGAAGGTTCTAGCAATTACAGTGTAAAAATAAGTGTAGGTGGTTTACTCCCTAGGAATCATGTACATCACACCTAAACTATTCCCCAACTTCCAGACTGGTAGAATAAATACAACAGTGATGTATTACCCATATGTGGTAATAAAGACCATAAAGATGGCTAACTTCAGGCCACATTCCATTTGTGGAGGACAAGAGAATAATTGTCTTCAGTCATCTCTAAAAAATTCAGTACACACCGGCTGGCGTGGATCAGTGGATTGAGCACAGGTCTATGAACCAAAGCACCTGGGGTTCGATTCCCAGTCAGGGCATTTGCTTGGGTTGCAGACCCAGTCCCCAGTTTGGGGTGTGTGAGAGGCAACTACACATTGATGTCTTTTTCCCTCCCTTCTCCTCTCTCTAAAAATAAATAAGCCAACCACCAAACAATAAATGAATAATTCAGTACACATAAAAGCTTTTTGTGGTTCTTCTAGGGAGGCAAAGGATAGACATATCACTTTTATCATTAATTTAGATTGTTCTTAACCTAATTATTCAAAGAAGCATAAATTTGCCTCTGAAGAACATATCTTTATGAGGCAGATATGATTCCTGTGCAAAGAAAGATCTATTCTGTTAAGATCTTATTAATATAGTTATCATTTGAAGGTAGCCTATACCAAATAGTATATTATAACGTAAATTAATTATTTTTTAAAAAAGAAACAACCACTTTTTAAAGATTTTATTCATTATTTTTAGAGAGAAGGGCAGAGAGGAAGGAAGAAAGGGAGAGAGACAGTAATGTATGGTTGCCTTTCACCTGCCTCCAGCTGGAGACCTCGCTGGAGACCTGGTTATGTGCCCTGACAGGGAATCAAACCCAGCAACCCTTGGGTTCACAGGCTGGTGCTCAATCCACTGAGCCATACTGGCCAGGTAATTATTATATTATAAGCATAAATAGGATTCTGTTATTACTCAAGTCTAAAACTAGTCATTTTTCTAGCATTTCCTCTCAATTTATCAGGCAGACAATACCAGATGGCTATATACCATGAATGTATCAGTGAATGCCCCAGCTAGTTAGAGGTAATAGATTCATAAACAAGTATTTACTAAACTTAACATACACTCAGGGAAAGTATGTTCTCCTCATTTCATTTCTCTTAGGTTTTTGATACCTCATTTCTCATTATATTCTCACAAAAAAAAGATTTACTGATAGCAGTTAAAAGAATATTAGGTACATGCAATGATGCCAACTATAAGAATATCTAGAATGTGCATCAAAAAAGCATTTAAACCGGGGATGTCAAACTTATTTTCACAGGGGGGCCATATCAGCCTCACGGTTGCCTTCAAAGGGCTGAATGTCATTTTAGGACTGTATCAATGCAACTACTCCTTAACAGTTAAGCAAGCTGGGTAGAAGCAAGGTGTCAGGCCAGATAAAACAAGGTGGAGGGCTGGATTTGGCCCCCGGGCCTTTTGTTTGCCACCCCTGATTTAACCAATCAACATGCCATTGCATTCTGGGTATTTACATATCTCCATGACTATTGCTTTAGTATAACAACCCAAATGTATCTGCAACAAAACATGGAAGAAAATAAACAAATGCCTCAATGAATGGAGGATCCATTGGGTAACTTGCAGTCCATTTATGAGTGGCATATTACTGTGTGGTTATTTAACATTGTTTAAAAAGAGCAGCGTCAACAATGACCTTTCTGGAGCCTTATATTTAGTCAGGTGCTATGCTAAGCTTTATACAAGACTCACCCTAACTGTTCTACTTAGATCAATGATCATCATTAGAGAAATGTCAGGTTGCACATAAAGTCACTTACTTGTGCCCTGACTCATGAGCGATGGTGAAGGCCAGGCCAAGCCCTGTGTCCTCGTTGATGGTGCAGCTCCGGTACTTGCTGCACATCCCACTAATGGGGGCGAACCCTATTGAAACAGCAATTGCAGTTAGTCCAAAGGGAATACACACAATACCTCATCATTTCTTACGTTCTCGAAATGTGCTGTGCTGTTTTAGTTTAAGGAATGCGTGGTTTGTTTTTGTTCTTGCTTTTGTTTTGGCAGGAAAACACCCTCTCCTGTCCAAATAGATAAATGAAGTATTTGATATTTCCTTTTTTTCTTAAGATTTTGTCATCAACTGATCCTCCTAGCAACCCTGTGAAGTCAGTCTGAATGCTGTAATTCTCAGTTTACAAGATAGTGAGATGGTAACTAAACCAATGCAAAATGTTCCCTTAACAGTAGTATTAGCATCAAGGCTCAAGGTTTACTTTCTTAAACACACACACATACATTCTGGTCTATTTCTAAAGCGTATAACATGAAATTGCCCTAAATAATGTGAATAGACTGGATTCATTTTTCTCCCATTAGCTATAATGTGATAAATATTTCTGTTTCCAAAAGCTATTCCCTTCCGGGAGCAGTTTTAAAATCAGTCCTTGCATGTATCTTGAACTGCATGATAGCAGTAAATCATGTAGTTTTGCATCCCAGTTTTGCATCCCTATAACTAGTTAGTATTAAACACACACATGTGAATTGACTATACCCACCTTGCAGTCATGATGTGAGGTCACCTGGGGACCTAACGCAGAGGCACATGTCATGGGTGGCTCTGTCTCCACCATCACCCTCACTGTCTGTACTGATCTAGATGACGGTCTGTTCATTAAAGTACTTGTTGAATTTGTACAATATGCAGTGGAATATACAATAAAATATAGTATAGATGTAAAAGGCTTCATGCTTACTCAATGTCTGGTACCAGTATGAAGACCTGAGTCCTTTCAAGGTCAAGTCACTTTCTAAGGAGATACTGCTACCAAGGAGCAGTGAAATACCATGGAGATCAATCAGATTCTCTTCAGCTACCTAAATCTGCAGTCACGATGCTCATGGAATAAACCACAGCTTGTCTAGTTCAATAATTTACCTCATGCCTCAGTGAACATCAATAAAGTAAATACAGAAAAATAGAAAAAGAAACTCCATGCTGAGTTCATTTAAAGAGAACAATATTCATCAGAGGGTCCAGTGGGGATACCTCACAATTTAAACATTAGGTCTCCTTATTAACGATCATCACATCCACTCACCCAGTAGAAAAATTCCATACTGTATTTTCAGCTCACATGCATTTATGTGAAACATCTATTCATACCATACCTAGCGTGTCACATGGTTCATTCTTCCAGGAACAGATATCGAATCCTGTGAGTAAGATGGCGTGATCGTGCCTCTTGCCATTCTTTCCAGTGAGTGCAGACTGCCACTGACAGAAACTATTCAAGGACTGGTCTGCGTGATGGTTGATCAGCAATCCTCCCTATGGGAAACCCACACAAATCAGAGTGTGAATTTATCAGAGGTGAGAACACAAATCATTCCATTTCTACAAGCAAACACAGAAATAGCATGTTTCTAGGGAGAGGAAAACACTAAAGCTAAGGTTGAGGACAATTGGTTAAAAAATAAAAACTAAAACAATATTTCACTGGTCTGCAAATCCAAAGGTTGCTGGTTCAATTCCCCAGCCAGGGCACATAACCAGGTTGCAAGCCAGGTCTCCAGTCAGGTCCGTAGCTGGAGGCAGGTGAAAGGCAACCATATATTGATGTCTCTCTTCCTCTCTGCCTCTATACCTTCCCCTCCCTCTAAGAATAATATATAAAATTTTTTAAAAAATTCAGGTAAATGCTCACAGTATTTAAAGTAACTACAGAGTTTCAGTAGGTAGTTTATGACCAATTATACTTCTTTAACAAATAAGCTGACTGGTTAGGAACATCTTAGTTCATCTCTCGCTAGGGGACACCTTTACAAAAGTACTGTAACTTTTAGAACATAATTATACCTTAATGGTGACACAGTTCAATGCCTCTTCAATGGAGCATGACACAGGTAATGAGTATAGCTTACTTACCCCTATCTCAAAATTTCCAGGAAAGGGCTTGGGATATCATAGGTTACAATCAATCAACTAACTGATCCAATGAAAGCTCACTGAATTGCTAAAGAAACAAATAGTTATAAGAGTCTAAAGGGAAAGGGAGAACCTACCCTTAATTATTTGTCAAAAGGTTTGCTTTTGACAAAATTGTTGACTTGGGTCAAGCTGAGGGTTTTTAGAGAAGAACTCCAACTGGGAGTGAATCAGGGTGCTGCTGGCTTCAAAGTCCTCAAACAAAGTGTAAGTAAGTAGGTTCAAGACAAAAGTGTCTCCCAAACAGCACACACCCTTCCTACTTTCCTAAAGTTCCAAGAATCATTTGACAAATTGTTAACCACTAGAGCTCTACACACCTGGGCAATTAGATTAGTTTTTGTCTAGTCTCTGACTCCTGCTTCATGCATTCATTTTTGGGGCTCTTGATAAAAAGCCAGAGGGGACTTTTAAAAATGGTCTGTGAATTGCTCATCTCCATCTCAGAAAAAATACAGTTTTCACATCAAACCACCACAAAGCAGTGAGAGGCATGCAATTTAACAGTTATTATATGTTCTGATTTTATACTTTACCCCACGCCTTTGTCTTGCCCCTCCCTGTAATCAATTGAGGGGCAGGCAGTTCAGTGTTCCTTGTTTACTCTCTATAGTGCCCAAGATCCAAGATGATGCCAGGAGACAGTAGGTTTACTACCAGAATTTTTTCATGACTGACTTTCAGTGTGTTTTTAAAATATCTTTTTTGCATATACCTGCTATCACCCTGCATATCCAACTTACAAAATCCAATTAAACCTTAAGTTTATTACCAAATGCACCTTCTTTATGAAGCCTACATCTTTATATTTTTACATATAACATAAAAGTTCTATTTTAAAAAGAAAAAAAATTCTATTTTACATTTGTATATTATACATGGATATTTAATCATGTTTTATATGTCACTGCATATATATGCATATATTATATACCTTTATATATAAAAATTATTTTGTTATGCTTTAGTTATTTGAATACAGAACCCTATTAGACTTAAGACACTACTTTCCTTGAGGGTAGTGTCAGCATATTTTTGAATTTGAATTTCTCATGACCAGTAAGCACATGACTGGCACCTAACAGGTGTTTAATAAGCGTATCCTGAACAATGAAATACATGAAGTTTGCCGCTTACAGGTTCTTGTTCCAGAAGAATGAGGCTCACCACCACGATGTTTATATCACTCCCAATGGTCCCGTCTTTAAACAGGCTGGAAACCTTTTGGAACAATTGAAGTCAGAAGTAAAATAAACAAGATCTGGAAACTCCCAAAACTGGGGAAGGGGAAAACCAATGAGAAATATTTATATGTATAAAGGCTTTAATTTTACCAAATACGCAATTTTACCAAATACATGTACAATGAAGCCAATTTCCTCAAAACTCCACTTTTTTTTTTTTCTAACAAAATTGCATGGCTACATCTGCTATTCAACCCACACAAGGGAATTCTCTGCTTTCTACCAGTTTTGGAGAACCAGGAGGGTTGGAGTCCGACAGCCTCCCTTACCATGTTCATGACCGTGAGAATGTACGTGGTGACATTGGCCTTGCCATGCTTGTCCACCATTTTCTTGTCTGCTACCACAAGGGTTTCCACGTTTAGGCCCTTTTGTGACTTTCCAGCTGATCTTCTGGGCCTCCCTGTGCTCCCGTATTCATCAAACCTGAGATAGGTATCCTCTGTGGGAGGCTTGGGGGCATCTGCCATGAAAATATGAGAATTTGGAAGGCATATTAGTCCAGAATGTTTGGGTGAGATAGATAGAAATCCACAGCCTGTGAGCAGAGCCCTAGACGTGCCTGTTGGACCAGTCACGATCTCTTCAGAAATCTAAATAAGGGGAGGAGAAGGACTATAGAAATAACACTTCATTAATCTACTCATAAGTGATGCCATCTGCACCTAGTTTGTGGTCAAAAGATTCATTCAATACAAGTTTGGATGAATGCATGGGTTGGTGGATTGGTGGGTGGTTGGATGGATGGGTGACTGAGTGGGTAGGTGGATGTGTGGGGTGGATGCATGGGTGAGCGGGGAGATGGGTGGATGTATGGATGGGTGGGCGGATGGGTCTATGGGTGACTGAGTGGGTAGGTGGATGTGTGGGGTGGATGCATGGGTGAGTGGGGAGATGGGTGGATGTATGGATGGGTGGGCGGATGGGTCTATGGGTGAATGGGTGGATGCATGACTGGGTGGATAGATGGATTCAATAATTCAAAAATGCTCTAATAGTAAAAAATACCCTAAAATTCAAACGGATCAAGAATTTTTGTGGGAAGAGTTGTTAAAAATAAAAACCACTCATTTTATTATTAAAGAACCTGCAGAAATAGACATCACTCTTTGCATCTGAATTCATAATACTTTCTATATTACTCCCTAAATAAAATTTAGGAACATACGTCCTGTAGAGCTCTGCCTATGTCTTACACTCTTTTTTCATCAACATAAACTTTAATGTAGGACAAAAATCAATCAGGTCTTTGGCCTGAAATTGACTTAGTTATAAGGGAAACAGCATAATCTGGTTGATAGTTAAAAGAATCAACACTTCGTAACAGGTAAGGTGGGGGCACCATGTTAACAGAACAAATACCGGCCACAGCCTGTGAGCAGAGCCCTGGATGTGCCTGTTGGACCAGTCACGGTCTCTTCAGAGAATGGGCAGTGACAAGTTCAAGGGTGGCTGGGAAGGGAAAGGACATTTGGAAAGCTCAGCAGAGTAACTATGTAAAGTCATATAGAATTATTTTGGTACTTTAACAACCGATACAGTTATGATAGTGATTTCTACTATCTCGAGATAGAAATGAAAAAAGCAGACCATTTAGAGGTAGATTTAAAACTTCAGGTTGGCTACTTTGATAAGTGACCTTGAGTTTAGCTTTCATATCTCATTGCCTCTGTGACTATCATCACAATTATTATTACAACTATTACTACAGATCCATGCCAAATAGATGTCACTAAAAGAGGATATTTCAATAACACCCCAAATGCAAAAACTAATTAAAATGGTAAAAAACACTGTCTTTCATTATTGCTTACAATCGTCTCAGAGACACATAGTCCCTTCCCCCCAGGTAGGGAATACAGAGGGTGTGGGGTGTGGGAGGTAGGGGACCATGACTTGGTTGCCTGTCCAACTCCCTTGTCACTCATGGCTACTGAGCCTCTGGAATGTGGTCAGTGATAATGGGGAAAGTTAATTTAATTTTAATTTAAAAAGTAATAGTTGGTTCAACTATTAAAAAACTTAAGCATGCTTGAAACAACTTGAACATATAAATCCTTTTTCAACCTTAACTTTTATGAAATCTGATGAGAGTTTATCATCTGAGTTGAAACTACTCTAAGTTCAAAATAAATACTAGATTTCTAAAACTTAATATAAAAAATGATTTGTCCCTGGATGGGGACATAGTGGATAATGTGCCGGCCTGCAAATCCAAAGATTGCTGGTTTGATTTCTTAGCCAGGGCACATAACCAGGTTGCAAGCCAGGTCTCCAGCCAGGTCCATGGCTGGAGGCAGGTGAAGGCAACCATACATTGATGTTTCTCTCCCTCTCTGCCTCTCTCCCTTCCTCTCTCTCTAAAAATAATAAAATAAAATCTTAAAAAAAAATGATTTGTTAGACTGATTGCATGTTAACATGTTATTTTGTATGTTATTGATTTAAGAAAATGTATATTAAATATGTACTAATAAAATCAATTGAACTATTTTTAAATTTTAAAAATGGGGCTGTTAGAACATTTAACATTACATTTGGAGTTGGCTTGGTTCTTACTCCTACTGGACATTTCTTGTCTAGAAAATGCGGAAGGGCCATGCCTAGGTCAAAAAACCATGCCCACGGGGCCAATCAATTCACTGCCACCTCTACTCAGGTGCCATATTCTTGTGTCCTGGGAACTGTCTCCTTCAGATCCTCAAAGTGAGCGCCCAACCACACCTGAGGATTCAACTCTGATGTCTTTCATTATCAGAAGACTGAACACTTTTCTCATGAGCACACAGATAAATATTGGAACCTGTGATGAAGATGCAGGAGGTGCTAAAAGAACAACAAAAAAGTGTATAAAAATCTTTCAAGTTTAACCAGCGAAAGTGTGGAACTGATCCCCTAGTGTTTGCCTGACAGGGATGATATTTGGTCCATCTCCAAGGCTAAATTCCTGGGGTGCTCAGGGTAACCCCATCTTAATCCACAAAATCAGCACACCCTCAGGCACTGAAGGAAACCTATCAAGGGCCTGTACAAGAACAGAACAAGAAAGTTTCCTTACATACATTTCTTGCGTCGTCCACAGAAATGCTGCTTTTGCAACCTTCGGTCGCCAGGCTCTCTTTCTTGACTCTGATCCTTGTGGGGAGTGTGTCTGGGGGTGTGACCAGGCTGATGCTGGCGGGAGCCCGGATAGCCATGGTAACGCTGGACCGTCCCCTCGGCGGTCCTTTTGTACAGTACGTGAGGGTGGTGGCCTGCAGGTGAGCTGTAGTTGTGTTCCTGGGCCAGCAGCTGAGGTAATGGCGAGATGAGGAATTCATTCCTTCGTGTCCTTATTAGGCCTGACTAAAAAGCCAAACACAAAGCAAACATTAATGATTCCAGGCAAGCGCTTATGGGTTGATTTTCAGCACCTGTTTATTGGCTCTATCCTGTGCACAGGCACCGTGCTAAATGCTTGATATGTATCATTTCATTTTATCTGTACCATTAGCAGCTTATCACTCCTCATCACCCCATTTTATAGATGAGAAAACCAAGTCTAACGTAGTAAGTTGGAAAGCTAATACTGGCATTGTGGGAAAGGAAAAATAACTTTCCCTCTTTTCTTTCTAGGTTCTAGGCCAAGATGACCACTGTAATAAAAAGCAAAGTCATAGGAGAAAAACAAACAGATGTTAATAACATGTAAACCACCTCCATACATGGGAGATAATCAGGAAAACTGAGTGGCTCCCGGAAATGGCCCAAACCATACCTTAAAGCTGTTTTCTTGCAGGGGTGTCAGCCAAGAGCCTAGAAGGTGTGAAAAGCTGGCCTAACAGAGCCAAAGGAGTCACTCAAAGGGAGCTGCTTGCATGTCTTGACCCTTGAACTTTTGGAAAGGTTGAAATGGACAACGTAACCTTGGGACTGAGTCAAAGGCACATTGGTTTATAAATAATGGTTTGTAAAACAAACAGGAAAGCAGACATCCTGACTACAAGGACTGTTGATTGTCGACTCTTCTTCTGAAGACAGAATCAGTCACCAGCCCTGTATAGCTAGAGAACAACTCAAGCTATTAGCACCAGACAGAGTTCTTTCCTTTCTTCATGCAATCATTTCCCTCCCATTTCTCAGACACCCCTTGCCTTCCCCCCGTAATCAGCACGCAGTCTGGAGGTCCGCCTGCATCTGCGTCCCGAGTCTGCAATTCTGTAACCTTACCCAAATGTGTGTGGCCCCCCACTTCAGCTTTTCACTTTTAGGTTAATTAGGGATAAGGAGAAAAGAGGCTTTTCCTCCCCTATACATGCTTAAGGGAGTTGGGTCACACTTCCTTCCCTGCACTCCGTCTCCCACAAACTGGCTTGGCTCTGGCGCTCACTTCCTACGTCTCAGCTGGCACAGCGCCTCCTCAGGCCCTGTTCAAAACCACCCTCCCCACTTCCAACAATCTCAGGCCGCAGACTGCTGTAGTCTATCTTGAGTGAAGGAATCACCAAAACGCACCCTTCTCCCCGCCACCTCTGAGGTACAGTTTCAATGTACGCTCTACCATGGCATCCCTGGTGTGTGCCATGCATTATCGGCCAATCAATACTTATTAGTCTACAAACATTTGCTGGGTAAGTGAATGAAAAACTCAGAGTGAGGGGTTGGTGCTGAGGGCATGGCCAGTACCCCCCACCCCACCCTTCACAGAAGGGGAGGGAAAACCAGAGTTGGGAAGAAACATGTTCAAATTCGCTCAGAACTGAAAAGTCGGGGGCTGTGTGGGCCCCGTGTGTTTGTCCCATTATAGGATGATAGTTCTTTTTTTATTGCTTTCTCAAAACAGAGCTTTTCACCCTGCATTTGAGATGCCTACAATTCTCCTGCTACACAGTGAAAAAAGGAAGCTTTCAAACTGGTTAGTCCAGTTAAGACACTGAAGTGGCCTGAGGCTTTGATATGACTAACCAGTGAGGAAGTTACTAAGGCTGGAGGGCTTTCAAAGATAACCCACTTCTCTTTTTTTCAAAAAGTGAAATCTTTTCACTGTGTTGGGGACCATAACTGGGGTCTCTTATCTACCTGAAGAGGTGAGGGCTCTACTCAGGGAATGGAGGACCCGAATTCCACCTGTACTCCCAGCTGAGACTGTCTCTCAGGGTGGCTGTGAGGTGTGAACCAGGTCCCAGGTGAGAAGCAGCAGAACCACCTGGACCTGCGATCAGACTGAGGGGACAAAAGCAGATGTGACTACGCTAAGGGCACACCAACACTGACAATGCTCTCAGTTCTCTCCAAAGTGTACAATTTTAAGAAACGGAAATACAACTTTTTACATTATCATTTCCTCTTCAGTTGGACCTGAAATTCTGGTAAGCAGCCTAAGTATGCTGTTCATTGAGAAAAACAGTGAGAGAACAAGGCTTTAAGATCGGAAAAGAGGCAGATGAATGAAATTCTTGCAAATGTAACTGAAGATAAAGACAGAGGAGAAATCCTAATTCCCTTTTCTTCTTTAACATCAGATTGTTGCTTAATCCAAGGGTCCCAGGTTTTAGTTTTGCCTTATTTGTGGGGGTGCTCTGAGGGGTCGAGACAGAAGGCAGGTAGAAAGGAAATGCCTAGACAGTTCTCTTGAATTCCCAATTTAGTTCCATAATGTTCAAGGGTCAAAATGTTTAAATCCAGCTTTCAACCATTGTGAAGACCCAATCTCTTATCCACCTGCTTTCTCCTGCAAAGAGGCAGCTTCATGGGGAAAAGGATGCTTCTGATTGGCTTTAAAGAAAGTAATGGATGGTCATGGCCGAGGGAGAAAAAGCAAAGCAGACTTCCTGGAGGATGTGGCAGAATGCACCATGGCTATGGCTGATTGCTCCCAAACTCCACGCTGGCCGTCGCTTGGATGGGCAGGTAGAGACCCGCCCCTCCCAGGGAGCCCCTGAACAGACCCCCCCAAGGTTGTTCAACAGCTGCCCCCAGAGCACTGTGCCCACAGAGCATGTGGCTGCCTCACTGGCAAAGATGTTTATCCAGGGGACCCCTGACCACCGTGAGGCAGGTGGAGTCTCCATGCACTCTTGTTGCTACAGCTTTTCTGAGTCACACTAACAGTGATGGATTAGGGGAAGGAAAAAGGTCCAAAATACTTGCTTCAGCAGTCCTGCCTTTTTTCTCTTCCCTAGCTCAGGATGCTCGGCTCCTTCTACAAATACGCCAATAGGCTCAGGACAAATTATCCTTTCCCTTCACTTACGAACCAATTTTGGCTCCAGAGCAGCGTCGGCCAGCATGGCTTTGACCATATGCAATGATTTATGCTATTCATGCTAAAAGATAAATCATCTCAGTCCCTTCTTCAAAACACGTAAACTATAAACTGTCTGTGCCGGTGAAGATTATGCCACTCTCGTGTCTCAAGAGGTATTAATAACATACTGATGAAACTTATTTGTTTGGCTAATTCACAATATTTCTATTGAAATAAATTCTTGATTACATCAACAGCCCAAGTCTCATGAGACCAGAACACAGTGACTCACAACTCAATGTTGGGTTGAGAGGTTTGAGCCCATTTTGTCCGGCATATGGCTGTGCCCATTCTCCAAAGGGCATTTACTTCTAGAAAGCTCTTTTTATTTTTTTAAACAGTGTATTAATATCAAAATGGTTGGCAGATTTGCCATAGCTTATTATATACATTGTAGCATTACTTTAAAAAAAAATTAAACCCACCAATGGTCATAAATACACACAGTTTTTATAGGCAGTCAAAAATCTATGTTATAACACTTATAAACTGATCCAAGTAGTTAAATCATGACCAACAGATGTCTCTGTTTTTTCTCCCTGTCCTCCTTCAGGGCCCACAACAAAAGGCACAGTTTTTCACCGTTTTCTATGCACCAGTGTGCAGAACATTCTACCTGCAAAATCTCACCTGACTCTCGCAACAGTCCTATTTGATGGGCACTTCTATTAAACTTTCTGTATGGCGGCTTCCCTGGCCCTTAAGTAGACATCCCATTAGGATTCAAGAAAAGTTCCAGAAACACTGTATTACATAACTAACATTTATTGAGAGAGTCCGAATGTATTCTTTAAAAAATTTTTAAAGGTAAGTATATGAGGTGAAGAATGTGTTCATTAGCTCAATGGGGGAAAAACTTTTCATTATGTACGTAAATTCAAATTCTCACATCATATACTTTAAATATCTTACAATTTTGTCAATTATACCTCAAAAAGCTGGGGGGGGGGGTTCCAGAGAGGATATGACTTTTTCTTTTTTTTTTTTTGGCCAAGTAGCTTAGCAGCCCAAATAACTGACTCTTGAGCACAAAACACTTCTGGGCTGGCTTAACATGAGTGCTAACCTGTCTACTCCCTTTCACTGCCATTTCAGATGGAAAGGAAGAATACGGAGATTCTTGTATGTTGACAAATTTCAACATACAAGTCATCTCTTGAGCTCCTAACTGGTCCGTTCCCTGTGTTCTGATTCCAGTTTTGTCATGCGTCACCCTGGCCCTAGCACAGAGCAGTGGCCTCCCCTCCGGTCTCCCTGGGGGCAATGCTTACCCTCTGTTGCTCCAAATTAATTTTTCTAGAGCATCACTTTCAACAGGCCATCTTCACGCAGATTTATGACCCATAAACTCAGCTCTCCTAGAAATGAAGGCTGGGGTCAAGTGATGCTAAAATGAGACTCATCCTTTTGGCTTCCTCTCTCCATTTTCACACCAACGGCATCAGTCACTGAGAAAACTTCTCCATGGATCTGGAGGCAACTGGCTCAGCTGCTGCCTGGAACTGGCCTCACTGGACATTTGTCAGCTAATTCAGACTCACCCTGCAATGCTCTGCTTTCACCCTTCTATTGCATCGCAAGTATTGCAAGGCACGGCGGGGTCACTCTGCTTTGCCACAGCCAAGGCATGTCCCTATGTCAGAGGTGCTCAACGCAGCTTTGGGTGAGGAATAAGTGAAGCCCCATCATCTCTGCCCCTCCAGTAGCTAAATATATCAACAAGGACAGATGGCGAAGCTGCATGACCCTTACCAGCAGTTTGGCCATGAAGACTTTCTATTCTAGGGAAGACTACGGAAGGGACTCTTGTGCCACACAGCCCTTTTTGCTCCAGCCTCTCCTTGAGGGTCACATCATTGTGAAGGAGGTTTAAGGAAGGACTTCATTTGGAAAACACATGACTGCCATAAAGGCCGATGGTTGATGGTGAGGGACCACGTCGAGATGGCTGGCGTGTCTGGATTTAATAGAAACCAGACTTTCCATGAACTTCACATGAGACCATGCAGCCAGCCTCTCCCCCTAAGATCATTCCAGGCTTTGGTGCTGTGCCTGCTAATCACAGTCCTCCTTTGTCTCATGTCATGTCAATGTCCTCTAGAAGGGAGGGGTGCATGCTACACGTCTGGGAGGAGGCAGTCGTAACTCATATCTGTCAGAGTTGTGTTTTTAAATGTCAATTCTGGAATCCAAATCTGCACTCCCAACCCCAAAATTTCCATTTTCTCTAAACAATATCCTACCAAATGCAGTAGTATATGGTTAACCATGTTGACAAATTTCAACATACAAGTCATCTCTTGAGCTCCTAACTGGTCCGTTCCCTGTGTTCTGATTCCAGTTTTGTCATGCGTCACCCTGGCCTTTAGCACAGAGCAGTGGCCTCCTCTCCGGTCTCCCTGGGGGCAATGCTTACCCTCTGTTGCTCCAAATTAATTTTTCTAGAGCATCACTTTCAACAGGCCATCTTCGTGCAGATTGACGACAAGAGCAGTGCCAGAACAAAGGAATACTGATTTCAAACAATGCTGCAGTCCAGCTTAGTCAAAACCCAGCCTCTAGTCACCTCTCTGTCCACCTTCTACCCTTTTTTCTTGAACTCAGGTACACTGGCTTCTTCGCTATTCCACCAACAGAACCACCAAGTTGCCACCCCAGGACCTTTGCAATTGCTGTTCCCTGTGTCTACAACAGCAACTTTCAACCCCAGTGCCACAAGAATTTTAAAAACATGCACTAGCTGACTTTAGTCAGGGGCACTAACATCTTCCCTTAGATTGTCATATAAAAATACGACAATAGCCAATACAACAATAGCCATCTGGTGTGAATGAATCAAAATCATACCTCTTTTTTTCTTTTTTTTTGTCAGGCTGGCAAAAAGTACAATATACTGTTTGGTGTGCTTCAGGATTTTAGTAATTAGTTTATGTCTACCATGAGATGAAAAGGTTGAAAGTCACTAGTCTAGAATTCTCTTTCCCCAGATACCCACTGCTTTTAGATTTTTTGCCTGTAGATCACCTCTTCACCGCACCCTACGAACAAAGCAAATGCTGTCATTCTCCTTGTCAGCTTCATGTTTCCATGGAGCCCTTATCGTTACCATTCTCAATGATACATCGTGTGCTGTTTGCCTGTGTTTTTTCTTTTTTTTTTGTCCGTTGCTCCTATTCATGCCATAAAACCTGGAGCTTTGTGCCTGTGCTGTTCCTTTGCATATGCCCTGCGTTTGGTGCATGGTGGGTACCCTGTATATATTTGTGGAATTAATGAATGAGCTGTAAATAAGGTGACTACTTGGAACTAAGAGAGACATAAAAACAAGCAAGACACTTACAGATGCTTCTACTATGGGAGACAAACATAACCAGTTACTCAGCTACCTTGTATCCTTTCCTGATTCATCATTCTGATTTACACGCCCCTTGAACAGGCTTCTTTACTGTCCTGTACTACTTTGCCACAGTACTTATCAAAGACCTCTTTTATCCTTTCTTCATGTAATGTAAATCCTTGCAAAGTGGAGGTTGTGTTGTACTTGATATTGTGCCCTTGGTACTCAGAGGCATTGGCATGACATTGAAATCATCATGCGTGAATGAGGGACTATACAGGGTGCGCACAATCAATTGGCAAAATTTTAGTAAAATAATGTACCACCAAAGTGTTATATTTTGAAATAAATCCATTCTTATATGTAACTACATAAACTCATTATGTTAAAACATTTTTTAAAAGTCTCCATTTGTTTCAATAATAGACTCGATTCAACTTCGGTATCTTGACCATGCTTTCATTAACTTTCCTTTATCCATGGACATCATCATGTTTTCAATCTTAGCTTTAACACCTTCTTTATTGGAATGAGGCTGTTAACTTCTCTCTTACAAGTGCTGCATACATAATAGTTTAAAGGGTTTTTGCATCTGGTGAACGAGGCGGTCAGATTTCCTTTGACAAGAATTGAGAAACACTGACACTGAGAAATTCTTGCACCTTTTTGGCATTATGTGCTGGTGCACCATCTTGTTGGAAGATAAAATGATGTCCATTTGCAACTTGTTTCATCCACAGTACAACCACTTCTCTCAAAACATCAAGGTAACATCCTGGATCTTCATTGATGATCTCCTGGATTCTGTATACAATAACTGAACTTGTGCGATCCTTGCGTACCTTATGTGTTTTCCTTGTTGGTGTGGCGACATCAGGATCAGTATCCTACACATTCTTCACATTGTAAACTGTATGTAAAGGGATGTTATTGAATCCCACAATTTCCTTAGCAGTTCACCCTGCACACAGTGCAGTAACTATGGTTACTTTAACATCATATTCCTTCAACATGATGGCTGCTCTCAGAATTTAATACTTTATATCTGCAACAATGATGTTAAATCATAACCTTAGAAACTTAAGTCTTTCAAAATTAATAAGAAGCATGTGAAATAAGGAGATGCGAAATTATTGCCAATTGATCGCACTCACCCTGTACAGACTCCTAGGGGAGTACAAAGTCAGGGCAGACCGCCACTGAGAATGATATTCAAATTCTTGTACAGCAAGGAACAGCAGAAAGTTTTGAAGGGGAATGTCCTAAGAATCAATCTATGTTGTAGAAAACTGGCTGGATCCAAGTTGTAGGGAATCTTTGCCTTCTATAACAGTGAAAGATAAACTAATTTCACACTATATTTTGCCTGATATTATCACAAAACATGCCAAAAAGTTTTAGACAAGACTAGAAAATTATATAATAAGCACACATTAGCTGGCATCCAGTTTGTCAACTCATACCATGAATATTTGATTCAAAAATTTTAAAGAGTCTTATCATATAAATAGGAACATGTAAATTCTCAATATTAAAAAAAAATACATAAATAAAGGACTGAAACCTAAGTTGTGACACCATAAAAGACCTAGAAGAAAACATAGGTAGTAAAATTTCTGAAATCCCACACATCAATATTTTCACCAATACCTCTCCAAGGGCAAAGGAAATAAAGGGACAAATAAACAAATAGGACTGCATCAAACTGAAAAGTTCTGCTCAGCTCAAGAAAACATGAGCAAAATGAAAAGAGAACCAATGGTACTGGAAAACATATTTGCCAATGATACCTCAGATAAGAGTTTGACCTCCAAAATATATAAAGAACTTATACAACTCAACACCAGGGAGACAGACAGCCCAGTTAAAAAATAGGCAAAGAGCCTGAACAGACACCTCTCTGAGAAGGACATATAAAGGACCCATAGGCATATGAAAGAATGCTCAACATCATTAGCCATCAGAGAGATGCAAATTAAAACCACAATAAGATACCACCTCACACCTGTCAAAATGGCAATCATCAACAAATCTACAAACAACAAGTGCCGGGGAGGATGTGATGAAAAAGGAACCCTCATGCACTGTTGGTGGGAATGCAGACAGATGCAGCCACTATGGAAAATACAGTATAGATTTCCTCAAAAAACTATAAACGGAACTGCCTTTTAACCCAGTGATTCCACTATTAGGACTATACCTGAAGAATCCTGATACACCAATTCAGAAGAACCTATGTACCCCTATGTTCATAGTAGCACTATTTACAATAGCCAAGTGCTGGAAACAGCCTAAGTTGCCCATCGGTGGATGATTGGATCAAAAAACATTGGTACATTTACACAATGGAATACTACATAGCAGAAAGAAAGAAGAAACTCCTGTCTTTTGCAACAACATGGATGGAACTCTGGAGAGTATTATGCTTAGTGAAATAAGCCAGTCAGTGAAAGACAAATACCATAGGATCTCATCCAACACAGGAGATTAATGAACAAAACAAGCAAGCATAACAGAACCAGAGGCATGAAAACAAGGAACAGACTTTCAGTGTGCAGAGGGCAGAGCAGTGGGGGAGGAAGAGGCAAAGAAGAGGAACAGCTTAGTCAAGAAACTAGCATGGATGACCCATGGACATGGACAACAGGTGGGACTGACTATAGGAGAGCAGTAGGGGGAAAATAGGATAAATGTAATATAACAACAATAATTTTAAAAAATGGAAACAGATGCTGTGCTCATGGATAGAAAAAACTAACATCATTAAAATGTCCATACTACCCAAAGGAATCTATAAATCCAATGCAGTTCCTTTGAAAATATTAATAGTATATTTCATGGAACTGGAATGTACAATCCAGAAATTTATATAGAACTACACAAGACTCTGAACAGTCTCAGTAAGCTTGAGAAAAAAATAACATGTTGGGGTAGCACACTATCTGATATCAAACTATACTACAAAGCCATAGTAATCCAAACAGCATGGTACTAGCGTAAAAGCAGAAATATAGGTCAATGGAACAGCATGGGAGTCCAAAAATAAACTCAGACCTTTATGGTTAATTGCTATTTGGCAAAGGAGGCAAGAACATATAAGGTAAAGACAGTCTCTTTAATATGTGATGTTAGGAAAGTTGGACAGATAAAAGCAAAATAATGAAACTAGATTGTACCATTCTTATACCATATAGAAGAATAAACTCAAAAATTAATGACTTAAATATGACTCAAATCCATAAAACTCCAAGAAAAAAGCAGTAAAACCTGACATTTCTCTCTCTCTCTCTCTCTCTCTCACACACACACACACACACACACACACACAGCTATATCTCCTTGGACAAAGAAAACCGAAGAAAAACGAATGGGACTACATCAAACTAAAAAGTTTTTGTACAGCAGAGGGAACCATCAACAAAATCAAAAGAAAGCCTACTAAATTGGAGAAGATATTTGCCAATGATATATCAGATAAGGGATTAATATCAAAATTTATAAAGAATTCATACAACTGAGCACTAAAAACAAACAAAATGAACAAAAAAACCCACAAAGATTCCAATTACCAAATGGGTAGGACCTGAATAGACACTCCTCCAAAGAAGACATACAGGTAGCCAATATACATATAAAATGATGCTTAATATTACTAATTGTCAGAGAAATGCAAATTAAAACCACAATAAGATATTACCTCACACCTGTTAGAATGGCTTTCACCAATAAATCAACAAATAACAAGTGTTTGCAAGGATGTGGAGAAAAGGGAACCCTAGTGCTCTGTTGGTGGGACTGCAGACTGGTGCAACTACTGTAAAAAACAGTATGGAATTTCCTTAAAAATCTAGAAGTAGAACTGTCTTATGACCCAAGGATTCCATTCCCAGGTATATGTCCAAAGAAACCTAAAACACTAATTAGAAAGAATATCTGCATCCTTATGTTCATTACAACATTATTTACAATAGCCAAGAGATGAAAGCAACTCAAGTACCCATCAATAAATAAGTGGGTTAAAAAGGTAGCCCTAACTGGTGGCACAATGGATAAGGTACTGGCCTGCAAACCTAAAAGTTGCTGGTTCTATTCCCAGCCAGGGCACATAACCAGGTTGCAAGCCAGGTCTCCAGCCAGGTCCGTAGTTGGAGGCAGGTGAAAGGCAACCGTACATTGATGTCTCTCTCCCTCTCTGCCTCTCTCCCTTCTCTCCTCTCTAAAAATAATAAATAAAATCTTTTTTAAAATGCTGTGGTACATATATACAATGGAATATTACTTAGCCATAAAAAAGAATGCAATCTTACCATGTCAGAGAGCATAGATAGACCTAAAGAGCATTATTCTAAGTGAAATAAGTCAGAGAAAGCAGATACTGTATTATTTCACTTCTATGTGGAATCTAAAGAACAAAAGAAACAAAATTGAAATAGACTTACAGACACAGAAAACAAAATGATGGTTGCCAGAGGGGGAGGGAGATTGGGGAACTGGGTGAAAAAGGTGAAGGGATTAAGAAGTATTTAAGATGTATAAACTGGTAGTTACAATATAGTCAAGGGGATATAAAGTATAGCATAGAAAATATATAGTCTATAATATTGTAATAACTATGCATAGGTCCAGGTGGGCACTATAAATACCAGGGGGACACACTCTGTAAATTATGTAATTGTCTAACCACTATGTTGTATATCTGAAACAAATACAAAATAGTATTAAATGTAAACTTACGGAAAAACAGAATTTAAAAAAACTCAATATCAAATCAATTTAGGCAAATATTTTCATATAAGATGAGTATCTCTTGCTCTCAAAACTCCAACTCCTTGCTATCTGAAAACCAATCATCAATACATTCTTGTTGTCTTTTGTTATTTCAAGTCCCATTATCCAAATTTATTTCGTTCCTGAGTGGACAGGAAGGAATTTACGTAGTTGATGCTTAATACACATTTGCCGAAAATAGTGATATTTCTAGGAGCAGCAGCTGACACGGGGCCTGCGGTTCAGCTGGAGCTGCATAAACAGTGACTGTTACACGTGTAAGATGCCGGAGCAATTGGTTTTGAAATAAGGGCACTTCCCCCCTCCCAAAGCTGCTGCCTGCTGGTGCCCAGCATCAGGAAGGCATATGTTTACACTTGTGTCTGTAGTGGTGATGGGTATGTCAAGCCCTCCACCCTACCTTGCCCTGCCTACCTTGGAACTGAAAATGTTCATTTTTTTAAAAAAAGACAGCTGGAGGGAGAAGCCGTGCCAGTAGCCAGCTGTTAAGAGACTGGATGAAATTCATCACCACGTGGCGCCCACCCATTAGGTGGCTGCACCGAGGGGCTAGGTAACTGCCCGGGCTTCCCAAGCCCTCCCAGGGGTGGTGTGGAGGAGCCAGAGATGAACACCATGTTGGAAACAGCTGGTCCCAACTGTCCTCAGTTATTTCTCTTCTCCTGTCCCTCCTTGCTCCCTGCCTTAAGGTAAAACCAAGGAAAATAATCACAGAATTATGGGATGTTAGCAATTAGGTACTCCATCCCCCTGATTTTACAGAGGAAGGAAATGGGATCCAGAAGGAACAGAGCAATTGTGCCAAGTCTCACAACTGCTTAGCAGATCATTCTTGCCTAGCATTTTGTTTTCTCACCTATTTAATGAATTCTATTCTTTTTAGGAGTAGGGGTGGCATGCAGGTTATTTACTGTAATGCAAAACACAATTTCTGCACAGGGTGGCAAGCCTGTGTGACAGCCTGGTACACATGTAGCAATAGACATACTTTTTGATGGTGCTGTGTAGGTCAGAACACAGGAGCCTTAGAGCCTGTCTTCAACCTGGCTGAGTATCAGGCTTAAAGGTGCAGACACCTGTCCCCAACTCAGACCTACAGTCTTAAATTTCCAGAGTTTGAAAACACGTCTTCTAGAATAGACTATAAACTAATGCCTGTAGGCCCGCCCAACCTGGCCCTTGGCAGGGTTTCCTTCCCCACCAGGCTTTATTGAGGTATAACTAACAAATTGAAATTATATATATTTAAGCTGTGTATGATGCTTTGTATATATGTACACATTGTGAAATGACTACCCAAAATCAAATTCATTAACATATCTATCACTTCACATAGTTGCCATATATTTTGCATATGTGTTGTAGGCATATAAGATCTACTCTTGGTAAATTTCAGGTATACAACACAGTATTGTTTTTGTTTATTTAATTAATTTTTTGAGAGAGGGGAAGGGAGGGTGAGAGAGAGGGAGAAAAAGAGGTGCGACAGAATCACTGATTGGCTGTCTCTCACACGTGCCCCCTGGGCCTACAACCCAGGCATGTGCCCTGACTGGGAATTTAACCTTTCACTTTGTGGGACAACATCCAGACCAACTGAGCCACACCCGTCAGTGCACAACACAGTATTATTAACTATAGTTACCACGCTGCACATGAGCACTCCACAACTTATTCAACCTGAAAAACTAAAAGTTTATACTCATTGAGCAATATCTTTCCATTCCCCCATCCTTCAGTCTGGCAATTACCATTCTACTCTCTGATTCTGCAAATGTGACTTTTTTAGATTCCACATGTAAGTGAAATCGTGCGATATCTGTCCTTCTGTGTTTGACTTATTTCACTTAGTATAATGTTCATCCTTGTTGCAAATGACAGGCTCTTCTCCTTTTTAATAGCTGAATAATATTCCACTGTATATGCATACCAATTTTTCTTCATCCACTTATTTGTTGATGGGTACTTCAGTTGATCCCACATCTTGGCTACTGTGAATAATGATGCATCAAACATGGGAGTGCAGGTATCTCTTTGAGATTCTGATTTCAATTCCTTTGGATCTATACCCATAAATGAAATTATTGGGTGATATGGTAGTCCCATTTTTTGAGAAATATTCATGTTGTTTTCCAAAATGATTATATTCCCCCCAACAATGTACAAGCATCCTTCCCAATACTTATCTCCTCCTGTCTTTTTTTATAATATCTTTTCTAACAGATGTCAGATAATACCTCATTGTGGTTTTGACTTACATTTCTTTGATGATTAGTGATGCTGGTCATTTTTTCATGTTTCTTTTTGGCCATTGTATGCCTTCTTTTGAGAAATGCTTATTCGGATCCTTTATTCAATTTTTAAATCAGGATATTTATTCTCTTGCTATTGAGTTCCTTATATATTTTGGATATTAACTATTTGTCAGAGGTACAGTGTGCAAGTATTTTCTTTCATTTTATAAGTTATCTTTCACTTTATTATTTCCTTTGCTGTGTAGATGCTTTTCAGTGAGATGCAATTCTATGTCTATTTTTGCTTTTGTTGTCTGTGTTTTGGGGTCATATCCAAAGATTGATTACTCAGACCAATGTCTCTTCTTATAGTTTTACAGTTTCCAGTCTTTTGGTAAGTCTTTAATTCGCTTAGCTTAGTGGTTGTGAAGGATTTTTCATTCATAAATGGCGGTTCAAATTGATGTTTCTATGTGGGGACAGGCACTGGAAACCACTACTTAACCATCTTGCTGACATCACTCCCGTTAGGAGGCTTTGTTGTTCAACTCTGAGTTAACATTGTTTTATACAGGAATTTGAATCCAATATTATCATTTATAATTGAGCAAACTGGGGCCCATTAATGTGGCATGTTGGTGTATGACCCAACAATTAGTGTTGAGAGAAACATCTTTAGTTATAATAGTGCAACCTTGTGGGGGAGCTGGGAACACTTCAGCCTGGAGACCTGTTCTCTCAGAAGACCCAGCATTTCCCTTGCTCCCCCAAAAGGCTACAAGCCAAAACCAAGCCCAGCAGTCCCCCATTCTTTATCTGTCATCTCTCTCCTTCAGGATCTGGGGTATGTTGTCTTCAGCCTCTGTATAATAAATAGTCCAGGAAAGCATACACCATGTTAAACTGGATCATGGTGAAGTGTAGGAAAGGCACAAGTCCTAAGAGAGTGTCCTCTCCATATGTCTCAAGTTCTAAGAGTCCAGATAGAGTCTGGGTCTGCAAGACAGAATCTTTGGTGGCTCCCCAGTCAGCTGGAGCTGGCATGACCAAAGCAGCAGTCCCCTGCTTTCTTACCAGCCCAGGCCCCCATGGTCGGATCCTGCCTACAGACTACAAAGTGGCTCGTTCATCAATGCTACATCATGGCGTCTTCTTCAAGGCTGATAGCCCTTCTTTCAAACCCTGACCCAGAGCTTCTTATATGACCTCATCTCTGACTCCTCCTACAATGAGCTACATTTGCCCGTTTGCTTGTATTGTTTACATTCCTTTAGCTGCCATTTTTAGTCAGGGCAAGAGTTCCTATCACACTGGCCCTGGTTTGTGTGGCTCAGTGGATTGAGCACCAGCCTGTGAATCCAAGTGTCACTGGTTTGATTCCCAGTCAGATTCCTAGATTATAAGCCAGGTCTCCAGTCAGGTCCACAGCTGGAGGCAGGTGAAAGGCAACCATACATTGATGTTTCTCTCCCTTTCTTCCTCCCTCCCCTCCCCTTTCTCTAAAAATAATGAATAAAGGATTTTTTTTTAAAAAAAGAGTTCCCATCACAGGGGCTTACAGTGAGGGCCTTCATCTCTCCTAGCTAGTCAGGGGTCAGGCTACATCTTGAAAGTTACTACACCTTTTGCCCTGGGGCAGTAGCATAGCTATTAGCTAGCTACCAACTTGCTGTAGATACAAAGTTCTTTAAATGCTGTATTATCTCCACCTTCCACTCTATACCCCATTTCAACTTTGTTCAAGTTTTCAAGGGAAGTCAGAAATTCTGATCTGTGTATACAACTGAGTATCAGCCAAGGCAGCCCCCTGAAGACCTGGCATGTGCTCTCCAGTTCATCACAGGGATCCCTGCCTGTGGACATTTGGCTTTGTGACCTCAGCCCTAATTCAACTTTATAGTTCACGCATTGCTTTTAGGACAGCCATGCCTTACCGTCAGAGGTATTTCCTTCTCCTTTTTCACCTGCCAGATCACTGGGCACAGTGCTGATTGCACAAGTATAATTACTGACCAAAAAGCACCTGGTTATGAACGAAGAGACTACCTTGAGCAAAGGGGAAAAGAACTGGGATTTGGAGTCTGGGTTTAGAGTCAAGTTCTGGCTCTATGCCTTAAAATCTTTGCAACCTCGGGGCATTTGCATTCGTGCTGTGACGCCCACCCCGGAGCCTTGGTTTCCTTACCTGTACAATAAGAATGACAGAATTCTATTTTTTTAGCATTGATTGGGATTACATCAGGTAGAGCACACTTTAGTGACAGGCATTTGTGAAGCGATTAATAAATGATCACTGTTTGCATGGGGCCGGTAGATAAACACAGATTTCTTAGAATACTGCAACAGAAGCCCCGTTTATTTACCTTGAAGTCTGTTAGTTTGCAAATACCCGGGTGCCTCCAAGCAGAAACAAACTACAGAAGCCTGCAAATGGGTAAACATTTCTGTTCTGTGAACCGAACTGGCCTTCTGCAACATCCAAATTACTACTCTGAGCAGATGCTGGGGCTGGAGGAGGGATGCCTGGGGGCAAAAATAGCAAAGGACCATTTGTATTAAATTAAACTAATACCCTGCATCCAGATTCAGCTTCAAAACGACATAAATAAGAGAGGATGTCAGGCCCATGCATATGCTGTTAACTCGTTAACATACAACAGAGGGATTAATTAAGTATGGGGATTTCCAAGTTTTTTCCTCAGGCTCTCATAGTTTCCTTGGCTAAACCCAACTGTCATGCAAGCTCTCTTCCCATTGCAAGTACAGTGGGGCAGGAAGTCAAGAAGCGGCTTTCTTGCCAAATGCTGGGTCACTTCCATCTGATGTCGATAGTTACATATTAGTCTGTCATGGGTCATGGCTCAGTTTACAGAGTTACTCAAAATGTCAGAAGGCTCCCGCAGCACGTGTCCGAGGGTAAGCTGTATTTCAAGTCTGTGCCCGCTTCCTGAGTACTGATAAAAACGGCTGACTAGGTGCTTAGGAGCGACCTCCAAGTGTGCTCAGTCAAGTGTGTACACACGAAGACAGCTCCAGCCTCACTCTGCTGCTCCTGCAATGGACTCACTCCCCGGCCCATCCTTCTGTTGGCATGTAAAGCATTTGAAAGTGAACTGCTTTGACTGTCCTGTCTCCCTTAATCAGAGATTTCAGGCTGCCTATCTGAGGTTTACCATGATCTCATGAAGAAAATCAGCAGCAGGATTTTGAACCCTTTAGCTTCTGCCAAAAGTTTTGTTTGTTTCTACAATCCTATCTAAGATAACATGTGTCCTGAGGTTAGGGCTAGTATTTAACCTGGATCCAGTGACCTAGATGGCGTGTGAAACTGTACCTTTGCCATCCACCAGGGTGTTTATTGACCTAATGACTGCTGCCCACATTTGGGTACTGTGAACCCATCTACACAGTTTGAGTTGGAAAGACAGTTCCTACACTAAAATTCTCTCTGACTTCACCCACCTCCATCTCTGCCCTTTAGTACTTTCTGAGCAGGGAGGTCTTTCTGCTATTCTTTAAACTTGCCAAACCTGTTTGGAGCTTGCTCCGGTAGGAACAGTGTAAAACCCAAGCTCTCTGTAAAGCTCAATTCAGCTTCTCAAAAAGGGTTTCCCCAACTATCTAATTGAAAACAACCCTCCCCCCATCACAATTGCGGGCAGCACTGTGGTCATGCCACAGATGGGAACCAAATGCCTGGGTTCAAATTCTGGCTCCACTACTTGTGAGAGCTGTGGCCTTGGTTGAGTTACCTGTCCCTTCATGCCTCAGTTTCCTGAGGATAAATGCAAGACACAGGTTTGTGCTGAGTGTTAAAGATATTAACACATGTAAACCACTTAGAATAGTGTCTAACATACGGTCAGTGCCTGGCTAGTCTATTTCATGTGCTGCTTCCCTACCTGAAAGTGTTGCATTTCTTGACTGAATAATTATTTCTCTCTTCCCAGTAGTATGAGGGTTAGCAGAGAGGGGAACCTTATATTTTCTCATCCTGTTTTTTAATCCCTGAGTAATGCCTGATGCTTTTGTGACAAGATAGCAGCCACTAAGGAAGCTGGCGGTCAACTAGGTAGAGAAGTCATTCATTAGGTGCAGAACAAGGAATGCAATTCAATAAAAATAAAAACAAGAGTATCCCAAACTTTATATTATCTACTTCCACAAAACATATATAAAATAACAGCTTATATAAAAAAGGTTTGATTTTTCTTTGTTACACAAGGAGAGGGGCCCAGAAAACTTGGCACATGATAGACCACAACTGTCAGATTCCCTCATTCAACAAATACTGAGTATTTATAATGGATTAGACACTGACCTAGGCCCTACGCATATCTGGTCCTTGTGCCTCAGGGTGCCCCTGGAGACCCACAGCTATCACAAGGTAGCCTCCTTTTGCCCTTCCCCCACACCTCAAGGAGCTTGGGAGATCATGGAAAGGGCACCTAGCAAATTCTTAGAAAGGTTTCTTAGAAGAGGGGATATCTAAGCTTAGTCTTTAATGAGGCCAGTGTCAGCCAGGTGAACAAGGGAGGGCCGTGGGTCTCCAGGTGAGGGAGCAAAGGTGAAAGAGAAAGAGTGGCTGGCTGCCTGCAGCTATTTGATTTGTCAAGCGTAGAATGGTTACTTGCACTGGCATGCATTTGCTTTTGAGGGTAGAAAGTGGCAGATTTTGAAAAGCTCTAAATACTAAAAAGATCATATGTACCCACATGTAATTCCAAATAGAAACATCATTAGTAAAACTTACATTTACTTGACACTAGAATAGCCCGAGTTTCACAACTTGTAAAGCAAAAAAAGCCATTGTGTTCGTTAAAGCTTAAGGACTTGGAGCTTCATCCTGAGAAATTTAGAGTCATCAGGGATTTCATCCTGAGCAGAGTTAACGTGGCTGCCATGGGAGGAAAAATTGATTGAAAGGAAGACAAGAAATGAAACCAGGGGATCCATTACAGGCCAGTGCTTTCTTCCAGACAAAATGGCAACAGAGGCTAAGCAGTGATGGTCAAGATGGCATAAAGGACATAAATTAGAGAAAAAGAAGAATGTGGACTTACAAGGGTTTAATTATTGGGTATGGGTGGTTAAGGTAGGTACTCTTAGATCTCTTACAGGCAGCTGGAGAGATCAACTATGAAAAGAGCCTATGGTTTCATTTTTGTCACCCAGTCTGTTGACTTCATATAGACAACCCCTTCAACCATCAAATCTCTACTGCCCAGTGTGGTAGCTACTGGCCTATGCGGCTATTTATGCGTAACTTTAATTCATTTCAAGTGCTCATTAGTCCCCTGTTGCCAGTGGCAACCATACTGGACAGCGCAGAAAGCTGTAGTGACTACACCATGCCATCATCATTCCATAAACTTAACAAATTGTCCACGAGCCCCAATATTCATATTTTGTTTTCCTTTTTCAACTAAAAGATGTCAAGCTTCTTCTAAAGACAGGAATTTCTATCTACTTAGAGGCATAAACTAAGTATCATGGCAGACGTGCATTTGGAAGAGAAAGGAGGCAGGATTAGAAACCAACCTGTCACGATTCCACAGTCTTAGATAAGATTGAAAAAGGCTTGCTGCAAACAAGCTGGAACCTAGTAATGTCAAATACCAAGTAATTATGTGGGTGTTCCTGATAAAGCACCAACAGCCATGGGGGAGGGGGAGTAGTCAACAGTAAGGGTCTACTGATCTTCTGTTTAATATCTGCAAAGAGCCTTGTGAACAACCTATAATCTGCTGGGGTTAAAAATAATAAAAATGATATCTGCAAACAAAAAAAACCTACAACAGCTGTATTTGGTTTCAAGTTGAACAGAAAGAACAGGTATTATTTTCTTCGTGCAGGTAGCATGAAGGAGTTCACTTCAGATCAACTTAGATGTTGCTTTCTCAGTTTCTAAGCAGCCTCACAAAGGGGTCCATCTACATTATGGGAGAAGGTGGCTTGATAATTAGGACAAAATGTAATTCAGATCACTCCTGACTAAAAAAATAGTTCCACTGACCACTTAGGTTCACTGAAACTTCAGTACCGGAAAAATAGTCCCTTCTAGAATACCTAGTCATCATACAGGAAATGGCACAAAACCAATGAGTATCATTGAATAAAATTTTAGCCCATATACAATTTGCCAGGTATAACTGATAATATTACGGGAAAGAAAACAGTCAAGGTTAGGTGACTTGCTCCTCTGCTCACAATTCTTGGCTAGCTCCAGTCTAGCTCAGATTAGATGTTAAAGTGCTTGCCATGGTCTTTTTTGGGATTGTCATGTTAACTTCATGATTTGCATGATCTGAACTCACCCATTCTTCTTTGACTTCAGTACCTAATGCTCATTTTTTTTTGCTAAATGAGCACCTGCTATACTGGCGTGATGGCTGTTCTTAAGTATGCCAAGTACAATGGTCCTAGGTAGGGCCTTTCTATGAATATGTTATGTTTATTCTGCCCAGAACACTCAGCCCTACCTGCCTGATACCCTCATTTCCTTCATGCTCACATGTCATTTTCAATTAAGGCTTTCCCTGATCCCCTGTATGAAGTTCTCACCCTACTACTCTCCAGCCCATCCCCAGCTTCATATTCCTTTATAACAATTTACCTGCTGATAGATTAGAAAGGTGTTCACTTGTGGCTCATTTCCTCCCACTACAGTATATGCTGCGGGAGGACAGTCTCTTCAAATTGTCCTGCTATATTCCCGGGGCCTGTCCTGTCCTGGCATAGACTGGGCATGAAAATTACTCATTGAATCAATGAGTACCTCCATCCTTGTTGAATGAATGAGTACCTTTTTACATCCCAGATGGCAGATCACTCTGCAGTAAGTACTAAAATCATATTTTTTGATATAATAACAATAATGTATTTCATTTACTACTGAATTTAATCAGGCATGTGTTCAAAGTATGAATGTGAACTATTAAATCCTTTTTTTATGCTGACTTGATGAGTAGGCTGGCAAAGACATTTTACAACATGGAGAGCTCATGGTACCTAAAACAGTAGAGAACGGTGTCATTAAAGAAGCAAAAGTTTGATTCCCCAGCCAGGACACATAACCAGGTTACAAGCCAGGTCTCTAGCCAGGTCCATGGCTGAAGGCAGGTGAAAGGCAACCATACATTGATTCTCTCCCTCTCTGCCTCTCTCCATTCCTCTCTCTCTGGAAAAATAAATAAAATCTTAAAAAATAAATAAAGAAAAAAAGAAGCAAAAGGGCCAGAATCAGGAATCAATGGCCACTATAGAGGGGGTAGTGTGCTGATCATGATTTCACCAAAAGTCAGCCACATCTCTTAGGACAGTATTTAAAACTGAAAGGGCTCCTTTCTGGCCAAGAGGGCAGAAGAGGTCAACACTGTGCTCACCTAGTCTCACACCACATCAGAGTTACAATGAAATCATAGAGTACCATCACTGATGACTATCTGAAGTTCTCACCAGCGTTCTTATAACTAAAGATAAAAGAGGAAGCCACATCAACATTGGTGGAAGGGTGGAAGGTGTATAAGGGGCAGATCCCACACCCATGGTGGGGTGATTAAAAATCAGGAGGGATATTAGCTGTTCAGATCTCCCTTGAGGAGCAAGGAGTCCTAGCCTCACACTGGGCTCCCCAGCCTGGGACATCAGTGCCATAAAGAAGAGTCCCCCATAATATTTGGCTGTGAAAACAAACCATGATATATCCAAGTGAGATGGAAGACTGCCAGAGACCTAGGCACTGCAAGTGTTAAAGGGCCAGTGCATGGACTTGCTCACTCACAAACACACTAACTGGACCAGCACTGGGGAAGCAGTTTGAAAAGTGCCAGAGACATACAGGGAGGAAACAAATTGACTATCTTCAGGGTGAGGGCTGGAGGGGCAAGGGCTGAGGCAGCTCTCTCCAACACATAGGCACACACAACCCACACAAGAGACAACTCTGGGGCACCTGGCTCAGGTTAACAGGGAGACTACACCACTGAGCATCACAGGAAACTTTCTGTATGAGGCCTTGTGCCACATGTGGGAGACGTGGCAGATGTACTTAGTACACTGAAGCAAACACATGGAGTCAGCCAAAACAAGAAGACAAAGAAACATATCAGAAATGAAAGAACAGGATAAAACTCCAAAGAAGGAACTAAATAAAATTGAGATAAGCAATCTACCAGATGCAGAGTTAAAAAACAATGGTTATAGGCTGCTCAATGTCTTTAGGGAAAGAATATAAGAACTTAGTGAGAACTTCAACAAAGAGAAAATAAAGAAAGAGACCACATCAACAAAATCAGAAATAAAAAATTCTGTAACTGCTATTAAAATACATTAGAGAGAATTGACAACATATTAGAGAAAGCATATTAGACAACATATTAGAGAACTGAATCAGTGATCTGTAACACAAGGTAATGGAACACACCCAATGGACACAGTAAAAAGAGAAAACAGTTTTTAAAAATAAGGACAGTTTGAGGGACCTCTGGTACAACATCCAGTGTACCAACATTACAACATAGGGGTACCAGAAGAAGAGAGGGAGCAAGAGATTTAAAACCTTTTTGAAAAAACAGGAATGGGTGGGTGGGGAGGGGGACAGAGGGGAGCAAAAAGGGGATGGATGTAATACAACAATAAAATTTTTTTAAAAATGCAAAAAAGAAAAGAAAAGAAAAAACAGTGACTGAAAAATTCATTAACCTGGTAAAGAAAATAGACACTCAAGTCCAGGAAATGGAGAAAATTCCAAAGAGGACCACACCAAGATAAATCATAATTAAAACACCAAAGGTTAAAGATAGGAGAGAGTCTTAAAATAAACAAGGAAAAAAAAAAAAAAAAAGGCAGTTAGTTACATATAAAGGAGCACCCACAAGAGTGTCAGCTGTTTCATCAACACAAACTATGCAGGCTAGAAAATATTGTTACAAAATATTTAAAATAATGAAAAGTTAAGATCTACAACCAAGATTATGCTATCCAGCAAGACTATCATTTTTAATTGAAGAACAGATGAACAGTTTCCTAGCCCAAAACAACAACAACAACAAAAACAGCTTAAAAAGTTTATTACCACTAAACCACTATTACAGAAAATATTAAAGGGACTTTTTACATAACAATAAAAAATATGAATAAGAAAAGATAGGAAAAAAATGGTTAATGACAAATGCAAACATTTAGTAAAAGCAGTAGATCAACCACCTATAAAGCTAGCACAAGTTAAAAGGCAAAATAGGAAGATCTTTGGTAATTACAACAACAAATGAAGGGATACACGCACATTCACCAACACAGTAAAAAAATAATGACCAAAATATAAAAGTGGAGGGGGAGCGTAAAAACTGTAGTGGTTTTAGGATGTGTTCAAACTTAAATAACCATCAACTTAAAATAGACTGCTATAAACATAGGTTGGTATTAATGAAATACATGGTTAACAATAAAACAAACCAAAAATCTCCAAGAGATATATAAGAAAAAAGGAAAGAACAAACAACACCAGAATGACATCAACATACAAGAGAAGAGAACAAAAGAATAAGGAATAAAAAACTACAAAACAATTATAAAAATGAAATGGCTATAGCTATGTCCCTATTAATAATTACTTTAAGTGTTGATAGACTAAACATTTCATCAAAAGCCATAAAGTGGCTAACTAGATAAAAACCATGACCTATATACAGGCTGCCTACAAGACACCCATCTTGAATCAAAAGATACAAGATACACACAAAGTAAAAGAATGAAAAAAGATATTTAATGCAAATGAAAAAATTTTTAAAGCTGAAGTAGCAATAGTTATATTAGTTGAATAGACTTTAGGGGTTATAACAAGATACAAAGAAGAGCATTTCATAATGATAGAGAGATCAATCCAGACACAAGCATAATTCTCATAAACATCTATGCACCCAGCAGAGGTGTACCTAAATATATTAAGCAAATATTGATGGACATAAAGGGAGAGTTTGACAGTAACACAGTCATAGTAGGGGATTTGAACATCTCATTGACATGAATGGACAAATCATCCAGAATGAAAAGCAACAAAGAAATAGTGTCCTTAACTGACATAATTCAACCAGGTGGACTTAAGTGATATTATTAGACTATGTCACCCCAAAGCAGAAGAATATATGTATATGCTTTTCAACTGAGCATAGAACATTTTTCTAGGATAAACCATATTGGGCCACAAAACAAGATTCAATAAATGTAAGAAGACTGAAATCATATCAAGTATTTTCATCAATCACACAGGTTTGAAACTGGAAACCAACTACAATAAGAAAATTAAAAACCATGCAAACACATGGAAGTGAAATAACATACTACTAAATAACAATGGGTTAACAACTAGATCAAGGAAGAACTCAAAACATACCTAGAGACAAATGAAAAGGAAAACAAGATCCAAATCTATGGAACACAGCCAAAGCAATTCTTGGAGGAAAAGGCATAGCAAGTATAGGCCTATTGCAAGAAACAAGAAAAATCTCAAGTAATCTGACACTACACTGAGAGGAAGTAGGAAAAAAAAACAACAAAGATCAATGTGAACAGAAGTTAGGAAATAATAAAGATCAAAGTGAAAATAAACAGAGTATAAAAGAATAGGAAAAAAAATCAATGAAGAACTGGTTCTTTGAGAAGATGAACCAAACAAATGAATTATCAAGATTCCTAAAAATAATAATAATAATGAGAGCAGTTCTAAACAAATAATATGAAAAATGAAAAGGAAGTGACATGAACAATTTTATGCCAACAAATTGGACAACCTAGAAGAAATGCATAATTCCTGAGAAATGTACAGGCTGCTGAGACTAAATCAAGAAGAAAAAAGAAAATCAACAGATCGCTAACTGCAAATGATATCAAATCAGTAATCAGGAAGTCTCAACAAACAGAAGTTCTGAACCAGATGGTTCCACAGGTGAATTTTACCAAGCATTCAAGTAAGAATGAATTGCTATCCTTCTCAAATTATTCCAAATAATTAGAGAATGGAAGCCAAGATTAATGTGACACCAAAACCAGACAAAAGCACTCAAAAAAAAAAAAAATTATAAGCCAAAACACCTGATGAGTATAGATGAAAAATCCACATCGAAACAATAGCTAGTCAAATTCAGTAATACACTAAAAAGGTCACACCCCATGATCAAATGGGATTTATCCCTAGGATGCAAACAAATCATTTAACATGATACATCACATAAGTGAAGGATAAAAACCACATGATCATATCAATAAATGCATAAAAATTTGATAAAATTCAATATTTTTATGATAAAAACTCTCATCAAAGAAGGGATAGTAGGAACATACTTCAATATAATAAAGACCATGTATAACAAATCCATAGCTAATATAATATTCAATAGTGCAAGCTAAAATATTTTTCTTTTAGATCATGAAAAATACAAGGATGTCCACTTTCACAACTAATGTTCAATACAGCGTTGAAAGTCCTAACCATAGCAATCAGATGAAAAAATAATAAAACAAGATAAAAGGCACCAAATTGGAAAGGAAGAAGTAAAATTGCTGCTATTTGCAGATGACATGATACAATTAAAAACTCAAAATTTCACAAAAAACTATAAGAACTAATAAATTAATACAGCAAAGTGGAATACAAAATAAATTTTCAAAGTTCAGTTGCATATTATATACCAATAATAATCAGACAGCTACATTTTTAAAAATCTCATTCATAATTGCATCAGAAAGAATAAAATGCCTAGGAATACATTTAACCAAGGAGTTAAAAAAAACTATACTAAAAAAATCCCCATAAGGTACTAAATAAAAGCTCCCTGGCTATTGTGGCTCAGTGGATTAAATGCCAGCCTGTGAACCAAAAGGCTACCAGTCCGATTCCTGATCAGGGCACAGGCCTGGGTTGCAGGCCAGGCCCACAATTAGGGGCGTGCAAGAGGCAACCCACTCATGTATCTCTCACACAGTGGTGTTTCTCTCCCTTCCTTTCTCCCTACCTTCCCCTCTCTAAATAAATCCATAAAATGTTTAAGTAAATAAATAATCCTTCTTTACCCTCTCATTGAAAAAAATACTAAATAAAGTCACTGAAAAAGATGCAGATATATAGAACAATAAACTGTGTTCATGGATAGAAAATAAAAAGATGTTTAAAATGTCCATACTATCCAAAGCAATCTACAGATATAATGCAATCCCTATCAAAATGCCAATGGCATTTTTCACAGAAATAGAGCAAGAATTTCTAAAGTTTAATTAAATGGAACCACAAAATACCCTGAATAGCGAAAGCAATACTGAGAAAGAACGAAGTTGGAGTTATGACACTACCTGATATCAAACTATACTACAAAGCTATTGTAATCAAAACAGCATGGTTCTGGCATACATACTGACATACAGTTCAATGTAACAAAGTAAGAGTGTCCAGAGATAAAACCACATGTAATGGTTTACTGATCTATGACAAAGGAGGCAAGAATATATAATGAGGTGATGACAGACTCTTCAACAAATGGTGTTGGGAAAATTGAACAGAGACATGTTTTTAAAAAAAGGATCTGGATCACTTTCTTAAACCTTACACAAGCATAAACTCAAAATGGATTAAAGACTTAAATGTAAGACCCCCAAACTATAAGACTTGTAGAAGAAAACAAAGGCAGTAAACTCTTAGCTATTGCTTGTAGAAATATTTTTTTTAGATATATCTCCTCAGGCAAGGGCAACAAAACAAGCAAGCAAATAAACAGGACTATATCAAAATAAAATGTTTTTGTTTACTGAAGGAAACCACCAATAAAATGAAAATACAACCTATTAAATAGGAGAAGTTATTCACCAATGATATATCCAATATAGGTTTAATATCCACATTACAAAAGGCATCCATACAATTTCTCTCTCTCTCTCTCTCTCTCTCTCTCTCTCTCTCTCTCACACACACACACACACACACACACACACACACAATCAGATTAAAGAATGGACAGAGGATCTGAGCACTTTCCAAGAGGACATGAAGATGGCCAAATGGCATATGAAAAGATGTTCAATACCATCGATCATTAGGGAAATGCAAATTAAAGCCACGATAAAAATATCACCTCATGCTGTCAGAATGGCTATCATCAATAACAAACAATAAGTGTTGGTGAGGATTTGGAGGAAAAAAATAAACCTCATGTACTGTTGGTAGTGCAGCCACTATAGAAAACAGTATGGGGCAGTCTTCAAGAAGTTAACAATAGAATTACCTATTGTTCTAGCAATTCCACTTCAGGCTATTTAACTGAAGAAATCCAAAACACTAACTTGAAAAGATATATGCATCCCTATGTTCACTGTAGCATTATCCATAATATCAAAGATAGGGGAGCAGCCTAAGTGTCCATCAATAGATAACTGGGTAATGAAGACACGATACATATATACAATGGAATAATACTCAGCCATAACCAAGAATGAAATCTTGTCATTTGTGACAACATGGATAGACCTAGAGGGTACTAATGGTAACTGTAATAAATCAGACAGAGACAGACAAATACCATATGAAATCTCTTTTATGTAGAATCTGAAAAGTAAAACAAGTGAACAAACAAAACAAAAAATAAATTCCTAGATACAGAGAACAAATGGATGGTTTCCAGATGTGAGAGGGTTTGAGGAATGGATTAAAAATATAAATTGCCAATTATAAAAATAGTCTTAAAAATATAAAGTACAGCATAGAGAATACAGCAATAAAATTGTAGTAACTACGTCTAGTGACAGATGGACACTACACTTAAGGGGCTGGTCACTTTGTAAGGTATATAAATGTGTAACCACTTTGTTGTACACCTGAAACGAATATATTATTGTATGTCAATTATAACTGAGAAACATTTAAAAATGAAAGTAAAACTGAAAGGGCTCCCAGTGACCATCTAGCTGTCCAGAGGATGGCATGACTTGTACGAGGTCACAGAGTGGCCGAGCTCAGCCTAGATCCCAATATGCAGCCCTCCCAACTCAGTCACACGGTTCAGCACAGTCTCTACTGCGCCATGGGCTTAATGCAGGGGTCTCAACATGAAAGGCTGCCTGGGATGTGCAGTTCTTTCAAACCAGGGAGCTAGGCAGGTTTGAGCCAGCAGGGGCTCAGTGATTTGCACTGAGATCATGCACAGCCTAATGGACAGTCTTCTAAACCCTAAGCTGCCATAAAAACCAGCCTAAAACAACACCACCAATGGGCCAGCCCGTTATGGTCCAATGGCCTCTAATGTGACTCTCATTCCAGGTTCATTCTTTCTTCCAATATCCTCTGACACTGACAAATGTCCTGGTTATGAACCCTGTGTGTGACCCAATGGGATTATTGCTGCTGAGATATTTGATTCACGTTAACAGGGCTTCATGTGATTAATGAGAATTTTTTTTTTCAAGACCATCAAGTTTGTTATAAAGATTTGTCTTCCAGGATCCATTAAATTTGATTATCACTGTGCATTAAAATACAACCTTAGCAGCCATGTGGGTGGAGTGGGGGTGGGGGAGGATACTGATCTCACTTGCAGATTTTTTTACTTCACAATTAGGTTCCTGCACTAAAGTGTCTGTTTATCAACTGTGCATTGCTTTGTACATGGAGACAGCCCCCAGTCACAGTCACAGAACTGGCAAGGAGTTAAGCCCAGCTTTAGATTCTGGTCACAGGTGATGTTTCTCAGGTTGTTTAACCTCTCTGAAATTTAGTAGTTTCATTTAAAACATAAGAAAATACAAGCTTTATTTGTGAGAATTGGTTTTATAATACCTGGTACATAGAAAAATGTTAGTTATTCCTGTTATTTTAAGAACAAAGTTTTGGAAGATAGCAAATATAACATAGGCATTAGAAATTTGTGTCAAAAGGAACTGACCAGTATTTTATAATACCCTAATAAACAAAAAGGAGGAAAAAAAAGATCCACCAGAGATTAAGATACAGTGCATTTGATTTATGTTATGAATAAGAATAAAATAACTTTCCCCTATTATCAAAAACATAAGAAATAAAATTTTGGTGAGGATACAGCCAAAAGGGAACTTTTGTGCACTATTAGTGGGAATGTAAATTGATAAAGCTACTATGGAAGGCAGTAAGGAAATTCTGCCCCTCCCTCCCCGCCCCCAAAATTAAAAGTAGAGCTACCATATGATCCAGCATGTTCATTCACTTCTGGGTCTTTATTCTAAGAAAATGAAAACACTAATTTGAAAAGATATCTGCACCCCCATGTTCACTGCAGCATTGTTTACAATAGCCAAGATATGGAAACAAGCTGTGTCCATTGATAGACAAATAGATAAAGATGATGTGGTTGGTATTGGGTTAGCCGAAAAGTTCATTTAACTTTTTCCATAAAAGACATAATACAACAACAATAAAATAAAGTAAACACACACACACATTTTTCATTTTCACCAGTAACTTAATTTGGGTATTTTGAGTATTTTGGTTATTTCCCACTATTGGCTGCCAGTGGGGAGAGGCCAGGGGCGCTGCTAAACATCCGCCAATGCACGAGACAGCCCCACAGCCAAGAATTGCTTGGCTAACGTGTCAATAGCACCAAGAAACTTTGCAAGGCACTTTGGACATGTCCGATTAGTCACAGCACCTTCTCCACACGCCGCACAAATTGTTTTGTGTGTTTCAGTTGCATTTTTATTTTTCTTGAAATAATCAAGCATAATGTGCCAAGACCATTGCATATTTTCTTCAGTCTTCAATATTAAAATGGCTACACAAAAATTTACCAATTTTAATAATGTTTTTAAAATGTACACTGATATGGCAGCTGTCACAATACAATCTAATAAAATTGTTTCGAATTAAGTTAAAAACTAAGCACTGTTAGAGCCATTGTACAGACAAAATGTAATGAACTGTCTGGCCAACCCAATATATACATACAATGGAGTATTATTCAGCCCTAAACAAGAAATCTTGCCTTTTGCAACAACATGGATAAAATTTTAGGTCATTACATTCAGTGAAATAAGTCAGGCAAGGATAAACATTGAACAATCTCAATATATGTGGAATATAAAAAGAAAAAACAAAAACAAAAAGCCAACCCCTAGATGGAGAATAGACTGGTGTCAAAGATCAGTGGGGTGGGGCAGATGAAAGGGTGAATTTGATCAAAAGGCATATGCTTCCAGTTATAAAATAAATAATCTATGGAGGTATGATATAAAGCATGCTGAGTATACTTATTTAATAATACTGTATTGCATATTTGAATATTGCTAAAGTAGTAAATTCATTTTTTTTTTTTTTTACTTTTTTATTTTTCAGAGATAGGGGAATGGAGGGAGAAAGAGAGGAAGAGAAGCATTTAGGTGTGAGAGATACATTGATCAGTTGCCTCTTATGCACCCCCAACTGGGGAACCCATCCTGCAACCCATGAATACACTCTGACCGGGAATTGAACCAGCAACATTTTGGTTCTTAGGCTGGCATTCAATCCACTGAGCCACACCAGCTAGGGCAAGAGATTAAATTTTAAAAGTCCTCATCACAAGAAAAAAAAAAAATGTGTTTGCTTTTTTTTTTTTTTAAGATTTTATTTCATTATTTTTAGAGAGAGGGGAATGGAGAGAGGCAGAGAGGGAGAGAGACATCAATGTATGGTTGCCTTTCACCTGCCTCCAGCCACAGACCTGACTGGAGACCTGGTTTGCAACCTGGTTATGTGCCCTAGCTGGGGAATCGAACCTACGACCCTTGGGTTTGCAGGCTGGCGCCTTATCCATTGTGCTACCAGCCAGGACTAAAAAAAAAATGTTTTAACTATGCATTGTGATGGATGTTAACCAGACTTAACTGTGTTCACCACTTTGCAATTATTCAATCATTATGCTGTACACCTGAAACTAATACCTGTTCCTTATACTTTGATTTTTAAATATTCTGCTAAAATAACATTCTCACTGAAAATGTGATTTATAGGGAAAATTTCAAGAAAATACATAATATAAAAAGCAGGGAGTTGTAAAGACCGTAAATAAAAACCGTACCCGATTAACATTAACTTGGGATTTCCATCTTATTTGCCAAACTGCCATCTTTTATGAACATCATTTCATACAATAAAAAATACATTTTGTCACCCACTAGGCGTACACACCCAAGGTATATATGAGCATATATGTATGTATATGAATGTATATATACACACACATACATTTGACAAATAAATGCAAAGTTATTATTTTTATTCTTCTCTTTGCATTGAACACAAACCAAAATATAAAAAATAAACCCACCGTATTTGTCTTTTGGGATGTACTGATATAGCAGACATTTCTGGCTTATGGGTCCAAACACAGAAAGCGCAGTTGCCACCTTCGGAGAGCTGACGAGCTAACGGCTGACGCAGCCTCTGCTTCGGAATCACCTGGGGAGCCTGAGACAAATGGCCCTACCCAGGCCACACACCATGACGGACTGCAAAGCATCCTATCTGGGACGGTCCTGTAGCAACCGTGCTTCCTCAGCTCCACAGATGAACCAGTTCAGTGCTCCTCACACCCGGGTGCGCAACAAAGCTGCGAGGTACAGTGGTCATCTGCCCCTAAATTATAAACCCATGTTCCCTCCACTGTGTCTGTCAACATGCAGAAAATCTCTGACATAGGAAGCATGAAGCTATGTCTGCCTGTGGCTAGTGAGAACATGGATGATCTTCCCTTATCCGCCAAGCTTCAAGACAATCTTATTACTGATCCAAGTAGGTCTGAGGAAATGGGCAGGAAGCCATAGAACCAAGGGAGACCTTAGGACGGCTGGTGAAATTTTCCTTCAGACACACAACATCTTTCCCACTTCATCTTCGGTTAGCAAATGGGCTTGCAGATGGGGTTAGGAGGTGGGGAGGGAGACTGCTGGGCAGGGAGGAGGCCAAAATCCTCGCAAGCCCACTAAGATCTGCCCTGCCCCGCCCCAGGCAGCGTCTCCCAGGCCTCACTCCTCCCGCTGCTCTGGGCCTCCTCAGCTCCCCCCACGGAGCTCCCAGGTCTCCTGTCACCTAGCTTAGGAGTCTTTCCCTCACTTCTCAGCTTAACGGCTGTCCTTTTCAGAGCTGCCTCCTCTCTTTTATTACAAGTTTTTATTATTCCCTGAGGATATTTTTTTTTATCAAGTTTTAGAGAGGAATGGAGAGAGGGATGGGGAGAGAAGAGAGGCGGAGGAGGAAGGAGAGAGAGAAACATCCATGGGTTGCTTCCCATACAACCCCAGCTAGGGCTCGAACCCACAACCTAGGTATGTGTCCTGACTAGGAATCAAGCTTGCGACCTCTTGGTGTGAGACAATGCTCCAAACAACTGAGCCACTCAGCCAGGGCAGAGCTGCCTCCTCTGATCCCCCTGCACCAAGCAAGCCTTCCTTATTCCACGTACCTTTCTTGCTAAGCACTTACCAAAGGTGTAACTGCATGTTTCCATGATTCTTGAATGAACATATCTGCTCCCACAAGGTTATAAGCAATAAATGCCACAAAGGAAGGAACAGACTCCTAAAAAGGTAATTATTCCATCTCTAGCTCCTACCAAAGGCTCTGACATCAAGTATGAGGTTTTTTTTTTTTTTTTTTTTTTTTTTTAATTAACAAAAGGATGGAATGGGTAGTATCACACAGCACTCTGGAGAAACCTGAACTGAAAAGTCTCTCAGGCAGTTTTGGACCCACTCTAGAGAAATGTGATTGATGGTGACTATTATTACTGCCCCAGTTACTCCAAGTACCAGTGTTAGGAGCAGTTTATGAAGCACTTCCACTCTGCGCTGGGCAGGGTGCCAAGCAGCTTCATCTCCTTCAGTTCTCAGAATAGCCCTCGAGAGCAGGAAGACGACAATTAATATTTTGTAGATGAGGAAACCGAGCCTCAGCACAAAAGAAGCCACTTGCCCAGGGCCACCCAGCGGGTCTGGGAAAACGAGGAGGCCGGGTGTTCACTCACCATTTGGCTATCACACTCGAGCTCTAGACCACAGCTGTCCATGCATAACTCCACCATGCACTGCCTAAGTCTTACACTGGAATCAAAGAATTTGTCATCTCTAGACATTCCAGTGGAGTAAATAAAGCTATTGCCACTTGACTGCAAGGGAAGTCAAGAGGTTAATCGACTTACTGTGTTTGCCATAAAGGGAAATTTGAAATATCAGCAGAAAAAAACAGAAATATCAATATGGCTTCAAACTGCTGCAAATTAAAAACAGATCACAGCCTTTTTACAAAAATATGACTACATTTCAGCATAAAGTCATTTAAAAATAACTATTTCCAGACACCATATGGGTTATGTACCAGTTTCACATGATTAGTATAATTTTTGAAGGAAGTTGTTATCAGAACCACAAGGTTGAAAAATCATTTTAGACCAAAACCGCAGGAAACATTCAGAGGTAAAAATCTTAATGGAAAAACAAATGTTGAAGGTAAGATGATTGGTCAAGAGAAAACCTGCAAAGAGTGAGTTCTAAATTCCAGCACTCAGGGGAAATCCAGATTCCAAGAAAGGTTATGAGAAACAGGGATTGGTTTATTTTGTAAACCTAAGATATAGACCAGGTGAATTCCGAAAGCATTGTTTTCAGAGAGTTCACATTAAACGATCTCCCAGTTTTGTTCACTAAACATGTGCCAATCTGCAATGCTTTTAAGTTTCTCAAATTATTCCAAATCTAATACTATTATTACTACAATACTATTATTACAAGTAGAGTAAATAGTAAAAAATAGTTTTAAAATCTATTTTAGATGTGGGAAACAAGAAAAATCAACCGTATACAAGAGAGGAACTTTGCATTTACTTATTCCTATATAAGTGAAAGACACAGCAATAGGGAGGCAGGACCTTCATTTTCTCAATTTTCCTAAGTTCAAATATGAAAGAATGTCAAGCCCTGGCTGCTGACACAGTGGATAGACACCAGCCTGTGAACCCAAAGGTTGCTGGTTCAATTCCCCAGTTGTCCCCAGGGCACATAACCAGGTTGCAAGCCATGTCTCCAGGCAGCTCTGTAGCTGGAGGCAGGTCAAAGGCAACCATACATTGATGTTTCTCTCCCTCTCTCCCTTCCCCTCCCTTCCTCTCCCTCTGGAAATAATAAATAAAATATTTTTTTAAGTAAATAAAAGAATGTCAGCCTTCTCAAATGCTGTGGCTATGATATTAATACATCACATGAACTTTTCTTCTCTGTAATTGGTTTCATCATCACCATCACCCAGCAGATATTACATTAAAAAAATTCTAATTAATTCCATTGCAAAGAAAGCCCTTCTGTCAACAAGCTTAATAGAGCCATCTTGACTAGATGAGTAGACCTTGAAGAAGTTGGAGTCATTAGCACATTGATATGAATCTATTCCACGGAACTGGGTAAACTTGCCTCTGTACACAGCCTGAGAAGAAGAGCCCCAGGTCACCTTGTTAGTTAAGGTCACATGCTGTTAACACAGAAATGTGCTCTGTTTTGTGTGCCTAGAGCTGCTTACAAAAACGTTCAATCAGTTGCTCACATTAAATACGGGAAGACTTCCCGTACTGCCCAGATGTGTGCCTTGTCCGGGAGGCTCAGAGAAGCTGCTGACACGGTGTCTCAATCCTGAGAAGTGAGAGCTGACAAGCAGCTTCCCTCTTTAGAAGAGGATCCTGTCCCTGCCTGCCACAGACCCCTCTGTGCCCTCCCACGGGCATCAGGGTTGCTTGATGTCCTCACGTACCCTACCTGGCTCCAGAAGTTGAAGTTGGGACACCCGATACAAAGAACGGTAAGGGTAAGAAACCAGGAAGAAACAGCCAAAAGTATAGCAGAAAACCAGGGGCCGTGTAGCAATCCCATATTCCAAGGAAATGCAGGGTTTCCAGAAGACCATGATCAAAACTATTAAATACTTTTTAACAGGCCAGATAACCTGAGGGTGACAGCAATGTGCCGGCTTCAGCGAAAAGGAGGACACAGAAATGGGTTAAGAAGTGAACCGAGGAAGGGTTTAAAATATATAGATTGTAGCTACCCGTTCAGGGTTGGGGAGAGGAGCATCATAGAATGACTGTTCAAGGAGATGCCGGGGACAGTCCTCCCCTCGTACCTGCAGGGCAGATGCTTCAAAATGCCCGGTGGACGCCAGAAACAGCAGGTAGTCCCAAACCTTACAGGTACGAGGTTTCTCCTCTGCATTCATATCCATGATAAACTGTGCTTTATAAATGAGGCACAGGGAGAGAAATAAGAGTTACTTAAGAACAAAAGCCCTGCGTTACTTCAACTGTCAATTAGATAACCAAGGTGGCCGCTGACGCACTAATGGCAGGGAGGCTCTGCAGGGCAGAGACGCCAGCCAAAGGGATGATTCACATCCTGAGAGGGACAGAGCATAGTCATCATGCTACTGAGAATGACACGCTGCAAGTTAACTTAACCATGGATAAGGGGGGCTGCTATATACAGAAGGATGGGTGGTGCATTCTTGTCCATGAAAATACAGATGATATGAACCTGTCCAGGGGGCCCGCACATTCTGACCTTCACAGCTTCTATTATTTAGGGCTGGAAGCCTCACCTCTTGGTGGGGACGTGCCTTTTATGTCATGGCCATCGCATGTGGTTCAGGTGGAACCACCACGTGGACCTGCAGTGGGCTTTTGAGGATGTGCTACTCCTCTTGGGTTGGGAGCTGAGTCCATTTCAACCCTGACTGACTGACCTCGTGGGGGAAAGGCTGTCGTTAGTCTGAGCTTGTCAACTGGAAAGAAGAAAACCAGGACCCCTGCGTCATCCTTGCCAGCACGAGGGAGCCCCGGGGAGGGCCCAGCACTGAAAGCAGGCCCAAGCAAGGAGAGAAACTGAGTCCTCGTTCAGCAGTTCAGCCCCTGAATGCCACAGAGCCCAACCCGGCCTCTGCTTCTGCCCTGCCAACAGGCAAGACGAGCCTTTCATTATTGAAATGGTAGCTTTAGGGAACCTACAGGGATTCTGAAATTTTTATTTCATTTTTTCCCCTAAAAGAAGACAAGACAAAGTGATGTCCACTGCTGCTTCCCAAAGATTCTGCTACGTGCCGGTGTTAGGATGCTGAAATGTTGCGTGATTGCTCCGACCTTCAGTTGCTTCAGCCAAGAATGGGGGAAGATAATATACTTCACACGGTCGTCTCGGGCAGTAAGATTATGCTGCCCAGCACACATGATAGTGGCAGGGTCATCTCAAACACTCAATACATAATACATGGCAATCGTTACTCTTCAGTACGCAGTCATGACTTAATTACCGACCGCTCCTATTATTACTACCCATAATCGTTACATGAATTATAGTAACTGTTACCAGCCCTCCAAAATCTGTCTCATACAAATTAATTACAGATAACTGGGCTAACAACAATCTAGAATCCTACATGGATCTATCTTTAAGGAGTTAGTGGTTTATATGAATACCTGGCTGGACATAGCTTTCTTGAAAATAAGTACCAAGATTTTGTGGTGCCAAGAAGTATATGGTGGCACTGGTTACAATGAATCCATGTCCCTAACCAGATCTCTCAGAGCTAGAAAATGTTAAACGGACTCTCTGACCCTGCCCAGTGGAAAATGCACCCGTTCTGGGACTTCACAGAAGCCTTCCATGTTGCCTGCAGCCCACCCCCCGACCCCAGCCCCCTCTGGCTTCAGTCCTAGCCACAGTGGTCAGCACAGGGTAGGCCCAGACCTACATCCATCTGACCGCCTCCCATCTCAGGCCAGCACTGGGTATCTTTGTGTGTCTGGCTCCCTCCTATGTTGGAGCCCAGTCAGCTTCAGCCCCACAAGGAGGATGGAGGGGGTGAGGCCCCGGGGACAATGCTCCCCCAGCAGAGGACCGGACTCAATGCCATGTCCGATCAGGACACGTCCCTGTCAGGAGCCATCTGTGAGCCTCTCAAAAGGTCTTGGCAGCACTGAGCTCACTGTGGCCCCAGAAAAATCCTCCAGAAAGCACCCATGACTGTTGTTTTTCCTTCCTTGTCACACTCACCCTACTCTCACACTTCTGGGATCATCTCCCAAATAAACTACCCACCATAAAAAGCACCCAAATTGTTGTCTCTCCAGTTTCACTTTGGGAGAAGCCAAATTAAGAAAGCATTAGGACACGATCATCCACGAGAATCACAGCAAACATGTTTACTGTGTACCAGGTGCCACTTCCAGAGATTTCCTTAAATTAAGTCATCAGTCTTTAAAGTAAGTTATATTAGTGACCCTGCTTCACCTACTTGGAAACTGAGGCACAGAGCACTTAGGCAACCTTCCCCCAAAAAGTGGAACTAGGATTTGAACCTGCTCTGGCTCCAGAGCCTTAATCACTATATCCTGTCCTCATCAGACACTAGAATTCACAATGTCTGCCTCCTTCCTGAATAGCAGGAAAGCTCAGCTATAGAACTGTGCTTATAGAATGACATAGTCCATTTCCAAAGTTTCCTGGTCCAGCAGAAAATAACGATCCTACCCCACTTTCCACCCAAAGAGGTGTGTCCTTTTACCAGGAGATGCTGGTCCCCCACTTCTGACTATTCTTGTCCTCTTCCTGGGGCAACCCCAGAAGGCAGCAGGGTTCATTATCCTGATGTCCTGGGGACACCCCTCTAAACAGAGGTTCTAACACTGAGGTGGCTCTTCCCCACTTCTGCCAATCCAGGGTGTGGCTTGGAAGATGTAAGGAAGACTTGAGCAAGAGAAGTGAGAATGAGCGCCCTTTTGAGTGCTGGCTGAGATTACAAACAAGACTTGAAATTCACAGAGTCCATTTCAAGTCCCACATTTAAGTAGAACATAAACAACTTGAAAAATCAGCCTTCGGTTAGAGAATGTTTATGTGCCTGTTCTTCCTTTGGATACATGAATTTGCATTTGAGCAACATGGATAATTGCTCTAAAGGCTGACAGTAGAACATACGTTTTTACTAAACAAAGCAAGTAAGACTGGACTAGCATTTGTTGGCCTCCTTCAAAAAACAGCTTTAACTTTCCAGTTCTTATTTTTACAAAAGCATCCTAACTTCAGAGACGCCTGGCTCAAGACCAAGAACTCTGGCCATGGTTGAATGCCCTGAATTCCTTACCTCTGCATCTGGCTTCCTCGTGGGAAATGCCCCACAATGTCATAAAAACACAAGCTCTATCAAACACACATGAAGCAATTACTGGGCAATCACATGGCAGTACAGCATTAATAATTATTCCTTCTATAATCATCACTATAAATCATAACAAATAAAGCTAATATTTTAACTTCTTATTACATGCCAAGCACTGTTTTAACCTCCTGCATGCATTAACCTAATTGCATGTTCATTGTAATTATGAGACACATAATAATAATGTCAACTTTATAGTTAAGACAACTGATGCACAAAGAGGTCAAGTAACTTGCCCAATATTATATAGATAAGAGGAAAATACAGGAATTTACAATATGAGGGTATTGGTACCTTGAAGAGGTAGAATGATGTAAGTCTAGAGAGAATTTTTTTTTTTTTTTTTTCTGGGCTAAGACTTGGTTATTGGATATAATAATGCAAGTGTACATTGAGTATGCTTTCGTTGGGTACCTCACTTAATCCATATAATGATATTTGAATGTAGGGAATATTTTATCCATATTTGGAGGAAAGTGTGAAGAAATGAAAGTTGAAGCAATTTTAGCAATGACACATGCTATTAAGTGTCAGAAATAAGATTTGAACTTAGGATTGTCTACGTTTGAAGCCTGTGCTTTCATCTTACTACATCCCACTGTAGTACAATTTATGAGGCTGGGAAAGGAGGATGAAAGGTCTTTGGAACCAATTATGGTTAAAAATCAATAGTCTCCTTGCTTCTGAATATCCAGATCCCTTAACCAGCGTGTTGCTGAGTTTGGTTCCTTGACCAACAACAAAATAATCTTCATAGCCCTGGCTGGTGGCTCAGTGGACAGGCACTGGCCTGCGAACCCAAAGGTCACTGGTTCCACTCCCCAGCCAGGGCACATACCAGGTTGCAAGCCAGGTCTCCAGCCAGGTCTGTAGCTGGAGGCAGGTGAAAGGCAACCCTACATTGATGTCTCTTTCCCTATCTGCCTCTCTCCCTACGGCTCTCCCTAAAAATAATAAAATCTTTAAAAATAAATAAAAAAAATAATCTTCATGTTTCAGCCAGCATAACTATTAGGGGAGACAGAGTCAGTCGTGTCATCCAAAATATTTAGATGCGGAGTAGTTGTGTTGTGTATGTCAGATATTTGAGTGAAATCAGACAAGAGCCCTGCCTCACAGTTCTTCCAGTCTAGCAGAAGAGATAAACAACATCCAAAGAACCACACAATTACAAATGGAGATGTGTAGTTTGAAAGGAAGAGACATGGTGCTGTGCACATGAAAAGCAAAGGGACTTGAATAAATCTGGTTTGGAGAGAGGAATTTCCAGAGGACAACTGGAGTGACATAGGTATGACCTCTGGAAATTCTTCAGATGCTGGTTCATGTAAGTCAGAAGCCTCAGTCTTATTTAAGAGTCTTCTGTCTGCTTGCAGAAGGAGGAGGAGGAGGAAGCAGAGAGAAATGAATGAACCGAGAACTTGAATTGAGTTTCTGTATTCGTGTTGAAACTCCATAAAACCCCACAAGGCTATGGATGCCCTGTAACCAGAGAAGAAGGTGTTTCTCACAGAGATAAGAGAATTTGAGGATAATTTCTCAGGGTTACAAAATATTAGGTGTGAGAAAAAATGGATTTTGAGTGTGAACCTCAATTCTATTTTACTATATTATCATGCTTACATATATATAATATATATATAATATATAAATCAACATGGGAAACCATAGTGAACATGACTCTCAAATGCATAGGAGATGGGGTAGTTCTTTGTTTGTTTGTTCTGTTTGTATAATAAAAGGCTATACATTCTCCAAGCCCAGTCCAGGTCATTCGGTCCATGTCCTTTTCTACTGTTTTCCTTACACAGTCCACCCTGCAATCCTTTGCATCTAGTGTGACTGATTCTACGCTAGGCTCTGAGATAGCTAAGATTATGATCTGGTCTCCCTCCTCCAGGATAGAGCTGAGTGAACAGGTGATTGCAACACAGCGCGATGAGAAAGGTAAGCCTCAAGAGCACAAAGCAGGAGTCCTGAACTTCACCAGAAAAGGTTTCTTTGGTGAAAAGGATATTTGGACAAAATCTGGAGAACAAAGCCAGAGCCTCCAGAAGAAAAGGTTTTGGCACTGCTGTTAATTACCTTAGCCACTGGTGAGAAAACACATTCCAAGTGACTCTGAGCAGATCAGCCCAGACAAGGGGAATAAATGCAAGAGAGACTCAAGTTAGGACTGTATCTTCAAGCAGCCTTCGGCCATCCCTGTGCTTATACAGGGAGAGACACTCTGAGAGCCTCGGCGGTGCATGGACAGCTATATGAACGGAAATTCAGTTCCAGGCAAGGGGCTGCATCCCCACTTTTCAGTCCTGAATAAAAATCAAGTCAAAGCAATGGAATTCTTTTCAATACCTTGAGCACCTCTCCAACCCACCTGGGAGAACATTTTGCAACATCCAATTCATTCAGTCCATAACACCTCTCTGCTTAATTTCTCCTTCGGTAAAATAATGATAATAATGAACCTCTATAACATGATTATGATAAGCACTCAGAACCTTTTTAAAAAATATTTTTTATATTCAGTTAAAAGGTAGTATACGATAGTGCTCAAAATACCAGGCCCTAAACCAAGAAAGACATTTTTTTAATTTACTATGTTTAGAAGGAGTTTCTGATAAGGGAATAAAGTCATCTATTAACTTAATACACCCCTTCGTAAAAAAATCAAGTGGCATTACATGCAAACTGATGACTCCTCTGTGTCAATACCTGTGTGACTTGTGTCCCAGTTCCTCACAGTGCCAACCACAAACCAGGTGTGCACAGAAGTTCATGTTGGCTGTTTCCACCATTCTCAAATTTTACTTTTCTTTTCTATAGTGTCCTTACCATCTCAACAGTAAAACAAAAAGACATACACTGGGACTGTCTTATAGTAGACCACCTTTGATAACAACCAGGTAAGCTTTATAAAATGCCACCCCCCCCAAAAAACACATCTGTTTGAAGATACTGAATAACTATAAAGACATCCAGATGACCTAACCATTGTACAGCATTTTCCCCCGAGGCATCCAGGGAGGCAGCCGAAGAGACTGACTTGAAGCAATTGCCGGGACACAAACCTCAGCATAACCTTCTGCTGAGTCAAGAAGCTAGGAAGACAGAAGTTTGTGTTTCCAGCTACCAAAATACCTAGCACTGAAAGGGCCAACATCCTACATGGAAGACAAGCCCAAAGAAGTAAACTCAATAATCCAAAATGCTTACCTCTTTGAGGAGTTTTGTACTTAATAAAAATGGTGCTGGCTCAGAAGAGCTGAGCAGAAAGTGACAACCTGAAGTCTGCCAGTGCTAAACCAAAGCACTGGTATAGTTGCGTGGGGAGAGAAAAGGAAAATGGAGTTCGGTAACCACCACGGAAGAAGAAAACTGGTAATTGCTCCAGACCCCAGTTGGGACCCCCTGCAGGAGTGCAGCCTAGGTATTGAGGGGAAACAGGAAACAGACCAGACTCTACAAAAACTGAAGTCCATCCTCAAAACAGCTTTTTGGGCTAAAGTGATCTTTCTGGTAGATTGCATCCTTACCTAACTGCCTCTGAAGCTGAAGGTTTATCTGGAATCTCTATAATGTCTCGTACATAAAGTTCACCATGCAATTAAAATTACAAGGCGGACCAATAAACAGGACCAATGGGCATGGACCCCAGAGACTAGGAAGAGATCCTCAGGTGAAGCTAATACTGATGTTCCTAGCCCCTTTAGAGGGACTGTGGTCAATACCCTCAGGAAAATAAATAGAAGGTGGGAAAAACTTTCATGAGAAAGCCAAAGCTTATTTTTTAAAGTCGAATTTTGGACTTTGGAATGGAAGTTATTATCAAAATTAAGAACTCAGATGATTTCACAAAGATTCAGGCTGTTAGAGGATTTGTATTGTGGAAAACCAGTCAGTAGGCAGTGTATAATAGGCATGCTATTGCTAATTTGAAAATACATGTGAAATACATGTACAACTGAAGTCTCAGAAGAGATGAAACAACATAAAGCAGATGAAATATCTGAAAATATAACGGCTAAGACTTTTCCCAAACTAAAAGTGATTTCAAGCATGTACCCAGGAAACATCGGAAACCCCAAGAAATGTACATAAACAGAAACAAACCAACGTAGGCCCACAGACCAGTGATACAAGTCATTGTAAACTGTGTTTGGAGGGAGAGGCGGCTTAGGAATGGAGCCAAGGAGGAGAAGGGCTTCTGGTGGGCTAGAGACACCCGCCACTGACCTAACTGCCAGTCGCTGGAACATGCCCACTTCGTAGAAATTAATTGAACTTCACAGTTATTCCTTGTGCCTTTTTTTTTTCTTTTAAGATTTTATTCATTATTTTAAACATAGGGGAAAGTAGGGAGAAAGAAAAGGAGAGAAGCATCAATGTATGGTTGCCTTTCATCTGCCTCCAGCTACGGACCTGGCTGGAGACCTGGCTTGCAACCTGGTTATGTGCCCTGGCTGGGAATCGAACTGGTGGCCCTTGGGTTTGCAGGCTGGTGCTCAATCCACCGAGCCACACCAACCAGGGCTTCTTTTTATATTTATGCTATTTCAATGAACTTTTCAGAGCAGAAAACGAAACACCCTTGAGGAGAAAAGTGGAATGCAGGATTTCAGAAGCACCTTGTAGGCCGGGTGGCCACCTTTCCATTCAGGACTGGTGGACTGTCCTGCTGAAACGGAGGTTGCCGAAAGCAGTGATAGGAAACTGCCTGCAAGTCCAAAGTAGCATTTCCCAGGGGAGAGGAACAAAAAACTGTTCCCCTAAGCTGATATGACAGGATAAATAGTATCACAGACATTCTGTTCTCAGTAGCTGACTCAACAGCCGCAGCTGACAGATTTACAATGGAGGACTGAATCCTCAGATCAGAAACCATGTGCTCTTTTGGGGGCTTGCTGACCTACAGTACACACTGAAACCCTTAAATCAACAGGTTTATGGCATTTACGGTGAAGCACTCTGACAGGTCTGCTTCGTCAAACAAGCCCTGTCTTGAATCTGCGCTCGGCTAAAAGCTGGGCTATCAAAGGCAAGCATTTGCTAACATGCAAGGAAAAATGCTCTGTTTCTGCTCAAATGCTTAATGGAAACCTTTCTTGTGCTTTTGGGGTAAAGAAAGAAAAATGGGACAAACGTATAGAGAGGTACATAATCTTTCAGACCGATCAGTGCTAGAGAAGACATTCAGCCAGTGGCTGCATAGCGCTGATCACGTCACCCCGGTAGAGCCCTCAGTGTTTGTCTGGGAGGGGTCTACGTGGCCCACACAATGCAATTTCTGGAGGGATAATTACACAAACTGCATCACACAGCCTTTAATATGGATGCTCTAAAATAGTGTCTCTGAAACTTGGCTCTAAGCCATGTCTAAAAAATCAGCACACATACCTCCCCACGTTTTATAACATGGCTTAGTGAGCAACGTACCCACGCTGAAATTTTTCTCTCAAGGCCCTTCCTAGGTAATCATCCCGCAGTGTCTAGTCTAGCGCAGTTAATGCTACCTAAAGCATTTCCCTTCTTACAAAGGGTTGTCATAACAGACTAAATTGATTCAGGACACGTTGGTTGGTTGCAACCCAACTTCTGTCTGGAAGGAATCAGATTTTTTCCCCCAAATGTGTGAGGAAAGCTACCTGCGTGTATTTCACCAACTCTCAAAACTTGGTGAGCATGGGAATTATCGAAAGTGCAGATCGAAGGGTGTTAGTTGCAAGGATGATGATGCGTTAGATCTGTAGCAGGCCTAGGAATCTGACCTTTAATTGCAGGAAGACTGACAAGGACAGTGTGATAAATGCTTCTCTAATCGCATCCCTTCACTTTTGGGTAAGGAAGTTGAGGCCCAGAGCAGGGAGATGATTAGCTAGGAAGGGTCTTGGGGCTAAAACCAGTCTCAGCAGGTACCCAATGACCTTTCCCCTTGCTTTTAACATCTGCTGGAAAGTGAACAATCAAACTGAACATTAGCAAGAAGGAAGACCGGTAACACTTGAAATTAGCTAGACCCAAACTCAGGACCAAGTACAGGTGGCTGAGAACACCTTCTTCTTCCTACTCATCATGGCCACAGAATGCATTCAGGGTCACAAATCCTTTCAACACCATCCTCAGAGTGGCCAACAAACTAATATTCTGGCCTTTCAGGGACTCCCTGCTTATTCAGCAGTTTTGGAAGAGACTCCCATTATCTCGAACTGGCTCCTTTATTACAACTGAAACCCCTATTTTTCTGCAAAGTGCCAATGAAGCACAAATATCCACTGCCTGCCTGTGTGAGGCGATGAGCTGGCGCAGACAACAGCAGCCACAATTTACGGAGGGGAAATGCTCAGGGAGCAGGGGGTGCTCCTGAAAGACACCTCCCACCCCAGGGCAGTCACATGCACTCCCTCTCCTGCAGGTGCTCATCCCCAGCATGGACACATGACCGGCTCCTTTATGTCCTTGGGTCTGCTCAATTGTCAATTCACCCAAGAGACCTTTCCTGACCACTCCATAAAGAAAGCAAACACCCCCTTCCACCACACCAGCATTTCCTGTCTCCTTCACCTTGACCTTCTGACAACCTATGTATTCACTTGTGTTCTGTTGTGTGTTTTCCTCCTGGCCTGGGAGTGGGGACATTTTCTCTTTATTCACTGCTAGATCTTGAGTATCTAGAATAGAACCCACCCTCGCAGACAGAAGCACTGAAAAAATTACGTTAGCTGACTCAGAGATAGAAGCTGGCTCTTCTTTCCAAGGTGATGTGTTTTGCATGAAAAGTGTAAGACTCACTACACCCATAGGAGACAGGTGACCTCATCCATATGCTGCTGCAGAGGAAGAATGAGAAGCACAAGAGTGTCAGGTTGCTCAGAGTTCCTCAGCTCACAAGTACAAGTGCTGGAGGTCACACGGCATCAGTCTGATGCCTGCTTCCTGGACACCACCTGGTCGGCAGTTTATATACATATTTAAGAACCGAGTGAACTGATTTAGACATGTTTTAAATAGTTAAAATATTATTTAATAACATTAATATAGAATTGATGTGGAATCACATATTTGTATATATTTAAATTTGAAAATATATACGTACACTCTTTCCACCTGTCTTCGAGCTAGGACCTCCATCGTCTACGGCCTTCAGACGCTGGCTGGACCTTACACCATGGGTGCTCCTGGGTCTCCAGTCTGCTAACTGCAGACCTTGGGACTCTCAGCCTCCATAACAAGTGAGTCGGATCCTCATAATTATTTATTTGTATAAGTTTAATGGTATATAGTATATTGTATATTTATGTGTATATTAATAGTGTATTATAATTATATATGAATATAATATATGTAACAGGCACACATTGTCCTATTTTTCTGGACAACTCTAACACAGCCCCACTCCCACTGAGCCCACCACCAAGAATCGAAAGAGAAAAGGGGTGCATTTGAAATGCAGCCCCTGACATTTCCCTGGCCTGACAATGTTTCCTTTCTTTCTGTAGAATAAGGGCCCCCTGCTCCTCACTTCCAGCCTTTCCGAGGAAACCCTCTTCTTTCTCTGGCCTAAGACAGCCAGGCTCAGCCAAGGATTAGAATAGCAGAGTCAATGCCAGGCAGCTCTACCTCTCTGTCAGGACAAGCCCCTGCAGGGAGGCCTGGAGAACCTGTCCATGCACTGGCCCACTCTGCGGGCAGCACTGCCTCCAGCCAGGGAAACCTGTGCAGCCAGCCATTGGAGCAGAACTAGAATGAGTTAACCACATGTTCTGATGCGTGAAACGTCATCCTAAGTTGGATACAATATATGTCTCAATGTTCACTGATTTGATCATTTTTGCCACTGAACCCTTCCACTGAATAGAGAATTTTATAGTCTGACTGGAGCTTTTAATATCCTGGTCATGGATACTTTAAAAACTGTATTTTGCTTTGCATTTTCTATCTGTTAATTAGTATAACTAGGTAACTCATTATGAAAACAAAGCAGAGAAAGGAGATTAAATAACGTCATTTTTTTTTTAAAAGCAAAAGTTAAACTAGCAGAATCTGACCAAATATATTTAGGAAAAAACCCATGTGTAAATTCTGAAATTTTCAAGTCATAATCTCATCATCAAGAGAAATATCCACTTTAGCATCCTCATTCTACAGCTATCAGAACTGTGCAACTTTCTACATGACCCTATAAATGGGATGCCTCCAACCAAAAATATCAAACTGTCCACATGAAAGTCCAACAAAAACTGAAAATACTGTGAAAGTCCTGTTTGGATGACAAAGTCCTGTTTAGCGGACTAGTCAATACAAAATGAATCTTTTCTGCCGGTTTGCTTTGCTGTCTACATTAGGTAGGTAGAGACCTACACTGTCCAATACAATAGCTATGACCATGTACTGGAAACGTGGCTGGTCTGAACTGAAACTGCAGCAGTTGTAAAATTCACACCGGATTCTGTAAGATGAAAGTAGGGGTTAGGGGCACTGCTGATCCACTGCTCAGTTGAAAATCCATGTAACTGTGATACCAGCATGAATTTCACCTATTTTTACTTTTCACTTTTTCAAATGACTACCAGCAAAACGTAAAGTTACATATGCAAGTTCGCATCATAGTCTACCGGACCGCACTTTGCCAGTGCAAAGAGGCGATGGAATTCCATGCATCGTAAAAAGAAGAGGATTTCATGGGAGGGGGCCCCATTTCTGTTGTCACTACTTAAAAATAAAGACCCACCGCACACTAAAATTACATCCATTAAAATAAACATCTTCAAAAACACGGATGAACTGCATGTGAATGCTGAACAATGCAATCCATCAATGAGCCTTCCTGGTTTACAACATTGCCCCACATGTCATCGTCCAAACAAATGAAAGAAGTCAACTGACAGTGGTTACAGCCTGTAAAGTCCCCCTCTAAGCCAACCATGGCATCCCGTCTCCCTCCGACTGCGCACTGACAGGCACATAATGTGCTCATTGGATTGGCTGCTTTAAGGCCATCTGCAGCTATTGTTGGCAGACGCAGTGAGGTGTGTAACAAGACAACTGACAGACAGAGCAGTGAATCAACAAGGCAGATAACGCAGCCAAGATGCGCTGGGAAGAACAAATATTGACAATGCTACCTGCAGCAAGGCTGCGCAGGGGGGCACTGCACCCAACAAATGTTGATTCACGGCATGTGCAGGCCAACTGCTGCTGTCTTTACCTGTCGCCCGCTCCAGCCGAGTGCCCTTCCTGCATCATGCTCACCTGCTTTCTCTGGGCGGCTGGCACTCTTTGCAGGTGGTGTAACTTGTTCACCCCTGTCACAGTGGGGACTTCCATTTCAAAATGACAGAAACTAAAGCTCAACTAGATTAGCCCAAAAAAAATGGCGTAGGGGTTATGGTTCATGTAAATGGAAAGCTGGAAGTACTTTAATTTCAGACACAGCTGGACATCCAGGCTGAGATCACCCTATTCTCAGGTAACAGGAGAATTGTGAGCAACTCGGGACTTATATTCCATCCTCTTCACTACCCCACCCCCACCCCCAGGGGTACCAGAATTTGATTTGATTGGCTCTGATCTTATTACATGTTTATCCCTGAGCCAATCACTGTAGTCAAGGGTATCTGATGTTCTGAGTGGTTGCTATGGAAAACATTCCAAGGGCACAGGTTGGGCAGGTAGGTCCCCAAGGAAAACTGCAGTGTTTTTACCAAGGGACTAGGGAAACAGCTGCTAGTCAGACAAAAATATTATAGGTGGTCTCTACTATGCACATAAAAGATACCCAATTAGCTCTGGTTGGTACGACTCAGTGGATTGAGTGCTGGCCTGTGAACCCAAAGGTTGCTGGTTTGATTCCCACTTGGGGCACATGCCTGAGTTGCAGGACTGGCCTGCAGTTGGGGTATGTGAGAGGCAACCACACATTGATGTTTCTCTTCTTTTTCTCCCTGCCTTCCCCTTTCTCTAAAAATAAATAAAAATTTTAAAATGATACCCAATTAATACATTTTTTCAATAAATAAATGCCTGCATGCATAATCTCCAAATCATGATGTATTCCAAACACAGAAATGATTTATCTGATCTAAATGGTCAGGATGTTAATTACATACATTCATGTAACAAATGTTTATTGCATGCCTACATTTGCCAGGGGCTGTATTCTAGCCACAGGGGAGACTGCATCCATGAAGCCCTGCCTGGCCCTCATGCGGCAGATAGTCAAGAGCGGAAGGTGGCATGTACAATAAACAAGTACACTGGGTCCCACTTACCACTTGAGTGATAAATAGTATGAAGAAAGCTAGAGCAGGGTTAGGGGATGGGGAGTGACTGGTGTCAGGAAAGAACTTCTGCAAAGATGATGTTTGCCCAGAAAACCAAAGAGCACCAGAAGCAAAAAGAAGGACTAGGTGAGTATCTAAGGGAAGAGACTTCAAAGTACAGTCACCGGAATAGGGGCTGGCGGCTGGGGACACTGAAAGGCAGGGAAGTCCAGAGGGCTGGAGTGGTATATGATGGCAGAAGATACAGGAAATCAGGCCAGACCACATAGGGCCTTGTGGTTCATGGTCATCAATTTGGATCACATGTTATGGGTAACAGAAAAACCATTATGTGGTGGAGAAAAAGGTGAAATGTACCATGAGAAGACTAGATTATGGGGAAACAGAAGATAAAAGAAAATCATCAGACAAGAAGAGGCTGCAGGAGTCCAGGTGAGAGATCAACAGTAGCTTACATAGCAGTGGTTCCAGTGGAGGAGAGAAGTGGTCAGGATCTGGTAAGTTTTAATTGACTTATGAGCAATGAAACCTACACAGACATGTGTGTAAGATCACCAGTATTTCTCTCTCTTCACAGGCTGAGGCAATCATTTAATTTGCTTGCCATTATATTAAAAATTAATGTCATCACTCCCTTAGTTGTACTCCAATGGTGCTTTAAACATACCTTAACCATCATATTAATTCTGTTGCATTGTCCTTATGTGTTTACATTCATATCACTATTGCTCTCCACCCTTCCACTAAAATATCCTAGAACTTAGGAGCCCTGTTATCACTTTTGAATTTCCATGGTCTATCATTGTACTAAGGCACACAGTAAGTTGGGAATAAATGTTTTGGGTTAGAAGGATGGGTGAATGGGTGGATGGGTGGATGTATGGGTGAATGAATGGGTGGGCAGGAAAGAGGAAGGAATAAAGGGAAAATAAAGAAGAAATGTCATCAGTTGCTGAGAACAAGGAATACAAGCTCCAAAGTGACCTAAACTTTGTTAACCAAGTATATTAATAAAGGGGTTGAGTAATTTAAAGGATGTTGCAAATTATACATCTCTTAAATTATAAATCTCTTAATATACTCTTAAATGACAGGTATATTTGAGGAAGAGATGATGGAGATAGGTTAAATGATCAGGTCAGCCGGCATGTCTAAGGATATGAGAGAATTGGGTACCTTATCTTGCATTCTAATTAAAACAGAGCTTCTTGTCTCTTCAAGTACGGTGAAGACTATATATTTACTAAATGTATAAATTCTCCCAACTACATGCAGCAGACAGGAAAATCTAACATAGCTTTATAAGGTTCTGGGGTGTGAGCACACATTCGCAGAACACTACCCCCCTTCCCCAGTTCATCCCCAGAACTGGCCCCTGCGCCCATCCCTGCAGGTCAAGACACCACAAGGAACGTTGATTGACCTCTTATCTGTGCACAGCTGCAAGTCCAGAAACGGAATCCACATGGTTAGGCTCCCTCCCTCATTAGGATGCGAGAGTCAATTTCATTATAAAGGTTGTCTGTGTCTTCAGAGATCCTGTTATCCTCAACAGTCTGGGTTAGCACGCTGTCAAATTCAAAAGCCAAAGCACACCTCCCAATGTACTTGCAGATGGTTTTCCCACTTCCACTGGGTCCACCTCCAGCCCCAGCCCCCTTCATCCTCAGCCTCCCAGCTAAGGTCCTTAAAAGGAGAAGCACCTGAAATCATGCTTCTTATTAACACTGTAACAAACAGGAAGTATGCTCTGAAAAAATTAAACATACATAACACATTCTATTAAAAAGACTAGTCTGTGATTGTGCTGTATCAATAGTTCTCAGCTAGGGACAATTATGCCCCCTGGGGACACTTGGCCATGTCTGGAAACACTTTTGGTTGACACTGGCCTCAGTGGGCAGGGACTGGGGGTGCTGAGAACACACAGCACAGTGCCCCCCAAGAATCCACCTATAATACCCATAGTGCCTGGTGGAGAGACCTTGGGCTAAACAGAATAATTTCCTAAGCAGGACACTTGCTTTTTCCCTTGGATCCATTGTCCTACCTGCCCCATGAGGTAACATGAGTAGTTGGATGGTTTAAGATGACCGCAGTTCCAGAGTGGGAAGAAACTCATCATGTGGTCACACCTGCTATGGAGTCAGCACTATAGAAACGTTCTGTATTAGTTTTTTTATTGCTGTGTAACAAATTACCATATACACATATGGTATATATAATGTGTATACACACACACACATCTCAGCTTAAAAACAACACCCATTTATTAGCTTGCAGTTCTGCAAGCCAGGATTCTGGGCACAGTGTGACTGGGTTCTCTGCTCAGGGTTTCCTAAGGCTAAAATCAGGATGTCAGCCAGGCTGCATTCCTTTCTGGAAGCTCTGGGAAAGAATCCACTGTCAAGTTCATTCAGATTGTTGGCAGAATTCAGTCCCTTCAGTTGCTGGGCTGAGGCCCCATTTCCTCGCTGGCTGTCAGCTAGAGGCCACTCAGCTCCCCGAGGCCACCTGCCTGCCTTGCCACGTGGCCCCCTTGAGCTCCCAGAAACGGGGACTTTCTCAGATGGCAAATCCCTCTAGCTGCGAACCTCCCTGACTTTTTCTAAGTCTGTACGATTAGGTCAAACCTACTTGGAAAATCTCCCTTTCTTTAACCAATTTGAAGCCTTAATTCTGTCATTAAAATCCCTTCCTAGCAGGACCTAAATTGGTGATTAACTGGATCATAGTGAGAGGGTGTGTACACACCAAGGGCTGGAAACTTGGGGGCAACTTCAAATTCTCCCTCCCCGCGATGTGTAGCGCGCATCACCAGCTCGTTGAACTCTCACGGTGGCCCTTTGCCATTTTTCTTTTCATCTCTACTTTACAGATGAGGAAAACTAGATTCTCGGATAATCTGATTATGCCCCAACGTGGGAGAAGGGTACATGGAACCTTCTGCAACTTCTTGTGAGTCTAAACTTATTTCAAAATAAAATGCCTTCAAAAAGAATAATTTCACCAAGAGCACATATCTAGTGAGTGGAAAAAATAGGCATCTAAAATTTCATGCATTTCAGTATCTTGCCTCCTGAAACTATTGCATGTCTCAAGTGAACACACCTCCAAAGCCCCTGACATTTATCTGGAGCAGGGTTCTCAGTCTCAATTATGCATTAGGACCAACTAGGGACCCTTTGAAGAACACAGGTGCTTGGGCCCCACCCTCAGACACAGTGCTTCCACTGGTCTGGAATGGCAGCTGTATTTTTTTAAAAGATGTATTTGTTTTTAGAGAGAGGGGAAAGGAGGGAGAAAGAGAGGGAGAGAAACATGAATGTATACTGGTCTCTCATGTATCCCCAACTGGGGACCTGGGCTGCAACCCAGGCATGTGCCTTGACCAGGAATCGAACTGGTGACCCTTTGGTTTGCAGGCCAGCACTGAATCCACTGAGCCACAGCACCCAGAACTGGGTATCTGCTTTAAAGCTCTGTATGTCAAGAATCACTGATCTAGATATCATTTAATCATAAATGACAGTGTTAGATATGTATTAAACAGAAATTAAATATATTAAATAAGCACATTATTTACTTTACACATCAAAGGAGTCCTTTTGCATGAAATTCATCTCACTTCAATGCATTTTACTGGGCAGCAAGGAGCATAAAAGCCTGAGAAAAACTAAGAAGTAGGAAAATGCATTCACAATGTTCTTTCTGCCATATCTGCGCTACAATAAAACAAACCTAAATTCGGTAATTAAGTGGAATGAAAAATGGTGCTTGTTATTTACTTACAGAGACATTACCATTGGGTCACTAACTCTATGCCTCCTGGAAATGAGAGGGTGCAATGTAAGAGCGAGATGAGAAACTGTAAAATCCCAGAACGAACCCACAGACACTAGCCAGCACTCTGTTGGAGAACTCCGTAAATCATTGGAGAGATAATCTCCTTTTACTAGTTTATCTCAGTCCCTTTTAAGTGCCGTCTCTCCAAGACGGGTTGTGTGCAGAGCTGACATCTAGTAAGTGAGTGATGTGCACTACACAATTTATATTAGAAAGCATGCCCCCTTGACTTATAGTGGGAATGAGGGCAGATAAAACATTCCCTAGCTCAGAAGCATGAATAAGCAATCAAAAGAATTCAGCTGAAAATGAAATCCTTAGATCCATCAAAGACATCCCTTCAGGAGCGGTGAGCAGCTGCCCAGACAGGCCACTCTCATCAGGCCTGTATCATGATACTTGAGTATACCCTGTCCTGCCACTGGATAGAAAAAACATGGGAACAGCTTTCATGGGAATGACTTGATGTAACTGAAGAGGAACTCCTGGGTTTCTGGGCTGAGATATGCAAAAGCAAAGGCAAATGTCTTTGGTTGTGAAAGCCTTAGTGTGCAGTGCTATCACTGGGTCCATAGATAGGTGGACTGCTGCAAGCTTTTCTCTTAAATAATTTCTGTTGGTGGAACAGCATGCAATTTTACCAACACACACACTCTGCAGGGCAGACTTATTCTTCTAACTGACTCAGTCTTAGGCCCAGGGAAAACAAAGATGAAATGAGCTCTTAGTAACTTGGCAAGTTATACCACCAGGATGATAGCACAGTGATATTGGGGGACAATTGTCAATATCAGCAAGCAAATCTCTGGCCATAGTTTATGTCCCATGTGTGTTTGACACCTCAGCTTCTCACAAAGTAGGTCTTTTTTCTCTCTCTCCCCATGCCCTATGAAACAATAGAATTGCATGCAACTATTAAGAAGACTTCTATATACTCGTATGCACTTTCCCTTCAGCAATAGAAAAAAAAATACTAAAAAAAATCAATCAGGAGGTAATGATTAAAAACAAGCCATTAAAAATATGATAGATGTATATGTAGTCCTAAGGAAGGCACTCAAAGATATGCTGTACATTATTTTTAAGCACTCCTTCACCAAAATGCTTCAGGAAAAGTATTGACTAATACAATGTATGTATATTTGAAATGCACGTGTGGGCCCACACCCACAACAGAAATAACAAACTGCCATTTCAAAAAGAGCACGAACTCATGGCTGACTAGAGAACTCTTGGCTTGCTGTGCATTACCCCAGACCTCCTCCCATGCATTAATTCACATGTCAACACATCAATTAAAATATATCAGAGCCATGTTTATATACACAGGGCAACCTGGTGTGGCCCTCCAAGGTTTACAGACAGGTGTGAGAGCCAAGAAAGCCCCGAGTCAAGTTCCACACACTTGTTGTCATGTATGATATAGGTGACAATTGTGGTGTTATTGCTGAGTAAGTCTCATGGGATACCAGGTGCTCACGAAAATGTTGGAATGATCTTTGGAGCTCACAACATCCTGTATGCAAACGGAGGACTATTAACGGCAAAATGCCGAGAGACTGGGGAGAACAAATCAACCAACCAACTAACCAACCAACCATGATGACATCATTGGGTACCTTGGATTCAACCCTGCCGAAAAAATAGTCATCCTAGCACAGGGAGGGATGATTTAAGATTACTCCAGACTCAAAAAAACAAAAACAAAAACAAAACACAAACAACCTTTTTAACGCTTCACCTAGCTGTAGATGGAACCGGTCTACTTGCAAATGAAAAGTTGTATGGTATAAGAATAATCTCTATCTAGATTTACACCGCCATCCCTACGCTCCCCTCTTGGCACAGAGTGGCTCACACTAGTCAGGGCCATGGACAGTGGGATGCAGCCCAGAGAGCAGACGGGATCTTCTAGGAGGGGCCCCAGCAGTGGGATCTTCTAGGAGGGGCTCCAGCAGTCCGCCAAGTGTCCAGAGACAGGAGTCACAGTCCCCAGGGACCATTGCAACCATTTGCAGATCTTTTCATTCCTTTATTCAAATGGTCAATCAGCCTTTGTCCCTAGGACCTGCTGAGTTTGCAGGAGTGGCGCCTAAATATCTGTTAATTTTTGTTTTTTCCAAAGTTCCCAGCTCTTTTTGACATGTATGGAGGAAAGAAACTGCTACTTCAGACCTTGAGGACCCACATGCCAACTTGCAGGAAAATAGTGTAAAAGCCAAGGACTGAATCTCAGCGGACTCTACCCCCACAGCTCCAGTTTTAATGGCTCAGTAAGTGCTCATAAACGCAAACTGCTCTGTCTCGGCTATCACGTCCCTGCCTGTGGGTGGCGAGGAGGACGGGCATCAGCCGATTTTGAAAACTTTTCTGGGAACTCTCCAATAAGGACAGTGTTACTCTCATGACCACTGCCAATATTGTCACTGGGTGCCAGGTACTAGTTTAAGTAGTGTACAGGAAGTGTTTTCTTTCAAGTAAGCATCCATAAACCCTGAGAGAGAGGTACGGCTATCCTCCTCCTCTCCCCAGTGAGGAAATGCAGCTGAGAGAGTGTAAGTAACTGGGCCTGGTCGTGAAGTTCAGCAAGGCCGGAGCCGGGCCCCACGCGTCTGCCCGCGCAGCCATTACTCTGCACTGCTTCACCACACACCCATCCCTGTCTTCATCAGCTCATCCATCCTTCCTCTCTGATTCTTTTATCTTGCTCCCATTTTATTTCTTTAGAGTTGATAAAAAGTGGTTACTTTCCCCTACACAAAATCCCCAAACATTCTCAAGGGGACGATGGCCAACGCCCAAGTGTTCTCTTCCTGTCCCACCAGGTGGGAGGAGAATCCAGGATGGGAGCCTCGGTCGCCTCATCCTAAGTCAAGAACAATCAAGTGTGAGCCGGGCTAAGTGCTCATTATAAAGGGTCATGATCTTATGAGAGAGACAAGCATTGCCATTTTTGCTTTACAGATGGATAACCGAAGAACGGAGGTAGGAAGGAGGTGCAGGGAGTCTGATGCTTTGGTGACTGTCACAAAAAGGGAGAGCGTGGGGGTGGGGGGAGTAGTCTTTCTCCCTCCTGTGTGAGCAGCCCTCAGTTCAGCCTTAGAGACCAGCTCTTGGGCTAAAACTGTGGCTATTTACAAAAATGATTGGTTGGAATTTTGCTAAATGTGTTGCTATTGGATTTTCCAAGTCAAAAGAGGGCATACAGGAGAGGCAAAAAAAAAATCTTTTTTCTCTTTGATGAATCAAGTAAAAATCTAAGCAAAGCTCTCTGATTTAGGTCAGCCTGGATCCAAAAGCTTGTTACTACAACCCTTAATTTCATATGATCCTCTCCAGTGACTGAAAAGTTCCAAAGAGGTTCATGTCATCGAGCAACCCCCTGCTAGCTAACAAGGCCGCACAAAGCAGCAGAGCTGGGTTTCTTTCTGCCTGTCTGGACTAAGGTCATTTAACTTCAGCCCTTTTATGAATGGAAATCGGCTTTCTAAAGACTACTAGGCAGACAGTGACCAGCAACAGACAACTCAATGGCTGCGCCTTCTGAGTCATAAAATACTTCTGAAAGGGGGAGATCAAAGTGTCCCTACCATCTATTGAAGCCTAACTGCTTCCAAAGTCTCTTGCAGAGACTCAGGCTCTGGAGAATGGGTCCTGCCGTCACAGTCTACAAAGGCCACCACTAAGAAGGATACAATGAGGATATTAAGGCAGCCAGCCATGGAGGAGAAATGCCACTTAACAGCTTAATTGTTAGGGACAAAGAAAAGAGAAGGGAAGGAAAACCGAGGGACGAAGTTGGACAGTAATTTGGAATTGAGGCCAGAGGGACCTTGTGGCAGTCCTGATCACAGCTCACATTCCACCCTGAGCCCGTGATGCTGTGCTGAAGCTGGACCCTCCTCACCAGAGACTGGAGAGAAGATGCCAAGGGGCACAGCACAGCCGTCTGTCACTTTCACCAGCTGGGCCCATGCTGAGCTCATTCACCAAAGGTAAAGTTCTGATATATTACAGATCTGGGTGGGCATGCCAATACAGATGACTTGTGTTTACATGTCTCTCCACTTGATTTTCATGTTGTCAATGTTGTCAATGGTGCTTGGTGTTAAGCATTTGTTAAGCAAGAGGTGCATCTGCCCTCCTGGAACACATGGGTATTAGATTTCTCAGGTTACCAGTAAAGTGCAAATAATGTTCGATGTAGGTATTGAGTTTTTATGGTAAACCAAAGAACCCCAGACAAGTTGTTGATAGAAGTATGGCTCAAAAAGGGAGGGCACAGTAAAATCACTGTCAAAATTCTACCTGTTGGAGCTTTATAATGCACCTTGGCATATTAAAAGGTATGGAATGCGTTACAGAAAACCTATTTGCCTAATTGAGTTTAAATTTAACATTTCCCTAACTATATAAGAACATACAGCCCAAAATCCACTTACATAATCATGAAACCTCCCCCACCCCTTTGTTTTTTCCCTGAGGCATCATTTAATGGTTAGAAATCAATACACAATATTATAATATTTCTTGGATGATTTTCTTGTTACTACAAGGCTGTGAAGGGATGCTCCTTGAAAAGAAGTGTTCATGATCAAATAAATTAGGAAAACTCCAGGTTTAACCAGAGTTCAACAAATGTCTTTAACATAGGCCATTTCTGAATTCTTAATATGCTAATGTATGTGGTAATGCTCCAGGAGGTAGCTTTTGTCATTAATTTGACCAGGTTGCCCCCTTATCTAAAACCATACCTCATGAATTTCTTATTCCAGGCCTATGTGGAATCAAGTCCTGGTTCAGAATAAAGTACCAATGTCTAGGCCTAAGATTGTTGCCGCAATTTCTCTCTTAAAAACACAATTCTACGAACTGGAGTACAGCATCCATTCTGTTCCCAGTTTTACGCACTGTGCTCTGAACAGCACCTGGCATTACAGAAGCTCACCAATAGCTGGTGAGTGAAAGAATAATCAGTCAATATGTCTTTCCAGTCACTTCTCAAAACAGACTTCTGCTAAGTTTCAAAACTGGGATCCAACTGCCAACCCAAACACAAATCAAATGAAAACAATTTTCCTGTATGTCCAAGGTCTTAATGCTACTATTAGTGTGCATTCAAACCATTTGGAGAATCAGAAATACACAGCCTGGGCCCAGCTTCCCTGACTTTCTGTTGTGGCTCAGAAATTCAAAATTTTAACACCTCACCTGAAGCTAATGCATCTGACTGTACGTATTGTGAACATCACTATCCTAATAAAAGGGATCACTAATGTGGAACATTTCAGGAAAGAACAGTCTTTTAGATCTTTCAGTATGTAAGAAGATAAAGTTTTTTTCTCTTTCTCATCCAAGAAAACAAAATGAAAAAATATTGGTGAAAGTAACAAGAAGGTGGGTTGAAGTTCAACAGCAAGATGAAAGGTCTCTCAACAACGGCATGGACTTCCCAGAGGTAATAATCTTATCACTGTGACAGTCAAGGAAAGGGTGGATAAGGCAGAAGAAACACAGGTGGCAGATGATGATGATAATATATGTTAGGTTAACCTGCAAACCTGAGATTCCGGGACAAGAGCTGAAAACACAAGCACCTTCCTAGAATGCCAAGCAGCCAGGTATCGGGAGCAGTGGTGAGGTAAAGAGAGCTTGCCTCTCCATAAAGGCATTCAGAATTTAGAAATAATCACCCCAGAGAGGCAGGCAGGATTCACTCGGGGAAGTTCACAACTCCTGTTTCATGAATGATTCCAGGAACTGCCTACTCAACTGAATAAAGTGAGGCCTGTCAGTTGTAGAAGGGCATTTTCAGAAAATATTAAGTGGAGTTTAATTCTCAATTATTGAGGGGAATTCACTGCCAGGGAAACTATAACCCATCCAGCCAGTCTTGCCCTCTCCTGGGGTTTCCCTAGCAGTCTTCATTATCTAAAGGAGGCCTATTACTTTCCTGTTGCACACCGCATGCACACTAGGAGATTGCTCTAACCCCTAAAGGCATTCTGATATCAGGTCCTGAAAAGCACTGGTGTAGGGACTTCAAGTGCAAGAAGCTTCATGTCCTAGTCTCATTTACCTCATGTCAGTTTCTGTATTAAGAATTTGCCCATCCCTTCTGGCATGTGGACTTGGATATCAGAGTCTCCCCAGCAAATATGTTAGAAACATGCTGTCTCTCTCCTGAACTCTTGAATCATTCACTACCCTGAATCCATTACAGTAGTTACCCATCAACTCTAGAGGAAGTGTTAACCCCTGGTTTGGCCAAAGGAGCCAGACAACATCTATGGCAGGGGAGTCTAACTCATTTCCACTGGGGGCCACATCAGCCTCATAGTTGCCTTCAAAGGGCAGAATGAAATTTTAGGACTGTGTAAATGTAACTACTCCTTAGCAGTTAAGCGAGCAGGGTAGAAACAAGGTACTAGGCCAGATAAAACAAGGTGGAAGGCCAGATTTGGCCTGCGTTTGCCTTGTGTTTGCCACCTGTGGCCTATGGGTTCCAGGTAGGATGAAGAAATTCTTCCTCCCAACATAATTATTAACCCTCCATCCCCATTTCTCAGTGTCCCTAGTGAACTGTCCCTTCAATGTGGGGTCTCATGTAATCTCCCAGCCCTCACTGTTGCTATTCGGTAGGGTTTCATTAGCAGATCAATGCATTGTTAGAGATTCCAAGCCATAATAACAATGATGTTAAGTTGGCAAAGGTGTTTTTGCTCAGAATTTTTGTTTCTATTCACTGAGAAAGGGAAAACCACCAGAGTTTAGGCTGAAAGTATTTCTTGTTCATGTATGATACAGATAGACCACCAAAGAGAATATACAAATGGCTAACAGGCATAAGAAAGAATACTGAACTTCAACCACCATCAGGACAATATGAACTAAACCCATAACCACTTTATACCCATTAATCAGAGTGGCTAAAATGGAAAAAATAGACAATAACAAGTGTTGGTGAGGATGTGGAGCAACTGGAACTCTCACACACTGCTGATGAGTGTGTAAATTAGTGCAACCACTTTGAAAAGCTACTTGGCAGACTCTACTAAAGCTGAATAGGCACATAACCTGTGACCCAACAACTTTATTCTTAGGTATATTTCCAACAGAATGTGTCTGTAAGTTTACCAAAAGGCATACATAAGATTAGTGAGCAGTACTCTTCCTAACAGCTCTAAACTGGAAACAATTTGAAGTTCCACCAATAATTAAGTGGAAATATATGAAACATTTATACAGAGGAATACTGTATAATTCAACTTATATAAAATATTAAAATAGGCAAAATTAAGCAATGTTGTAAGTCAGAATAGTGGTTACCTATGATGAGCAGTGACTGCGAAGGGAACCTGGAGTATCTTCTGGGGGTACCAGTAATGCCTTGTTTGATCTTATTGGTGGTTATATGGGTGCAAGGTTCTGAAAATTTGTTAAGCTGTACTCCACGATTTCTGTATTTTTCTGTACATACATTTCAATCAAGTTTATAAAAATTAATCCAGAGTGGTGTCTCAGCTTCTCAGTTGTTGCTCTGTACTCTTTCTTTTTTTTTTTTTTTTATTATTAAGTAGAGTCTGGGCATCTGTGTTTTGTAGGGTCATGGGAAATGTCATGAGATAAGCTTGATTCTCTCCCTGCCCCATGCCAATGGGTCCTGCTGGGACCAACAAATTGAACAATCAGAGGCAGGTGCCTAGAGAGGGTGGTGGTCTTAGAAATCATTTTACATGTTTCAGGAGAGGAAACTGAGGCCTGCAGAAATAAAGTTAATGAAGAATATGCTGAACAGTGGGACAGAATCTCAGTTTCACGATTCCAATTTATATCAGTCATGCACATAGGTAGAAGTGATGGCTAATTACCTCTTTCGCATCCATCCCAAAGATGGAAATTTTCTTGTCTCTCATTCTTGTATGTTAAGTGATCATTTTCTCCTTGTTTAAAACAAAATCTCTTCCTTAAGAGAAATAATGTTACATCTACTAATATGAGACCACTGATTAGATTTTCTATCACTCATAGAAAGTAGAATCCTGAGAGGGCTAAACAGAGAAGGCTACGTTTTATGGGAACCAGAACACAGATAGAACAATTACACCCTTCTAGGAACAGCTATAGCACTTTCTATGAAAGGAGTACTTAATCCCCAAAGCTGTCATCTAAACTCTCATTATCCCCATTTTACAGATGAAGAAACTGAGACATAGATTAGTAAGTAGCCCAAGGTTCTCCTAGTAAATTCTGGTGTGAAAATGACCCTGGATAGATGGCTAGTAAGCAGTGTTATGCTTAAGCCTCCACAGTGAGGTGCCTGTATTCCTTTTGAAGACACTGGACACTGGAATAGGCAGAAGAGAGGGAAATTTGGACTGATGTCCCCAAAAGAGCAGGAGACTCATGATAACAAAAACCAAAACCAAGAGATATGCATGTTTATGCATGCACATATATGTGCGTATGGCTGTTATAACATATAGGTTATTAGACAGCCACATTGATCATTTCAATGGATCAAACTTAGTTGGCAATTATTAAATCTCTGTTTCACTCTCTATTTAAAGATTATACCAAAGACTATCATAACACTGGTAGTGAGGAAAGATTTTCACCAACTTTCAAGCCATGATATGGGGGAAAAGTTAAACAGTAATGTTTTAATTAGCAAGGAACACGGAAGCCCTCCATCACCGGCACCCAAGCCACTCTTGCTTTGTGGTACGATGCATTAATATCATGCACGTTACTAACACATACTCCACTGAGCTTTCTCCCAGCTTCCTTCTAGTCATCCCAGAGTGGGACCATCCTGTGTCTCAACATACAGTCACATGTATGCCTGTCAGGTCAAAGCACTTCTCAGTTGCAACACAGAATGAGATAGACCCGAAACACCATTTATAGCCTCCTGTATCTGGTTGAATCCTGAGACAAGTATCATTTATGCCAATATTCTTGGCCCGGAGCTCAGAAGATGAGGGTCACACAGAAGGGAAGAACACGTGTCCCAAATGCTTCTAAGTGCCCTGCTTCCCTGGATGGTGCACCCTGGACCCCACCAGCCTGCAAACACACCACACTTCCAAAGGACATCGTACATGACCAGGACAACATGACCAGATTGGTGCAAAGTGAACAAAAAGCCTCCCTTCTGCAGGGAAGGCTGGGCTGAACAGGGCTGCTGAATGCAAGTTCAAACTGAAATACAGTTTTCCCATTTCAAGGCAACACGGAGGCAGGCTGCTTGCAAGATTTATATAATGCCTGGGCTCTCAAGACTTTACAATGCAAGTGACATCCATCAAGTTAATTTCCATGGGGATCGTCTCAAACATGGAGAATGAAGAGGCTCAGATCATTAAACATCAAAAGAATATTCCAAATGGTAAATTAAAGTTCTATTAGATTTTCTTTTTCTGGGAGCAGATTAGATTAATTCAATTGAGAATATTTTAAGTATCAAAGCTGACAGTGTGAATGGGTTGAGTTGGCTGGAAGAGCATTTAATACTGTCGGCATCTGTTTATTCAAGTTATATAAAATGCACGCCGGAGAGGGAGTTGGTTTAAAGGGGCAGGGTACTTACCAAGCCAGCACAAGTAGACACAGCGACGGAGGAGGAGCTGTCATTTCTAATAAATCCCTGATAGAAACATCGCTGCACCCTGGGTCCCCGAGTCTCTGAAGCACCATCTTTTCCAAGTACCTGGACAATAAAGTGACTGCTCAAAATTGCCGCGGGCTTAAGTTCTAAATGGAGTTCCTGTCCAAATGCTGAAAATCGGTAATGCAGGGAGCTGCTGGCCCTTGGCGCAGATCGCTTTCTCCTGCCACTGTGCAAAATGTCGTGCGAAATGTATGACCCGCCCGCGTCCACTTCCACTGGCGTGACGAAGACGTAATCTGGAAAAGCAAAGGTTGAGCGGTCGGTCAGCAACCAGGGCTCACAGCACCAACCAGGAGCCACCGGGCTGGCAGAGTGATGCACAGCCCCAGGACATCATTTTTCCCATTGCTACCAGGCTGGATGAAAGACAGTTCAGGGCAGCTCCCAAAGAAGAGAACCCTGTGACCTTTACACTGAGCGCTGTGTCAGAAATTCCTATGCAAACTGAAAGTCAAGCACGATCTTGATGAATGTTAAGAATGTTTATAGAAAAGGCCACAAACTCTCCTGGTCTGGGGAGAGGTAGATTGGACTTTTTATATATTTGTCACAGAGCCATTCATTAAAAAAAATTGATATTTTTGGAGACACAATGAATAAAATATAAAACTACCAAAGTCAAGAAATGAATCCTTTTTTAAGAGATTACTACCTTTGGGTTTACCCTGAATGGGGAACATTTTGAAAGGTGGGCAGAATTGAAATTTCAAACACTAACTCACAGTGCTAAGTCACTCGAGAGGATACCTCAGAAAATTAACAAGCAACCAGTTTCCTGTTTCCAATGTTAATTATACATTGACAAGAAAACCCGAGAACTTGTAGCACTCTTACTATTTTGCTATGAGCTTTCACAGAGACAATCCCACTGAATGTAAGCACAAAATGCAGTGGGTGCATAAAAATGCCCTGACATTGTCAGAACTTCTCCTCCACAGTCTGATGTTTAAAATTGCTCAGACATGTTACCAGATCAGGGACACCTGGAGAGGCATGTTTAGAAATACCTTCACCATCGCTCCCCAGAGCAGCACTAATTGCTGCTTGTTTTAGAGGAGGAGCCACAAAACAATTTGCTGCTTGAAGGGAAAAAAAAGGGAAGCCAGCACACTGCTTTCTATCACAAAACATTGACACTGAAAAGTATCATTCCCCCAAAAGGTCTGGAAGATGCCCTCTGTGCATTCAAAAACGCTCTGCATTTCCACTTTCTAGGCACAGAATGGGAAACTAACTTGGAAAGTGTTTAGAAAGATTCCGAGTAACTAAGAGGCATGTTTGAGTCACTTGGGTCCTTGGTTACAGGAGAAGAGAAAAAAAGAGGAATTTCCCTTTTCCGAAAATAGTCAACAACCAAAAATAAATAAATAAATAAAGCAGCAGCAGCCCTGCAGCTAAAAGGAATCAATAAACGTTATTACATTTACCAAAAAAAAAAAAAAAAAAAAAAAAAAAAATTCCCAACAAGACAATTTTAAAATGTTTTCCTCTGTATGACCATCCGTGACACTTACTGCTTGAACAACTCTTATTGTAAGAAATTCTTACAATTTTCTTTATGCCTCTTTCAGTCCCTTTTTGTCTCCTTTACTAGAAATATGATCGAATTAAAATATATATTAAAAGCTGGGGAAAAGTTTTTGTCCTCTCTTAACCTTAAGAAACAGAACCGGTGTACACTGTTTACCTTCTTTTAAAACCCCTTAGTATGATGCTTCACAGGTACATGGCTCTTGATTAAATGCAGCTTTTTCTTGGTGGAAAACCTCTTTCTCCCTTAGTGAAAACTGTGAAAATCTTCCCTGACACATGCAGCAGGACCTCTGCAAAAAGCTGTTTCTCACCTCCTGGTCCAGAACCATCTGCAACCCTGCTCTTAGCTGAGAGGCCATGTGGAAGCCTTAACCAGTCAGCTTTCATGGATGCAGCCCCCAAAAGATACCCACCCCCCCCAAACCCCACCCACCCAGACACCTGCTGCAAGTCTGTTTCTGAGGGGAGAATGAGCAGGCTGATGGTAATATTCAGTCCTTGATGGGAAGCAGGGCAATGAGAGCCTGCTGTAGAGAATGATCTGATCAATCAGCTCAGGGCTGACTAAGGAGGCTCTGACAGGTGGTGGCTGGAACAGGGTGGACAATGGGAAGTTGTTTTAGAAGTTGCAGCCGGCCCAGCCTTTCTGGTTGGCAGAAGGTAAATTTCTCAAGAGCTAATTCCTGACTCTTTCCTGGTTCCCTCACTCACCCACTCCCTGGCACAGCCCCTCTGCATGACTCTGCCATTAATCCTTCCCCGGTATGTTCCCTTGTCTAACCTTGAAAGGAGGAGATAACCCCACAAGGCTAAAAATGAGCAAATTCACATCAAGGTCTTGCTAGACCCCTTGGATCAGGGACCAGGTGTTCTGTAGCTGGTGTGAACGTGGAAACAAGGATTTTCCTTCTGGGGGTCATCAAGGAAATTAATAAATGACAGAAGTGAAGGGTGTTCTGGAGGTTTTCTGCTGGGGAACTCTGGAAGAGATAATGAGCCCAGAGACCCCAAACTATTTTCTTTCCTGTCTCCAACAGTGGTCTTTAGGAACCGGGGAAAGAAGGGCAAAGACTTGGGGAGAAGAGAGGAAAGGAAGACAAGAAACAGAAGCAGAGAGAGAGAGAGGGCGGTGGAAAGATGGGGGGAATGAAAAGGGTTCATATTCTTTCATCCCCCACCAAGAATTAGTTTCTGCCAGGCTTTCTCAGAAGAGGAAGGAAAGGAGGAAGGTGCCTTCTGATATCAGCTGCCTAGGCTATGTCCACTTCCTCTCTAATTTCTCATCGAAGTACGATTTCATTTTTAAACAAGCCATCTGTGAACAAAGGAAAGTACTGTTTTCTCATTTATGTGACTTGAAGCTGGAGGCATTGATTCTTTTGATAAGTTCAGAGTCCTTGCTACATACACCCCTCTCCACACAGGAACCATTTCTGAGACGCACACACACCTGCCACTTTGGGTCCTGGGACGAACTTTTCTACCTTTTCTCTCTTGGGTGGGGGGAAGGGGAGGAAGGGACAAAGTGCCTGGAAAGACCGTTCTGGGGGTGGGGGATCAAATACGAACCATCGTTTAATCCGCTGCCGCCGCCGCTGCTGTCACTGGCTAAGACTGAGGCGACCGACGCACAGCAGAGGCAGCACAGCTGGATCGCCTGCAAGAGAAAAGGTGACATCGCCCGTGAGGGGCGCGGCGGGGCTTGCACCTGGCGCCCCCTGCCACCCACTGTCGGCGCGCCCCTCGGCGGGCACCTGCCTTAGCCACGCGCCCCAGTCCCGCCGAAGCCCACGGCGGGCCCGAGCCGGCGGCGGGGAGGGCGCACGCGAGCAGGAGGGCGCACTCCATGGTCAGGTGCGGGCGCGGTGGCTGCGGACGGCGCACATTCTCCCCGCCGCCCCGGAGCGCGGCGCTCCAGGTGCGGCGCCAGGTGGGAGCCGCCGCCGCCGCCGCTCACATCCCCGGCCGGCGCGCCGAGGCCTTCCCGCCTCCGATCCCCTGCGCGCCCTCCTCCCGCGGCGCCGGCTGCGGAGCTGCCGCCTGCGGCTCCCCGCGGGGCACAAGGGGCTCCCAGGACCCGGACTGGCGCGCGCCTCCGAGCGCAAACGGCCGGGGGACTTTGTCCGTGCCTGCCCGAGCGCTTGCCCGCCAGTCTGTGCGTCTGTCTGGGTCTGTGTGAGCGTCTGAGGCTCCCGGGGAAAGCAGAGCCAGCTGGCTCCCCCGGCGCGCCGGAGCCGAGCGCCCGCCTCTCCACCGCACGGTGATTGGCGACCAGCGGCTCCTGGGCCCGTCCGAGCCCCCGGGCTGGTGCAAGGGCGTGGGATTCCTGGCTCCAACTCCGAGGGAGGGGGCGAAAGGGGAGGGGAGGCTGGGTGAGCTCGAGGGGGAGGGAGGGACCCACCGCCGAGAGAGGGAGCGGAGCGCCCTGAGTCTGGCTTGGAAAACCTACTGTAAGCGCAGGAAGAGATGAGCTGAGAAAGGGGGAGGAGGCTCAGGTAAGCGGCGCGACGGCTTTGCTGCCTGTGCAGACTTCTCCTTCAGGTCTCCTGGGTGGTGAGACAGACCGGATACTGAGCATTCTCCGCACCTCCCAAATGCCAAGTGCTAGCCCCTGCTTTATCTCATTTACCTTGGGCCCAAACCTTGCAAAGGTGGCCATCATTAACCTCTTGATAAAGATGAAGAAAGTGGGCTCAGCTGGGCTGAAACTACCCTAGCACATGTCATTTGGAAACTTGCAAATCCCGGTTAACCTAGAGGCCTGGAACTGTGAGCCTCGTCACTGTCTCCAGCAGGGCTGAAGGAGACTAGACCAAGCGCACCATAGATGTCGTATTGTAACGTTATACACCTGAAATTTATATAATGTCATTAACGCATGTTATCCAATGCATTGGAAAGAAAAAGAAAATGCACAGCTGGTTGGTGGTGGCCTCGCCTCTTCTCCTGGATCTTTCTTGTCCAAGTGACTGTGCTTCCAAACACCTAAGGATTGAGTCCTGGCTTCAGACCCCCATCCCCGCCCTCCAGTCTGCAGAAATCAGCCATAATAAACAGTGTGACTATCACCACAGATGCGCATCACATTTGCTGTGTCCCTATTTATACAGTGACTACCTCTATTTGATCCCTACTGTCTGCAGTGATGAACAAAAGGTATTCTCACAGGCTCATGGGAGAGACTCCCATCGGATAACTCAGCAACAATACTACAACCTCGATGATCACAAATCCTCTAAAAGAAAAGCATAGGCTGCTAAACAAAAAAGAGTAACAGTAGAGTAAAATTCAGGGGGGTGAGGGGAGTGGAGAATGGGAGTGTGTGTGAGTGTAAGATGTCTCTTAAGAGCTGGCATTTCAAATAAGACCAAACAGAGCTGGTCAGTTTTACAAGGAAAAAAAAAAGGAGACCGCTCCTTAGTGTCAGGAGAGGGGGCACAGCAAAAGTGAAGGTCATGAGATGGGAAAAGTGCTTGCCATGATGGATAGATAGCAGGCCAGAGCGAGAGGCAGAAGCAGGTGGTCAGGTAGACAGGACCAGACGGTGCATCTCCAATAAAAATAATGCGGATTGTGTGATGATGTGGATTGCAGATCAACAGAGGGAGCAGGAAGGAAGCTGTTGCTGCATTCATGGTGGGCACTGCTGGCACCCAGGGCCAGGGTGGTGGCAGTGCAGTGGGCATGTACCCTGCTCCGGTTTTCAGGGTACTGAGGTAGTTAAGATGAGGTCCATGTCACAGCACAGAACAAGGGGCAGGCCCACGTGCAGAGTCTGTTTCCTTGGCTACAGCAGTGAAGGGGTAAAACTGGGCTGTAGGGGCGGAGAAGGCAGCACAGCTTCTGCCTGGGGCAAGCTTTTTAGAAGGACCTCAAGTGGGAAAATCCAGGTTAAACAAAGCACTTACCTATCCCTGCCTACTGGGTTGAAGCTCTGTAGCCTCTATTTTATAATCTATAAAACAGGAATAAAAGTAATATATCCAAAAATCACCCCAAGGATGACATGAGTGTATTATCTTTTTTTGAGCTTTATAAATGGGATTTCAAAGTGAGAAGAGGACATACCTGTAATTCTGTTACTTCATAGATACTATGTCAAACTTCAACGTGCACAAAAATCACCTGTGCTCCTGGCTTAAACTGCAGATCCCTGAACCATGAGCCATGGAAATTCTGATTCAGTAGATTTGCTGTAGCCCCAAATATGCCTTTGTAACAAGCACCTGTGGTTAATTCTGGCACAGGTGCCTACAGTGCTTTATGTGATTTCAATAAATAACTGGACACTAAGGGAAACTGGACATTATAGACATGCAGTACAAACAGTATTTGAAGTCCTGGCAGACGAGATTTGAGAGAGAGAGAGAGAGAGAGAGAGAGAGAGAGAGAGAGAGAGAGGGAGAGAGAGAGAGAGAGAGAGAGAGAATCTGGGGTGGATAGTGCTGAATTTTATCGCTGGGTAAACCCTGAAGGAAATGGGAGGGGTAAGTGGTTTGTTCATGCCCCTCATTTGCATTTCTCCTTTGAGATACATTTGCATGAAGTCATCCATACATCTTGGGTCTCTTTCTTTTGCAGCCAGTAGCAGAGGGCACGCACTATGGTGAGGCCCAGAGTCTCACCCACTCGTGTGCTAGACTAGCGTGATTTGCAACCTCAGCACCACTGACATTTAGGGCTGGATCATTCCTTGCACCGGAGGCTGTCCTGTGCCTTGGAAGATGTTTAGCAGCATCTTGTGCCTCCCCCCACTAGATGCCAGTAGCACCCCCACAATTGTGACAGGATGTTGCGATGTTGCCAGATGTCCCTGGGAAGCAACATCAGCCCTGGCGAGAACCGGTGGGGTGAGCAGTGTGGATTCCGGTACTAGTCTGTGGTCTTTTTCTCCATCAACCTGGAGCCTCATATTCAACTGAGCAAATATTTGCGGAGTGCTCACCCTTTGAGAGACTGGAGATTTCCTCTGAACCTAACAATGTGAGAGCTGCATCCCCTGTTGATTTTGCAGCCCTCCTCCCACACCCCAGTAAACCTCTGCCCTCGGTAGCTCCCAGCCCTCCTGGTTTGCTATAGAAACCAAGACCCAACTCTCACAGATTAGTAGACACAGAGATCAAAGCTTCCTATTCCATTCATTAGCAGATGACCAGGTCCAATTTCCTCTGTAGGACCCATACACAAACATTGCAAAGCCATCACTTCAACAGTCCAGGAACTGGCCCTGCAATATGTATAAATTGTCTCTAGATGGTGACAGAGAGTCATGAGCAAACGGTCTGGTCTTTCAGTTTTGAATTGCTAAGTGGCACCACATTCTAAGTTACTTGGAAATACAAATCTGAGCTGATTTTAAAACTATACCTCTAAGACACCATAAAGACTCAAGTTCACAGTAATCTGTCTCAGCCTGGTCAGGCTGCTATAACAAAATGCCATTGACTGGATGGCATGTAAATAAATAACAGCAAGGTATTTTTCACAGGTTTGGAGGCTGGGAAGTCCAAGATCAAGGCTCCGGCAGGTAACTGTGTGGTGCGAGCCCATTTCCTGGATCAGAGAAAGCCTCCTTCTCACTGTGTCCTTCTCATGTGGGTGGAAGGCACAAGGAAGCTCTTGGGGTCCCATTCAGGAGAGCTCAGCCCCAAATACCATCACAATGGAAATTATGTTTCAACATATGAATTAAGGGGGGAGGAGGGGCACAAACATCCAGTCCATTGCATGAACCAAACATCCAGTCCATTGCATGAACCAATGAGGGAAAATAAATCCCAGTTGCACTTTATTCTGTCACATAGCCCAGAGCCTGGCACACAGCAGGCATTCAGTAAATATTTGTAGGGGGGGGAAAAGGGAGGGAGAGAGGGAGGTAAGAAGGAGGGAAGGAAATGAGAAATTGAGATACAGAGATCACACCATTCACTCTTAACTACTAAAAAAAAATTTTTCCCCCTTTTTCCCTCTAAAATCACTGATGTAAGTTCAACTGTTTTTTTTTTTTTTTTTTTTTCCCCTCAAAATGATATGCCATAAGTCAAATGTGTCCTCCTGGCCATGACCAGAAATAAATGGCAATCTTTATTCTTCATTTCCTTTCCCTTGGTCTCAGCTCCATGAAGATGTCAGTGTCTCTTCTATGGAAAGGGAGAAACATTTAGACCCTCACAACCGAGTTTCTGGACTACAGGTGCCAACCTCTGCTTCTTCCTCTCCTTTCCACACAGAGAGCAGAGGGATGCTGCCCTTCGTTTGGTATATTAAAGCTGCACTGAATGGTTTGTCAGATTTTATTCAACAGACTCCTGACCATTTCCTGTAGAAAATGGTTTCATGTCCAACAAGAAAGCTATCCAAAGCCACGCATCTAAATCTAGCACGGGGTAAAATAGAAACAGACAACAAGGCTTAACTTATTTCAACACAGGAGCCAAAAAAGAACAATAAAGAGGTAGAAATGTACTAATGTCCTTGAAACCCTGAGAAGGAAGGGCTGCCTTCTGGCCAATGTCTCAGAAACAGGTGCAGTTAGCAGCACAGTCGTCAGAAACAGCGGGGACGGGCGAGGAGGAGGTGGAAAACGATAGAGCAGCAGGCCCCAACATTTCCTATCTTCTTCAGAGTCAACCATTCAGGAAGATAAGCTGTTTGCCTTATCATACAAAATAGAGCAAAATTCAAACAAGTGACATACAGCAACCGTCGCTTTTTGTCAGTGACAACAGGGAAAATGGAACCTCTTTACAACTAGCTCTGGAACCACTGCCATCAAACACAGTTGGGGAATGATCAACCTTTCTCCCTCCTCACGGTTTACTCAGTCTTTTCCTTGCGCCGGCTTTGGACACTGACATGGGTTTCTTCCTTTTGCAACTTGTGCTCGTCTACCTGTAGGGAGGAGGCTTCCTCTGCTCATCCCATCTTCCCTCCCATCATGCTCTGGCTCCAGGCTGCTTCCCTGTTCTATTTCCAGTCCTTTCCCAAGTCCTGAAAAGTAGTTTACATGCCCGAAGCTAGAGGCAGTATTAGAACTAGATTACTTATTTCCACAAACAAACCCAAGGCCAAATTCTGGGCTCTCTGCACAGTGAAAGAGTGGACTCTAGGCCTTGCAAATGCTCCGGAAAATATCAGGCCACCTAAGAAATGGAAATGACCTTTGTTCCCATGAAGTGTTCTCTCCTCCTCCTCCCTCATCATGATTTCATCACACCCGGGTTTAGATAGACACCTGCTCCAGTGATTCCCACCCCGCCCCCCTCCCAACTCACATCTTGGCCAGCCAGTCCTCCCCACACCGGGCGGCCAGGATTGGGAACTACCACTGCTAATCAAAACCACCTGGGGGATTGTTCCAACTATGTTCTTGGGCATCCCTATGAATATTCCAATTAAGTGGGTCTGGGATGAGGCCCAGACATCTGTCTTTTAACTAACACCTGGGTGTTTCTGATGTAACTAAATATACTACAACCCAGTAATTGTGGCCCACGGTACTTACGCCTCCACTTGAATGCCAAAACGACTTCCTAGTCAATAGGATTCAGAGCTTCTGGGATGCCTTTGACTCATTTCATATTCATGGGGAAAGCAAAGTATAATACAAAGAATAAAGGACAGGCCTGGGATTGAATCCTTGCTACAGTGATGAACTGTAAATAATATGTTGCTTAGATTTTGGGGGAGCAGAGGGCAATTTGTGTTCTGAATGTTTCTATCATCCTTCCATGCCCCTTTTTTTCTGGTTTAATCCATGATACAGACCTGCCCAAACATGTAATATCACTTTCTTTGTGGCAAAAATTATTGACCAAGAGGTGGGACCTGAACTCATAAGTGGCCTATTAGAATCAGTCACTGGCGTTTATCTGCAAAATTTGGGACAATGATCCTATCTTTCAGCTTAGGTTGTCACAATATATGAGTAAAGCCTAGGGTTATCAGCAGCCATCCTTCTCGTTGGCAAAAAGAAATATGCTGAAAAGTAAGAAAGCCCTGGCCAGTGTGGCTTGGTTGGTTGGAGTAGCATCCTATAAACCAGAAGATTATGGTTCGATTCCTGGTCAGGGCACTTACCTAGGTTGTGTGTTTGGTCCTCATTCATAACACATTTGGGAGGCAACTGGTCAGAGTTTCTCTCACATTGATGCTTCTCTATTCTCTTCCTTTGTCTGGAATGAATGGATAAGAAAGAAAAGTATGAAGGAAAGAGGAAAATCCACGGGTTCTTATCTGAGCCATGATTCTTGTACCTTCTCCTATAATCCTGGAAACCACTACCATTTAAGACACACAATGTCTTAAGGTGTTGACCTCTCTCACAGGGAGAAAAATCCTTCACATATTTTTATTTTTATGAGAGTCGACTGAAGCAACATACATAAAAATGTATGATGCACAACCCAGAACCACGGGTGCTCAATAACTGGTAGCTATTCTCCCTTTTTGTGAACCTCCTTAGACCCTTATTTCTGAAGCTATTCTGCTTCCTGAGGCTTCGAACTCTTGCTTCCAGGCAGAAGCCAGTTGCATGTCCTTTCACGCAAACTCCAGGCCAGACCCCGACATTTTGCATGTGACTCAGGGCTGCAGCTCCCAGACAGGCACCCATGTGTGCATTAGGAGATGGTACTCCCTCTGTACAGGTGCACAGAAGGGCCTAAAATCAGAGCTATGCAAATTGGGACCAGCGTGCCCACTTTGGGCTGATGACACCTTTCTGGGGCAGGATGTAAAACTCACGCCCAGAGAGGACACAGCCCGTCACAGTGTCCAGTCTGGGCTGCCACCCCACCCCCTTAGGCTTCTCCTTATTGGACTGGGCAGCTGACAAGGAGTGAAGTTCACTCCATCAACTGCCATGTATGTACAAGGTATGGAGTTACTAATCTCTAAATTACCAATTTCATCCTTTCCCTGTTTTGCCTTGGCGTCCTTCTCAGGGAATCACACTATCTCAGGATGCTCTTTCCTGAGGTGGGCTCTGCAGATGAAGGTAAACGCATTGTGTCCTTAGTCACTTTCCCTCTGCTTCCACCCCCAGTTCCCTGAAGCTTTCCCCACCAAGGCCAAACTCCAAAGGATAATTTCAGAATGCTGCAAGGACAGTAAAGCTCTTATAAAATAAATACAGAGAAGGGTGAAATGTAGATAGTGCTCCTTTCACTCAGAGAAAACCATCAACAATGTTTTGGAGTGAGAGAGTGCGAGCAAGCTCTTGGCAGGGTTGATCTTCTTTGAATAGGTGTAGTATTTGAAACAACCCTTCACTGTTTCTTTCTCAAAACCCTCTCTCCTCCTCAGCTTTCTAGTCATTACTTTGTCCCTCTCATGTTTAATTTTTTCTTGATGACTTCCTTGTCCTTTCTGTGTCCTTTAGACATTGCTGCTTCCCGGACTTCCTCGTCTGTTATGTTTTCTCATAAAATAATCTCTGTTTCTGCACATTCAGATCCCATCTGATTTGTCAATGACTCCTGGACCTGCTATGCCTGCACAGATCTGTCCCATGCTCTAGATCACGGGCGGCCAACACAAGGCCTGTGGGCTGAATCCAGCTCTCCGCCTTGTTTTACCCGGCCCTGCACCTTCGGCCTGGCCCCGTGTTTCTACCTGGCTCACTTAACTAACTGTTAAGGAGCAGCTACGTTTATACAGTCCTGAGTTTGACACCCCTGCTCTAGATGCACACCTCCAGCCGCTTATAGGGCATGTTTAACTGCATGTGCCATAGGGATCTTAAACTTAAGAAGGCATAAGCCAGCCATAAACCGTTCGAATCCCTCCAGCTGCTGCCATGGGCCCAGAATCCAAAGCTGAGACATTTGGGAGCCTCCCTGCATGTAGGGGGTGAAGGGAAGCCAAAAGGGTCATTTGGTCACCTAATTTACTTGAAACATGCCTTAGGATCAGTCCCAGTCATCCTCATCTCGGTGCCTAATTCACACAGTGGCATTGAATTAAGCTCTTGGCATTGGCCACTCTTGGGGACTAGAAAAGGGAACACGTCATCCGGGACTAACCTTTCTCTTGTTCCCACAGCAACCTCCCATTCCCTCCAGCCTCTGTTAGATAAGTGAGGCAAGTACCATAGAGGTCACAGCCCACCCAACCGCGTGGCTGTGTCACCAAGAGCAGGGCTAGCACCGAAGCACCTGGAAATGTGTTGAATGGAAACCTCCTGGCCCGGGAGGAACCTGATCCAGACTTCTGAGACAGGCACTGCACATCACCTCCTCAGCCAGCCCCACCCTGGAACCTTATTACTGCCCTCCTGCAAGGAGCAAGGAACGAATTCCATAACCAAGCAGGTTCCACACCTGCCTGTGACCTAGCTCCAGCTGTCTTTGTTTGTTTTTACTCTTTCCTCACATTCCCCAGCTTGACCTCATTTCCATTCACCTCCACCCCCACCCCCTGCCCCCATCCCCTCTCTCCCCAGGGGTCTTTTTCTTCCTAACTAAACCCTAGGTTTTGTTTTCATTGTTGAAACAAGTCAAAGTGCCTGAGTTTTGACCATTTTAGCCAGGCAGTTCCCCCTCCGCAGACGTTCTCAGCCTGTGTGCACAACGACCAAGTTCCACCCCAGAGAGTCTGTGTTGATGGGTCTGAATGCGCCTTGGGAATGTTTTTCAAGTCCCCTGGCTCCAGTGGGACCGAACGTACTGTTGTCTGGAGTCTCCATCGCCTGAGTGCAGTCCCCAGACAGGCAACATCCACACACACCCCCACCCCGCCCCAGCTCCCACTCAGATCCAGGTCCCCAGGGGACTGTCTGCACTGGAGCTTTTCAGAAGAGTCAAACAGACAGCACTTTGGCACTAACTGGGTCAATTTAGCTCGTCTCCTGTCCTCAGTTTACCCATCTACAAGATGGTGCTAATGGCAGTCCAGTCTCACGGGGGGGTAAGGGGGCATAGCAAGTATACTTTGTTCCCAGGTCACTGACTGTGTTTCCCTGGGCAGCATAGACAATAGGACTCACAGATGCCACGCTCACCCCCAAATTCACCATCTCCCATTTCAAGCACGTCAAGAGGTTGCAGCTCCCGTGATTTGTCTATTTATCTGTGTCACCTAGCGTGCCCGCCATAACGTGCCTTCTCGTGGCCCAGTCTACCCAGCTGCACAATCACCACGCTTCCCCGATGCTGTACGCAGCCTGCACCCGTTATGCAGGCAATTTGTTTCCAGAAGCTGTAGGGCAACTTGGCCCCATGGAGCTGCAGGCTGGCATTTCTGTGAGACTGCAAGGCACAATTTCAAGAGGCAGGTCATTTAAAAACAATGATTGGAACTGAACCGGCTTCTTGCAAGGAATTAATTTGAGGAATCCAAGGTGCCAGAAGGATAGTGGTAAGAAGAATGGGAGGGGGTATTTCTTATTTTTAAAGCAGTCTGGGATCTATTTAGAGAGGTTCCAAACATCAGGGTTTGTGTCCAGACTGCAACCTAATACTTTATATTGCTCTCTTTCTTTCGAGTTCTAGCTCGCACGTGATTGGACGGAGTCTCTCTGAAAAGCTAACATTGAACTCGGAGGAAATAACAGCCTCGGGACATCAGAGCCACTTGCGCCTGCCCCGCAGAACTGGACGTTTTTATGTGCATTGCACTAAGAGCTTCCATCTCTCCGGACAAAGGGGGTAAGCGCTTCCATGGTGGGTGGCCCCAATTAAACCCTGTGCCTAGTGAGTTTCCGCGGCGGCTGACTGGAGGGCAGCCAGGCTGATTAGAAAGCAGGTACCTCAAAGGGCCCAGCGCTGCCATAATGAAAAAGCCCGGGAAAACTGCTAAGTGACACAGAGGAAAACCATTAGGACTGAACCACGCCTCCACCTCACGTTCCCTGGTGCGGAAAAAACAGCCACTCCTTCAGGACTGCCCAGGTACTGCTTTGTCCAGTGAATTAACTGTGTGGTAAATGAAAGCTCTCTCACAAACACACAGCTCATAATACCATGACTTAGTTATGAAACACTTATTTGGTTTCAAAGCATGTAAAGAGAATGAAATTCAAAAACAAAAGCTCCCCCCACCCTCCGCTTCCACTTCCCACCAAGAAGCAGATAAATTACAGCACCTACAGTAGAGAGCTGACAGGAAGGTTGAATGTGGAGAGTTTGCAGATATTATGTAACTTAAAAATAGTAATATGTATTTATGATGACAAAACCAATAATGCTCTTTTTGAAAACACAATAGTGTTATGAGACAACGGGAATCATTCATCATGCATCCATGAAAAATGACCACACATAGCATAGTATCTTCCATCTGTAAACATGGTTTCACATAGATGAGATTGCACTGCATATGCTTCCATGAGCTGCTCTGTTTGGTACAATGACCTAGAATAGGCTGCAGGTATTACAATGTCTGGTACCTTCGTAGTGAATGGCTGAGACCCAGTCCTCCAAAGGATTATAACATAATACACTTTGCAACAATTTGGGAGCTTCCTTGGGTGGGACAGTTAAGCTATAATGGAATAGCGGCAGCAGAAACGTGTGCACCATGGTCCCTAGAGTGGGGAAGGGAGGTGGGAACTAATACTGTCTCCCTTTCTCTGGGCCAGGCACTATGCCAAGGTGCCTTATTCTACTCTCAACAACTCTGTGAGGAAGTTACCGCTAATCTCCTTTAACATAGGGAAACTGGGTTCACTGACATGTGAGGTTACCGGCCAAGGTCACAGCTAGTGAGGTAGGACCAGGATGAAGACACAGATTATATATAGGTAAATCCATTTGTAGGCATAGAGCAGGGTAGTCCAAAAGCATGAGTTTGAGTCCAAGTGTTTGCCTCATTCAGTGCAAAACCTAAGTGCCCAATGAATATATGGTGCATGAGCACCTTTTCTTTTGCTTTGTATTTCATGGGTGCTTTTGCTCACAAACCAGGTAATTGCACCCCTAAACCATTAGATTTGCAAGGCTGTATCTGTTCCCAAGATCTACCATTATGAATTCAATTTTACATATGAAGAATATCATAGGTTTAGTTAATAATGTGGGACTAAGAAAATAGAAGCATAAGACTTATGTCTCAGGAAGTTCTGTTGCAGGATGGAGGGAGACGCTAGTTGGATTGAGACAGAGACAGTAATAACAATAACAATGACAGAAGTTACTCCCACTAATTAATTGCTTACTTGGTATGTGGCCAAGCACATTTAAAGAAAAGAAGCATCAAAGTACTTTGTAACATAGTTTCCTAATCTGGAAAATGAAAATAAGAATGTCTTGAATGCATAAAGAAATTTTAAGTAATTACCAGTTGACATAATTTGGGTGAGTAAGGAGGGGGTATATGTAAGGCCCATCTCATCGTGCTTTCTTGGCGGGGGGGTGGAGCATAATGCATTGGGCCAGTTGGTACAACCCACCCCCAATCATGCCAGTGGTAATTCCAGGTTTCCAGGGGGTCTTAATATGGGAAGAAAAAACCCTTGTACTCCTGGAGTCACTAGCAGATGTCTGTCTGTGTGGTCATCCCTGAAGGCTTAAATGGACAAGAATGCAGCTGGGAATGGGCAGTGTTTGGAATTCATCCTGACTTTCAGAGTTTACCAAAAAGGACCTCCATAATTCACACGGGCTCTCCCTGGGAGTCAGAAGATTCACCCAGGTGAGTCGCAGGCCTGACCCAAGATGAAGTTTACTGGCTTAAGTAGGGGAAACATCAGAGAAGCAAAAGCCAGGGCATGTATTGGGGAGAGGAGGAAATTTAGGAGGACAAAAACTTAAAGAGCCTGAAGGCAATAGCTGTTAAATGAACAGAACAGAACACAAAGGTAAGTAAACATTTAACGGAAGCAAAGAAAGCACATGCAAAGGAAGCATCAGGCGATGGAATCAGTATATATTAAATCTGTATGGCCATTTAACTGCTTTGACACAACAGCCCTGTATGATAGGTAATATAAACAACAATTGATAAACTGTGAACTAGAGCATAGAGTCCTTTGGAAGCTTTTCTGCTCCATTTTTATGAAGCTCAGCTCACCCTGTCCCTTGAATGTGGACACAGTTGGTGTGATCTCTAAAATCCCTTGGACTATTTATTGGAAATCTAGTGGCTTGACTGGAATTTGAGTCACTTCCAGATACATGCTTTCTCACATTCCTCCTAGTTCCCACTGACTCTTACCTCCTCTCCCATTCTCTCCTCTGTTGCCCATCAACCTAGACACAGAATACAATCTCTTTTATCTGTCCCAGACCAATCAAGAAAGGCACTTGTATATGTAGCAGAATATTATGAAGTTTGGGGATTCAAATATTTAATATATATATAGGTAAAAGATTCAGGGTTTTCAGGAGAAACAATATCTGAACTATAGTATATATGTTTACGTGTGTGTGTGTAAATATAGTATATACATATATATTGCTGACAATATATCATGTCATGTGTAATATATCATGCTATCTGTCGCATGCAAACTGGAGGCCCAGGAAAAGCAGTGGTGTAGTTCATTCCAATCCCAAAGGCCTGAGAACCAGCAGAGCCAAGGGTGTAAATCCTAGTCTGAGCCTGAAAGCCCAAGAACCAGAAGCTCTGGTGTCCAAGTTCGGGAGCAGATGGGTGTTCCAGCCAAGCCAAGAGGAGGAATCCACCCTTCCTCCAACATACTACTCTATTTAGGCCCTCAGTGGTCTGGAGGATGCCATGGGCGTTGATGAGGGTGGTCTTCTTTACTTGGTCTCCCCATTCGAAGGCTAATTGCTTTCAGAAACACCCTCACAGCTACACCCAGAATAATGCCATATCAGCTCTCTGGGCTTCCCTAGGCTCACGCAAGCTGACATAGAATCAGCATAAGTACACGGAACATAAAATTGACCTTTTGAACCATTCAAAAGTGAACAATTCAGTGGTATTAAGTGTGCCTGCAATGTTGTGCAACTGTCACCACCATCAAATGGGTCTAAATTGATTTAAAGTTACCAGATAGCCGGCCCTTTCTTAAAAGCCATTGGCCACTCACCTGTTGCTTGAGGTCCCCTTGCACCCAAAGACTCTCCCTTCTTTCTGTTTCTCCTGCCTTTGTGTAGGACAATTTAGCCTCCACCCCCATCCAGTTCCAGGCCTAACTTAGCATCTTAAATAAGTCATGAATGGGCTCTTCACCCCTTGCTCCCCTTTTCAATGGAACAGAATAACAAGCACTGATGTGCCAGGCTGCCTTTCTGCTTACCCAGCCTCCGCAAGCAGAGAGAATCTAGAAAGACATTGGTTTCCTCAGGACTAGAAAAAGTGCCATTTCTCTTGCACCGCAGAAATATTATTCCTTCATGTAGGCCTAAGCAAAAACATTGTTTTTGTCACCTTCTAAATATATAAAAGCATATCTTCTTACCACCAGTTCCAATTGCTCTGATGTCTCTATTTATAAAGGTCAATCCAATGGGCCACAATTGGATTTCTCCCATGAAATTCTCCCAACCCCTACAAACTGGGTTGATGACCCTTCTCTGTGCTTTGTCTCCTTATTAGGACCCCCTGAGAAGAAGTAAGGCGCAAGGATCTTAGGGGTCTGCCTGTGAGAAAAGGTGTGGAGAAGCCAAGGAGGCTGGGAAACCCATTCTTGAACCACGCCATGGGTCTTATCCCAGGCGAAGGAGAGAAGGATGGTTGAGTGGAAGCACGTTCGACCTCCACGTGTGTAAGGAATGTTCTAGAAGGCCACTGAAGAGGCCTGAGCCACAGCCCTCGGCGGAGTCCCGGGTCTCCTAGGCACAGGTCTGCTTGGTGTCGCATTTGCGCTCACTCTCCAGCCCAGAGTCGGCAGCCGACGGGATTTGCGGCCTCGTGGTGCAGGAGGGGCATTTGGTGCATGGCAGCTGCGCCCTTGGTCAGGGACCCTCCCTGCAGATGAGTCTGGGAGGCCCTTTCTCATGAGCACTGCACTAGGCACTTTTCAATGTTTCATAAAACACGTTCAAATGTTCTGCCTTCAACTCAGCTAGACATGCGTGCCCTCCAACACAGGCCGCTTGGACCAACAGTTGTCACCCACCTGCCCTCTGAGCCGCGCCAGCGTCAGTCGGTGGGTGAGCTGACCGGCTTGCGCCCCTCTCTGCACACGGGGACCTGCTCCCGATCCACCCTTACCTCCCCTCCAAAGTCCTATGATTTTGTTCTGTTTCATATTAACACCTGAATCTCAGTTTTTCTGGTCTGACCCTCTTGTTTCTTTCTATCGTCCCTAGACCTGGGATAACAGGCTACATGTAAACACTCATCATGTGTAAACAATGCCTCTCTGAGGTGAGCGCTATGCTGAGAAGGTAGCTCAATCGCTGTTCTTCTCCCGAGGGTCCTGCCTGTCCCCCGCAGTGCAGTGTGAATGGCAGGAGGGGTGAGCATGTGCTATGGGACCTCTGGTGGGACCTGCAATGGTAATCCTGCAGGACAGATGGGGTGGGAGGCATTCAGGACCCTACCTGAGTGCTCCGTAGGTGGCCGCAGGGCACTTGACTCACATCCAAGAGAGGCACCTGGCTCCAGGCTGGCGTGGAGCCAGGTTCTGAGGGTGAGCTCGCTGTGAATGCTGGCGTCTGGACTCTGTTCAGGCTTTATTGCTGTGTGTCTCTTTAAAACTAATTCCTCAGTGAAAGACGTTTGAAACCTAAGCCTCCCCATTCTCCCGCCCCACTTTCCTTTCAGCTGCAGGCAGGAGAGGATCAGGAGGGTCCTGCTGGTTAGTAAGCAAAATCCTGCTGGAAATGGAATCCCTGAGCAATGCCAGGCACAGCTGGTAAAATCTGGAAGCTTCTCCCAGGTCTACCTGCAAAAGAGCGAACTTGTCCATCTCCTATAGCATCCAAGGCTGTGCCTAGTGCCATAAATGGAGAAGTGGTGATTTCTCAGAAATGTTTGGAACACACTGTTGTAAGAATTGTCTTCCAAAAATATGAATGGGCCACCAAGGTCTGGTCCCAGGCCCAGCTGCCTCGCATCAGCATCACCAGGAGCCTCATGAAAATTGCACGTTTCTGAAATGCCCACACCTACCGAATCCAAAGCTCTGCAGGCGGGGACCCAGGTAACTGTGATTGTCACTCATGTCCAAGAACCCTTGCCCTGTGGATGGCGTTTTTTTTTTACCAGTAACTAGAACATAGGTCGGTTTAATTATGCAATAATCCTATCACACTTTATCACTGTGTATTTGATCAAATGTTTACTGAACAACTACTACGTACACGTGCTTACCTGACTCCGGACTAAGCTCTCTTGATCTGAACCCAGAGGCACTTTGATTGGTTTTTCTCTCCCTATAGCTAACAACTAAAAATATTTCCTCTTTTTTGGAAAAAAACATCAGGACAGATCATATAGTTACATGGATAGATATAAAAATTTTGTGAAGTTGAAGGGAAATACAGTGTTAGGTGTCATCATTGTTAAGGAATTTAAAAAGTGATATGAATAGAAAAACTAAAATAGTAGAAACTTGAGAAACTGAGTCCAATTGTTTCTGTACGATCGTCATAATCTCCCTCCCTCTCTTCCATACATCCTTCACTCCTTTCGTTAAATCTGTGTACCACCTGAACTACTTATTTTTATGTAACTTGATTCCGTTCACAAACTTGAAAATGATTTTATCTGGTGTAGATAGAGTAATAGTTTGAAACATAAGCTATAATTTTCTTTTTTTAATTCTGTGTCCCCAAGAGCCCCCTGACCTGCAGCAATGGAATGCACTTCCTGCGGTGGAGACTCGGGTTAGAAGGATGGGGAATGCGGCGGGAAGACAAAAGAAAGCAAACAATGGCTTGGAGACATGGTGGCTCCAGACCTCTCATCTCCAACATCTTTTTTCAGCTTCCCAAGGAATCCCCATAGGGCACCGCTCAGTTGCCTGGGAAACTCTGGTCTCCATAACCTGACCACATGTCACCATGTGACATATGGAAGGGCTCCCTAATCACACTGAGGACCCATCCTAGACATGTCACCCAACATCAGAGCATTTATGTACAATGAGCTTGACATTTAAAATTCAAGAAGTTATCCACCAGGCAGAGAAGGTATCACAAAATAAAATATGAAATGTTCGAAATTCAACCCAGCATTAAAAAACATCGAACTCTGTGGTCTCATGTATGCAGGCAGAAAAAATGCAGCAAAGCCCAAATGTTTAGCTTCAAAAAAAGGAAACATCTAGTCAGTTCTGCTTCAATGTCTTCTCTGTGGTCCAATTAATCAAATCAGAATGGATTCAGAACTGGTAGCCACTTGCCAAGCCTGCAAAAAAAATGTCTGATTCTGATTATTAAGTAAACAACTCACCCCCCAACCAAAAGGAAGCATTATGGAGAAAAACAAACATTTTCATCCCTTGAATTGCAGCATTTTGAACTCCTTTCATAAGCTGGTGGTAGGAAAAGACTAAACTAGCTAGAAATTGAGGCTATATCAAATCAAGTTTTATTCCAAACATAAAATATCAAAGTGTCTAAATTGCCTCTTAAAAATTTAAGTGTTATTGCTTTGTCTTATATTCTAAAGGAATTAATTCTGACACATTCTTGGATGGTAAAAGTTTTGGTTATCTATTTCTTGAGAGTTTTATAAATTAGCTTCCTCTTACATATAAAAGCTTCAAAGCAAATACTAATGAATTCAATTTTGATTTCATCATCTTTCTCATGATTCTTTATGCCATGAGCCAGTAGGCTGGCTTAGCCAGCCTAAAGGTAGCTGGTGTCAGGATACAAATCAACAGATTGAAAGCCCTGACTGATGGCATAGTGGATAAGGTGCCGGCCTGCAAATCCAAAGGTTGCTGGTTCGATTCCCAGCCAAGGCACATAACCAGGTTGTAAGCCAGGTCTCCAGCCAGGTCCATAGCTGGAGGCAGGTGAAAGGCAACCATACACTGATGTCTCTCTGCCTCTCTCCCTTTCTCTCTCTCTAAAAATAATAAATAAAATATTTTTAAAAAAATCAATAGATTGAGAGCAGAGTTCCAACCCTAACAGCTACTTATGGCCTGGAGGAAAGAATGTCTCCCTCTTTATAGCCATGATGTGGTACATATGATCAATGAGGGTATAAAAGGAATAGTGAAGTGGGAATTCTTTGTGGTTGGACAGAGGAGAAAAATCTGGAAGGATATACATCTCAACCAAGCTCTCCCTTTGGAAATGTGTGCAGGTGTGTGTTGGGGGTGGGGATTAGTATGATTGGAAAACCCCATTTTATATTTTACATACTTCCAAACTGTTTGAATGTGTTCAAAGGAACATGCCTCTTATATAAATGTTAGTGATTAAAAAGATTTTAAGAATAAAAATAGCAATAGACAACAGGTGCCTATGGAAGGGGTTCTCGGTCCTTGACCTGCATCCTGAGCTTTGCCCAGAATGGTGTGCCCTCAGCTGGGGCGGACTTGGTTGTAGGGCAAGTGGACTCAGAGAAAAGCCTCCTCACATCTGGCCTATTCAAGCCTCAAACGGCCATAGTGAGCTCAAAACATTAACAATAAAGTCAGTCACTCTGTTTCTCATAACTATGGTCATAGTGTTATTGCTATCAATCACCAACCTTTACTGATATTTTGCTGTGATCTGGGAAAGGTGCCTAGTATTTTTTTAAGTCAACGCCTCATTTGATATTTGCACAACTGTTTGAGGAAAGCATTACCTACCATCGCCCCCATTTTGCACATGGGTAAAAGGGTACTAGAGAGGTTAGTAACTCATCTATGGTCTTGCACACAAGTTGTAGAGCTGGAAACAACACTCTGAAAATCTGGAATGTGCATGGGATTAAACATTACTTCAAAAGTACTGAAGTGAGGAAGTTGGCAAATTGGCCCTTTCTGAATATACTTGAATTTTGTGTGGGCTTGGCTTTTAGATTCAAATTTTTAGGGTTGGAAGGATGCTGCAGGTCTTAGAGCTCAACCTCTTTCTCATACAAGGAGCAGTGAATCTTTCCCATATGTCTATGATAGGTGATGAATTCATTGCTTAAACAGTTTCAGCAAGAAGAAATTCAGAATTTATGTGGATAGATCTTTGCACTCTTGAGTAATTCTAATTTCAAAATCTTCCTTAATTTAAGCAGAAATCAGTTGTTTTATGCAACTGCAGCATACGCCTTCTTCATTCTTACCTCTGGAAACCCACATAATTAAACCTGTTTCCTCTTCCATATGCCAGTGCCTGAAATGTATGAAGACACCCATGTTCTCAATGCATATGGATGGTGTCTCTGGAGGAGACAGTAGTTTAAATTTAGGCAACTGATTCCTAAACTTGGATCTCAGTTTGGCTTTTTGCTAGTCATTAATCTTTAAGCCACTTCCTTAAATTCTGAGTCTCAGTCTGCTCATCTATAAGTTGGTGACCATACTATTCATGTATAGGGCTTTTGGGAAAAATACATGCATATATAAAAGTTCCCAGCATCCATAGTACCAGGCACAGAATAAGAATCGAGTGCCTGCTGGTTTTCTTTCCTCTTTCAGTGTCTTGTTGACCTTTGCCTGATTTCTCCCTAACTTTTCTATGAACCCAGGCTCCCATCTAGCTGCAATACTCTGGAAGTAATGCTCTGAGGTAAGAGAGAGGGAAATGTGCGATCCCATGACATAAACACTCTGACTTTTAAATTTAAATTCCTCATCATTCCAATGGTCCGGATTTGCCTCGGAAATGGGTGAAAACAACCAGACCTTGTTTCCCTGCTTTCTAATCAAGTTTCCTATCTCCCATGATAAACTTATTGATTTTACTATTAGCCCCAAAGTTTAAGACAGTCTTTTCTCCTGATTACATTCCATTTTCAAATGCTCAGGTCCACTGTGCCTGCCTGTAGGTTTCACTGTGTCTCTTGGTTCTGGCATCTGCGCTGTTAGCAATCCCTTCCTACTTGGTGGCAGCTGAAAATGTGATAAGCATACTTTCAACCCAAGTAGCTGACAAAAAATGACAAACAGGACAGGGCCAGGGAGGGATCCTCCTGTCACTCTGCTGCAGACCTCCCACCAAGTTGACAAGAAGTCATTAATCACACTCCTCTGTCATCTGTGACTGTGTTCGGCACTTGTACCATCCAGTTCCCATGTCATAGTGCTGTGCACGCAACTCTCAGGGAAATGTTATCAAATGTTTCTCTAAAACCAGGATGCTTTTGTCTGTTGAGCCACCAGCCTTGCAGTAAAACCATCAGTGTCATACATTGAGTTATTCTGGCACAAAAACACAAACCACATTAATATCAACAAGCACTGGTAAATGCTCATCAATTTAATAATTGTCATTAGGCTCTTTAAGAGAAGATTACTTCTCCTTAAAAAGATGACATCACTTCTTTGGCATATGAGCTGTGACTGAAATAGCCCCCACTTTAGGACATTTGGGTATTCCTAATCTAATGGCATCTTTGCTATTCTCTCATAAAATTCAGAAGTTAAAGAAAATTATGCTAATGAGTCTTCAGATCCTAGCATTGTTTTCATAAGGCCTGAAGGAAGATATCTCCTTTTATGTGTGTGATCACTATCTTCTTCCTTCTCTAAGAAAGTTTCCGCTTTTCAAAAAATGTATTTGATCTCTTCTTTGCTATTAGAAGACAAGTTGCGCAGCTTCATTTCAGACCAGCACAGGGGAGGGCCAGACACCATGTGAACAACACCTTATCCTTTCATCAAGCAAGTCTTAGCTTTTCCTCCTGTGCTGTTTCTAGTTTGTAATCTTCTGAACTGAGAAAATTAGTTTACAAAGCTTTTTTAAAAAAACATTTACATTTAATAAAGCTACATCAGCCCAATAATTTTCAAAAATCAGCTTTTGTATATATGCATGTGAATTTCATATTTCACCTATTCATGATCACTGATATCCATCCACATTTGCATTTGGAAACTAGCATCAAAATACAGTCTTGTTTATATTGTTACATATTGTAGTGGTAACATTCAAGCAAAGTTTAATAAATCAGCTTCCTGGACTGTAATGTAGACCTTAAAACATTGAAAGTCTAATAAGTATATAATTTTTCAATTTAATTTTTGTATAAATATAAAAGAATTGACTATAGTAATAATGTATTGCTTTTTATCTGAGTTCCTTCCTTGATATTAATTCCCCTGAGACAGAGAACTGGGTCAAAGTGAATGAGTACTTTTATTCCTCCTATTGTTTATTACTTTTAATGTTTAAAGTAATTTATAATGCTATAGTATGTTCTTCAAAACCACATTTGTGTTATATATACTGTTAGGTTTTCAAGTGTTCTATTCTCATAGAAACTCTTCTCCTTTGTAATTGTCCCAACAGGCCTTATTTTATGGCTTGTAGACATTTAGACAGTTCACAAATGGTGACATTTGTTATATCAACTATTTAGTTTTATTCTTCTTTTAATATACCGCAACTAGATTTTCTGATATGGCAGCCTTACATCACTTCTTCTATCATAGCCACCAGTACATTTATAAGAGAGTTGCCTGTAATGGTAACTTTAGTTCAGCTAGGAATCCAACCAAGACAGCTCTAAACTTTGAAAATCACACGCAAAATCTGAAACAGCTTGCAGAAGTCACTGACTATATCTATCATCAAAACAAAACAAACAAACAAAAAATATTGAGGACATGTCTGTTTCAAGCATGGTTGTTGCTATGGTGCAAGCAAAGGTGACTGAACATGACACTTGTATTGCAGAAACATATCATTGATGAGGTGTAAGAAAGGGGAGGGGGAAAAAAGAGAGAACACAGCAATAGGAGGCAGACTCTAGAAGATGCCCTGGGCCAACAAACTGCGATGGTTGAGGGATGGAGAAATGCATTTGGAATTCAGAGCTCCCTCCTTGGGGCCTCAAGGGGCTAGGGGATCAACTTTCCCCAGAGAGGGGTCTCCTACTTTCGTTTTGCAAAGGCCAAGACTGTGCTGAGACATGCGACCCTGGGCGGTGATGTGTGGGAGCATGCGGTGTGTTCAGGGTGTGTGCACTTTTGGGTGGTGCTTTCCCAAAGACAGGGGTTGGAACTGGGGTTCAGGAGGCCTCTGAGGGCTGGGCACAGTTCCCTGCAGTCCTGCACAGTGGGATGGGACATGCACACTGAGTCACCCCCATGTTGTGCCATCCAGTGCTAGGGACTGTAGAAGTCAGTTTGTCATTTCGATACTCATCGGGTGTGTCCACCAAAGACCAAGCCCTGCCCCTACTTGTGTCTCCTTGGCCACCCAGAAGTCCCCCTGTGGCCAGCCCTAGGTCTGGAGGATGGAATGCACGCATTACATTCCTTCCCAGGCTCGCTGATCAGGGTGCCAGCCACCTTCCCCAGCAAGGAATGTTGTTTATTGATCTTAAGCAATTCTGAGAACTTACATTTCAGGGCAGCTTGTCAAAATACTGGTCAGATTAATATGTCATTTGATTACCCCCTCCTGGCTGCCAAAGATTCCATACATCTGATACGTAAATAAATAAAAGTCACATCCCTTTTCTTTTTTACCCTTCACCTTTTTTTCCCACTAGTAATAAACTATTGAGTAGTTCAGCATGGCCGATTAATCATGAAGTGTTTTATACAATTTGTTTCAAAAGGAAGCTGGGAGACCTGGGTGCAAATCTTGACTTTGAAACTACGAGCAAGTAGGTTGCCTTCAAATGAGTGGTTTCCTAGGTGGTAAGACTGAATTTCCTCCTAGATCTTTAAATAACTGGTCCTTCCTAATTAATTATTCAGGTATTGGCTGAAATATCAGCTCCTCAGAGACAGCTTCCCTGGCCTCTCTCTTCCCCAGTCACTCTCTGTCCTATTCTGTTCTAGCATTTGACTTTAGATTTTACATTCATTTAATTTTTTACTGTAGAACTGTTACTGTCAAATATTACCAAATTTATTTATTTTCTGTCTCCCTTAACAAGAAAGTAAACTTCATGTAGGTGGGAGCCTTTCCTGTCTCATTCATGGGGTGCCTGGCACCTTGGCTACCGTAGGACAAGCAGTCAATAAATACTTGTTAAATGCAAAATGAAACACATGAGATTTGGCAGTGAATTCTTAGATAGGACACTGTTACTGGATAACTGTGCCCCACCCCCAACATTCATATGTTGATGTCCTAACCTCCAGTACCTCAAAATGAGAATATATATATATATATATATCTTTTTTATTTTATTGTTGTTGTATTACATCCATCCCCTTTTTGCTCCCCTCTGTCCCCC